>JAQJVK010000014.1:13500180-14012680 GCA_035578135.1 Flexamia atlantica
TAGCTTTTACTAACATCCTTTGGAACACTTTAAAATTGTGGCATACAAGCATTTATAGAAGTCTACCACCAATTTTACAAAAACAAACTTTACTAATTAAGGCAAATTGAGTTGTAAATAATAAAAGAAAGTGATTGAACGTATAATAAATGGAAAAGTAACATTTTGGTATTGAAGTTTGATTATTTATCTTGATAAAAGGCAAAAGGCGGTTCAAGTTTCTCAGTAAACTTCCATTCGGTTTGACTTGACGGAAGTTCCATAAACTTGGCAAGATTCGATTGTTACAACTTCCACTCAGCCAATTAGAAGTTCCGTTAAACGACTATTAATGGCTGTTCGGAAGATGTATTCAAGTGGAAAACACATAATAGTAATCTGTGCTTAAGAAATTACTGATACCTTCTCGTTGTTTTACCTCAATTCTTATAAAAATAGAAAGGAAGAAAGAATGTCAAAATATTTTTCACATAGTTGGATTATGATATTAGACAGAAAGAAAGAAGAGATTAAAAAGTTGTGTATACATAAAACGCCTAAAACTTTCAATTTCGCAAAACAAATCTCACGTCATGTCCGAGGAAGTTCCTTGCTGCCTGTTTACACAGGTCCCCTGAAGTATTTCCTTGGAGTCCGATGAAATTTCAAATAGTTTATTACTAATAATTTTTAATGAAACGATTAAGTAATACAGTAGTAAGGTCTAATCCATTTACTTCCTTTTCATATTTTAAAATAGTATATTACGTTTCTAGGCTGGAAAGCACTGTTTTGCCGGACGAGAATGATGGTTTTCATGCGATATTTTTTATCATAATATTTGGCAAAAACATACTTTCAATCATAACGTAGACCTTACATAAAACAATACGTTTTTCAATCCTTCATTTTCTACTGCTGCCAGTGCTGCCACTACACTCGTCTAAAAAGTAACCAATAAACAAGCATTGAACGCCTCTTTGCTGCAATTATACTGATCGTTTACTTCCGTTTTTCCAGCCTAGGACGGCAAAAAGTTTTTGCCGGCAATGGGTAACTTTCGAGCCAACAAAAAGGAACTGAAAACAGATGTTTCAGTGTTAGTACGATGAAAATTCTTTTACTGTAGTATACATAAACGTTATATTACAATATCAGTGTTATATATATTTGGATTGCCTTTTCTGGAGTATAAGACAATTCATACTACTACATTGAAACATTCATATACACACAAGAGTTAAAGTTGGAATTTTGAACGGATAAATACCACCCCAGCCCACTGCCGATCCCTCAGGAGCGGTTAAAATATGCAGGAAAGTATTGCTCAAGTCTGAACATAATTTTGTAACGTAATACCTTCCTTAAGGAGAGCATTTCTACCGGAACACTGCGGAGGTTACAAACTGTGGGTTTAAACAGGAGACTTTATTCCAGCTAGTTTTGGGCCATAACTTCTCTGGTGAATTTTCTGTTTGGATCTCAAGAGGATAAGGAATTAGCAACAGATCGTCTGCATTTTGGAGGAATCAGGGTTTATTCGTTAACATTCAATTAGAAGGGGGTTAAATAAGAGGGATGTTGAGTGTGTGTCCCAAAAGTCCCGGACCGGCTTAATGTCTTTTAAAGTAAGCCAGATATCAAAACAATATTTCGCATACCTTTTAGTACTAAAAAAACTACTTTTTGATGTATATCTCATTTCTGCCCCCGCCCCCAAAATTAAATTTTGGGGCTGTAAACCCCCATCGTGCAACTGCTTATTTTAAAGGGCTTGTTAAAAGAAACACAATGCCGCAAACCGGAGGTCGATATCATGCTCCAGTCCGAAATGGCCCCCATTCAAAAATAAAAAATGCCGTCCGTCAATTAAAATTGAGTATTTTCTGCGTTCGGCAATTCACATTTTAATTGAATAAGAATCACCAGAACACATTTTAACTACATAAAAGATACAAAAATAATAATTTCTTGTTGTCATCATCAAGATTCAACCCTCCAAAATGGTTTGAGGGGGGTGTGGGTTTGTCCAACCAACTCCAATATCAACTCACATCATATGACCACTCATTTTAATTTGCTGAGTAAAAAATAAGCCAAAGCTTGTTGTAATGAAATTTCAAAAAAGTTACCTAATACTTATAAATTTTGTAGGGTTTCCCCACCCCCAAAAACCATTCAAATTAACGTTTAATTTCGAAATTAAGGCTATAGCCATAAAGACGGATCGCGGCTGAATTATCGTAGGGGAATTATCGCGGCGAACTCCTTGACAATCGGCCCAAGATCCGAGGATTTCTGCGGTAATTAAGGAGAGCTAATTGCCAGAGAGAACCCTTAATGGCAGAGGGCTTTCTGCGTGTCTTATATATTCATTCCGTTATCTGGGAATATCCACGAGATGCAGGAGTAATAAGAATTGGTTTCAAGAGGAAATAGAGAAGATATGGAAGTAATACTAATATTGGGAATTACTAAGCATTTATTAAGTTTACTATGACGTTTTGCAAGATTGATATTGAATAGTACCTATATCTATATTTTTAATTGTGAGCTTTGCTTGAAAAATATTATGAATATAGCTCTGGATTTTATCAACTCGAATGGTTGGGTCACAACTATGAAAAAAAATAGTATCAAACAACTTGATTCATGTTTGGAAATTTGAAATCGATTGACGGTTAGTACTATTACTCTTGATATCTACATTTAATTTAATTCTGAATGAGGTAAAATACAAAACTAACACCAAATTACATTTTAAAACGATTTTGGTATATAAAAAAAGATATATTGTTAATTTATTTGTATTCTGTCAGTAAATTATCATGTGTAAACAAAATTTTTAACCAGTTCATTTTTACGAGCTTTTATGTCGCCTATGCAGAAAAAAAAGGATTTATTTAACTATTGGGACTGGTCTGGTACCAATACACAGCCTAATTATATACCTTTTTTAGTTCAGAATGGAAGAGTAAGTCTACCCGTAATAATAATAACTAACTTACAAACAAGACTATAGTAGAGTGAACAAATAGGAGGTTAAATTATTGTTTAGAATTTGTTTAGGTAGTTAATCAACTATATTATCATATGTTAAAGTAAACACAAATTTAAAATTATATAAGTCCTTGACAAAAAGTAAAAAAAAGGTTTGGCAGTTCAACAAAAACATTTCCTTTAGTAATTTCAGCTGAGGTTTAGCAGAAAATTTGATGAGTTTACAATTTTTTCAGCCCATCCTTTTTGTTCCTCTCTCCTATAATATATAAATAAATGGCTTTTTACAGAACCTACAAATTTTAATTCATAGAAAATTTATGATCTATCAATGTACCTGAAGCAAACATTTCCGTTTTATTTCTACATAAAGTCTTAACAGTTTAGGTCAAGCACACAAATTTAACGAGCTTCAGGGACCTCCTTTAACAAACCACCCTAACATTACACTTAACCCACAATAAATCATCCAGTAGGTAGCGACATCCGACTTAATGTTCTCAAATTATTAGACCAAGTTCGCTTATCACCGGGAAGTTTTGGAATCACGACCGCCTCGCGGAGATTAACAGGAGGAGATGAAGGTTAAGACGGTGAATTAATACTCATTCCGACTCATTTACCACGAGGGTGTTGGTGATAAACAGCTCCTAACAGCAAGGGTTGATTCGCCACAGCCGGGGGGTGGCAGGGAGGACGCTTTGGACCACGATTGTTTTTAGTTCAAAATATTCTAAATTTTAGACTAGGATGTAAACACTTTATAGGAAAGAAGATTTTTGATGTGAATTATAGAATGGACAGGTTGGTCGGTAGTTTCTCATTGGGATTCGAAGGTATAACAGCTAAGCCGCTGGTTAGATTCTACATGTAGTCGAATGCCAATCATTTTGTTGTGCCAACTCGCTATTGGCCTTCCCAGTAACTTTCCCGCACAGGCTTAAAGCACACGTGGTTGGTATGTAAGAGAAAAAGAGGCCGTTACCCTCTTAAAAAAGGGTGTTGATTTTGGGGGAAATTTAGATCGATGAAAGGAAGATAATTTTAACGCATCAGCTGTAAAGAAATTTCCGGAGTGCAAGTAGTGTTATTTTATGTTTTAAAACGATTTCATTCTTGTTTTCAGTTGGCAATTATTTTAACATTATTAATGTAATAGTCTTTTTGGTTTGAAAATATTAAATATAAAAGCTCTAGTGTTTTTGTTTAGTAATTTTAAGGCACTGGTAAGTGGGAGGATGAAAAGCGACCTCTTAAGCTAAAAACAAATAAATTGTAAGGATGGAAGCTATTCTACTTATTACTAATAAAAGGTCTGTTCTTACTTAATTATCTATTTGCTAAAATAAGGAAGACAATAGTATATTTTAAGCTATCAAATAAACATACATGAATAAAAATACATTAATTTGCAATTTTATTGAGTTTACAGTGGATATGAATTTATAATTTTGACACAGAGAGAGAGAGTGAGGTCAAATGGCTATGCGATAATGCATTGTTATTGCCTTGGTGGTTTTCAGGAACCGATTTTGATTGAAGTCAGAAATCACCAGAACCATCGCCTGCCGGGGGCTGTGAGTGGCTTTTGGAGATTTACTCCAATCAGTTTTGTTTTCCCCTTTGGCAGCTGCAGGGCTCAAAATTAACCTGCGATTTAGTGACGCATTTGAAGCCATTATGTGCTTCCTGGGGCTATAATTTTGGTATTCAGATCGGTTATCACTCTAACGTTTTTTTTTTTATTAACAATGTTTGAGCAGTGAATTTGTAAAACAAGTACAAAACGAATCAATTTTAATTTCACAGGTTAAACTCTGTTTTGAAGCTTTATGCAAATTTTCAAATGCGTGATTTGCAGAAATATTATGTTTTATCTGTAAAGTAAAACGAAATTACCACCCAAATATGGGTAGTTAGTAAAATGATTTGATTTTCTATTTAATAGTTATCGTAAAATTACTAAACATTTTATGAGAAGCTGGGCTACTTATTTTGGCTATAATTGGAATCAAACATATTCTTTTCACTGAGCTTTATGTTATTCGCTGTATTCAATACAATATTTTATTGAGTCGTTAAAAGTCGAAAATATTTTCCGTGATTGCCAAATGACGCTTACTTTCTTAACAGGTTATTTATAAATAAATACATAAAAAACACAGTTTTCCACCATTGTTTACAATTTTACCTTGTAGAGAAACCCCATTAAATTATAAAATTGTCAACGTTTATAATCTAGCTATGTATCCTTCACTTGAGTTTTAAATAATGCAACCCATCATAAACATAGACTGAGCTATAAATCAAATAAGAACTTCTTCAAAATACTAAAGTTAACAATAAACTATACTAAACAGATGTAAATGTAAGATTTAGGACTAGATGCTGTAGTAGTTTTCAGTTCAATAGTTTCATCTATCATATTGTTTTACCATAATTGGAAAAGCTTTTTAAATTTTGGAATTGCTTGGTATTTTTTAGTTTTTAAATACTATCCTAATAAAAATTAATTACGTACGCTACAAAATTTTAAAGAATGAAACATTAAAGACACTAGGGCTACCTATCACATTTACATACAAGTTTAATTTTTGCAAATGTATCGTACTATACTGATAGAAATATTCGCTGATAAAATATCGAGTGAACATAAGCCCCTATTAATAAGAAAATAACGTTTTAACAAGGCATCGATCAAACGTTTTCTGAGTGAGTTGTGGTTGAGAGTAATATAATTGGAGGATATCAGGAGCACGGAATTTTGACGAAAAGACTCCACTGACTAAAAATAATTTTACAGCCAAGAGTAAGGCGCAGAAAACAGATGTTTTTGTATAGTATGATGTAATTAAGGAATAAATCTTTTCAAAAATTAAGTATGGAAAAATATTGTTTAGTTTAAGCTATTTGTCTTTCATGATTTATTTATTTTCAAGAACCTAAAAAATCTCTGTGCACCTTTTATTTTAAACGTGCAATTTTATTCAACGCAAATATTCATTCTCTTTTAAAAGTCTTTTACATTAATTCCTGCCGATAGAAGTTTTAGATCCTTAATCATATTATTGTTTCTCGGAAGTTTAAAATTTAATATAATTAAAATTAATTATTCTAATAGATGATTTACTGCTTACCCCAAAGTATTTTCGTTCATCTGCTTTCCTTAGACATTTGTATAACTCTCAAGCATGACTAACTCACAAAACTAATGATATGCTGCCAATTCTCAGCAATGGGTATAGACTTTTCCTCCTCTGTATAACAGTACCTTACGAACCAAAACGAGAAATAAAGTTGCCAGTTTAAAACTGCCGTTCATAAGCCGAGCAGTGTTCTGGAAGGAGGCGTTTACATCAGGGAGATATTACTATACAAATTACGTTTGGTCTGGGGTAATATAGTCTTGCATTTTTCATCCCCCCAAAGCATCGGGCCCCTCTCCTCCCCCCCTCCACCCCTTGCGAAGAGCTTGGTCCTTAACTAACTTTGCATCCTTAACTAACAACAACCATTAGAATTTCTGACGGATGTTAGATATTTCTCAAATCTTTCCCACGAGAATCGTCAAATACAATACCGTGCGTTTCCTGCCAGTTAAGTCCGGCGATGTGTTGATAAAGTCCAGGGCAAAGGATGCTGTTTCCTCGGAGAGTAATCCGGTTAAACCGATGTTCGGTTAAAACGTGTCCGGATAAGAGGGAGTCTAATGTATTGAATACGCTTAGTACGATCTGTTGTTTTTCAATGAAACGGGAATCTACTGTCGGGCCTTCTCATCGCCACCCAGGTACATAGAGTAATAATGAACATCGTAAAGAGTTGTCACTTCCATGTTAACTCGGTGGTAAGGGAACAGTAGCGCTGTCTGATAAAAGTACTACGAACTAAAAATATCGATGCGATATATCGATCGTCGTCGTCGCCTGCTTTGTTTATATTATCACGGTATTAATTTGGTTAATTTTTATTGAGTACTTTTATGTAAACATCTACGTCTTTATTTTCTATCAATCGCTTGAAGCACAATATCAATCACTCAGGACAGTATTTCGCGAAACAACTTGCACTAGTGGCAAACGTACTTTAGGTATTTTCCCACACTCAAATTAATTCCAACTCGTTTTGGTTGTGTACACGTCGTAACAGAAAATCAGGGGGAACGGAATAGGAAGTTAGCAGATCGTTATCGTGGTTTTGATTGGCTGATTCAGTGATGAAAAAGAAAATCATGTTTTTATAACGACATCTAACTAAAGTGCTTCGAACTAACCCGCTCTAATAAGCTTACCACTTGGCTCCATTTAAGTGTCAGACCGGTGCCAGGTATTCTGCGCAACGTAATTTCATTTAAGCAGCAACATTGACTTATCCTAACCATAATATATTTCTGTCATTTCCATTAAATTTTTATACCAGGACTATTTAACAATGCTGTTTACGCTGAAAAATAAACTATCCATTTTATCTTCACAGCAATATTTAACGTAGTCTACATGGGACTGATCGTTAACGTTTTTAACAAGGTAATAATGACTCGGTTCAAATTTACAACGATCAACCTTTTATCACGATAATCGCGGCCATAATGTCTCCCCAGTATTGTCAATGGTCGGTATTATCAGCAAAAATGACACGATATAAACACTTTTAATGGGCGATTCGGTGCAGTTTTACGGCACATTCAAAAAGCCGATGTCGTCAATCATGAAAGCAAACACGTTTTCATCCCTAGTTTGCCGACGGGTAATAGATGCTACTGGAAATATTGTGTCTAGAGATAGGCTTGTTTGAAAGAGGTCAAAAGTTACTAAGATAAAATCGATTTTTTTTTCTAGTGGATATATTTAAAATGTCTATCAGTTAATGGAAACCAATATTATATTAGTTTTCAGTGAATAATGAAAATTATATGATAATACACCTACAGTAATATTAAAGCTTTATTCGAAACACTTGAATATACAGTATAAATAAATAAATAAATAGAAATTATATCCATATAAAACAAAAATTTTTAGACAAATTAATTAGAAGTTGATTAATTATGTAACCAGTTATGTAAATAATTTACTATTGTAAAAACATATATAAAAGATATGTCTGAGTGTAACATATAAGTAATGATTCGTTAAATGTACCTGCCTAAAATACTTAGTATACGAGGTGCGTTCGGAAAGTAAGTTCCGTTTGGGAGTAAAAAAATTATCAATGCATTTACAGCATTATCTATATATATATATATAGGAGAAGGGGTTTTCTAACGGACAGCAAATCTCCAAACCGATATGAGCTGAAATTTGGCATATGTGCTCCTCTTGAGTTCTAGATGCGCACTAAGAAACGGTTTTACAAAATTCCCTAAGGGTCGTGCCCTATGGTTGTTTAAAGTTTCAATGTTAAACTTTAGGGAAGGATATAAGGTTGTCATGGCAACCTTAAAAAGTATGACAAATTAAATCCTAAAAAGACAAAGGAAGTTTTTATGTTTTTCCACGGGTGAAACCGTGTTGATCAGCTAGTTATTATATACATCTTAAAGAGCGTACCTTAAACTACTTTTATACATAGTTCCCACAACATTTAGGCACTTGTCATATCTAGGGAGAAGCTTTTCAATTTTTGCTGAAAAGAATTCTACCGCCAATGTATGCAGCTATTCGCTAACGCCATCTTTAAGTTCATCGTCATTCACAAACCGACAAAGGCTACGACTGTGAACAGAAGAGTTCGTGAAATTTGTGGGAAACACTCAGAGAGATCAGTAATTTTCAATTTCCTTTTTACCAGAACTGTATCGTTGATTTTGGCAACGAGATCGTCAGTAACAAATGGTTGGCCACTCCACTCTTCATCGTGGACATTAGTGCGACCATCTTTACAGTTCGGGAAAAATGAAATTCAAAATTATTACTGATCTCTCTGAGTGTTTCCCACAATTTTCAAACTCTTCTGAGCACCATTGTAACCTTTGTCGGTTTGTGAATGACGATGAACTTAAACATGGCGTCAGCGAGTGCACTCAATGCCAGCGTGTGCCAGTGGTGAACGTGCACTGGCGGCAAAATTCTTTTCAGCACAAATTAAAAAGCTTCTCCCTAGATATGACAAGTGCCTAAATATTATGGGAACTATGTAGATTAGTTATTTGTGCATCTAGGGACTAAAGTACCTCGGGAAATTGTCGCCCTCGGCTCCGCCATCGGGCGACAACAGTTTCCCTCAGGGAGAAAAGGTACTTTAGTCCCGTGATACACACAAAATTTTTCCTCCACCTACACCATTAACAATAACTAGGTATAACACTGTAACTTTACCTTCAGATTATCCCTTGCTTCAACAAACTGCATTACAATCACATAGCCTATATAGATAAATAATGCAAGGTATTTAGGCTTTAATTTTAACCATTTTATTCACACTATTCTTTAAAAATACTCTAGGCCTAACTTATTTGTTCACAAATATGCAGGAATATAACCTAAACTACAGCAAACTCAAAATGGATACGCTGTCCTGTAGATAACGGAAACGGACGCTCGGATGATGTGACACTCTCTTCAACATAGAGAAACAAATTAAAATCGACAGTGTTGCCATATTTTCTCACAATCCACCGCGGCATTGCCGGATTTCTTCCCATGTATTTCTTATGAGATTACTTTTAGTCCCGTGGGACTAAAAGTAAGTAAGTAAATCCCATGGAGTATAAAGTATTACTTTAGTATTCTATTCCAGGGACTAAAAGACGACTATAGATAGTAGGTGGAGGAAAAAGTAGTTTGAGGTACGTCCTTTAAGATGTATTTAATAATAATGCTGTAAATGCACTGAGCACATTTTTACTTTCCGAACGTACCTCGTAGTATTAAAATTCCTATTACACATTTTAATAATCTCTAAAAGACGTTTATCACAAAGTACATATGAAATAAAATAAATAAATAAATGCTACAAGAATACTAGGATAAACTATAGATTTCGATGATACACTGTTCACAAACTGATGTCATTTTGCCTTTAAAGCCAATATAAGGTAATGTGCGCTATTAAACTTCCTAGAACAATGCGATGATAAAAGGTTCATCAACCTACTTTCTTTTACCCAAACCAAAGACCAAATTCTGCCAAAAGCGGAAACCCCCCAGGTATAACTTTACCACGGGCAACCTACCTCTTGCTTTGCGTGTGATTTGAAACGAGTTAATTCAAATTAACGTTTAATTTCGAAATTAAGGCTATAGCCATAAAGACGGATCACGGCTGAATTATCGTAGGGGAATTATCGCGGCGAACTCCTTGACAATCGGCCCAAGATCCGAGGATTTCTGCGGTAATTAAGGAGAGCTAATTGCCAGAGAGAACCCTTAATGGCAGAGGGCTTTCTGCGTGTCTTATATATTCATTCCGTTATCTGGGAATATCCACGAGATGCAGGAGTAATAAGAATTGGTTTCAAGAGGAAATAGAGAAGATATGGAAGTAATACTAATATTGGGAATTACTAAGCATTTATTAAGTTTACTATGACGTTTTGCAAGATTGATATTGAATAGTACCTATATCTATATTTTTAATTGTGAGCTTTGCTTGAAAAATATTATGAATATAGCTCTGGATTTTATCAACTCGAATGGTTGGGTCACAACTATGAAAAAAAAAGTATCAAACAACTTGATTCATGTTTGAAAATTTGAAATCGATTGACGGTTGGTACTATTACTCTTGATATCTACATTCAATTTAATTCTGAATGAGGTAAAATACAAAACTAACACCAATTTACGTTTTAAAATGATTTTTGCATATTAAAATTATGATCAATTGTTAATTTATTTATATTCTTTCAGTAACCTATCATGTATGAACACTTTTTATCCAGTTCATTTTTGAGGGCTTTTATGTCGTACAGAAAAAAAATGCTTTATCGAACCAGTGGGACTGATGTGTCTTAAAATAAGTAAGTCATTAAGCTTCAGTAGTCTGGTACCAATACATAGCCTAGTTCTAGAACCTTTTTAGTTTATATTGAAAGAGCAAATCTACCCGTAATAATAATAATAACTAACTTACAAACAAGACTATAGTAGAGTGAACAAAATAGGAGGTTAAATTATTGTTTACAATTTGTTTAGGTAGTTAATCAACTATATTTTACTATGTTAAAATAAACACAAATTTAAAATTATGTAAGTCCTTGACAAAAAGTAAAAAAAAAGTTTTGGCAGTTCAACAAAAACATTTTCTTTAGTAATTTCAGCTGAGGTTTAGCAGAAAATTTGATGAGTTTACAATTTTTTCAGCCCATCCTTTTTGTTCCTCTCTCCTATAATATATAAATAAATGGCTTTTTACAGAACCTACAAATTTTAATTCGTAGAAAATTTATGATCTATCAATGTACCTGAAGCACACATTTGCGTTTTATTTCTACATAAAGTCTTAACAGTTTAGGTCAAGCACACAAATTTAACGAGCTTCAGGTACCTCCTTTAACAAACCACCCTAACATTACACTTAACCCACAATAAATCATCCAGTAGGTAGCGACATCCGACTTAATGTTCTCAAATTATTAGACCAAGTTCGCTTATCACCGGGAAGTTTTGGAATCACGACCGCCTCGCGGAGATTAACAGGAGGAGGTGAAGGTTAAGACGGTGAATTAATACTCATTCCGACTCATTTACCACAAGGGTGTTGGTGATAAACTCCTCCTCACAGTAAGGGTTGATTCGCCGCAGCCGGGGGGTGGCAGGGAGGACGCTTTGGACCACGATTGTTTATAGTTCAAAATATTCTAAATTTTAGACTAGGATGTAAACACTTTATAGGAAAGAACATTTTTATGTGAATTATAGAATGGACAGGTTGGTCGGTGGTATGATTAGTTTCTCACTGATATTCGAAGGTATAACAGCGAAGTTTCAGGTTAGATTCTAGATGTAGTCGAATGCTAATCATTTTGTTGTGCCAACTCCCTATTTGCCTTCCCAGTAACTTTCACGCACAGGTTTAAAGCACACGAGTTGGTATGTAAGATAAAAAGAGACTGTCACCCTCTTAAAAAAGCTGTTGATTTTGACAGAAATCCATAGTGATGAAAGGAAGATAATTTTAACATATCAGGTGTAAAGAATTTTATAGATTGCAAATAGTGTTCTTTTATGTTTTCAAACGACTTGTTTTTAATTTGCGGTTATTTTAATATAATTCACGAATGTATGAATATATTCTCGAATATATTCATATGTTTTCTTGTATAAAATATAAAGTTCAAGTGTTTTTATTTAGTAGCCAACAATAACGTAAACTCTTTTTTTTAGTTCAAATTCAAGAAAGAGAAACAAAACATTTTTAAGGTGTTGAGAAGTGGGAGGATGAATAGCGACCATTCAAACAAAAAACATATAAAGCTGTTTTATTTATTTCATTATTAACAAAAGCGTAATCACTAAGGTTCGTTTATACTTAATCATTCATTTGCAATAAAATGAAGAAGATGATAGTATATTTTATTTCAAGGTATCAAATGAATATACATAGATAAAAATACATTAATTTGCAATTTTAATGAGTTTAAAGTTAATTAATTTACAATTTTGTCACAGAGAGAGAGTAAGGTCAAATGGCTATGCAATAATGTATTGTTATTGCTTTGGCGGTTTTCAGGAACCGATTTTGATTGAAGTCAGAAATCACCAGAACCATCGCCTGCCGGGGGCTGTGAGTGGCTTTTGGAGATTTACTCCATTCAGTTTTGTTTTCCCCTTTGGCAGCTGCAGGGATCAAAATTAACCTGCGATTTAGTGACGCATTTGAAGCCATTATGTGCTTCCTGGGGCTATAATTTTGGTATTCAGATCGGTTATCACTCTAACGTTTTTTTTATTAACAATGTTTGAGCAGTGAAACTGTAAAACAAGTACAAAACGAATCAATTTTAATTTCACAGGTTAAACTCTGTTTTGAAGCTTTATGCAAATTTTCAAATGCGTGATTTGCAGAAATATTATGTTTTATCTGTAAAGTAAAACGAAATTACCACCCAAATATGGGTAGTTAGTAAAATGATTTGATTTTCTATTTAATAGTTATCGTAAAGTTACTAAAGATTTTATGAGAAGCTGGGCTACTTATTTTGGCTATAATTGGAATCAAACATATTCTTTTCACTTAGCTTCATGTTATTCGCTGTATTCAATACAATATTTTATTGAGTTGTTAAAATTCGAAAATATTTTCCGTGATTGCTAAATGACGCTTACTTTCTTAACAGGTTATTTATAAATAAATACATAAAAAACACAGTTTTCCACCATTGTTTACAATTTTACCTTGTAGAGAAACCCCATTAAATTATAAAATTGTCAACGTTTATAATCTAGCTATGTATCCTTCACTTGAGTTTTAAATAATGCAACCTATCATAAACATAGACTGAGCTATAAATCAAATAAGAACTTCTTCAAAATACTAAAGTTAACAATAAACTTTACTAAACAGATGTAAATGTAAGATTTAGGACTAGATGCTGTAGTAGTTTTCAGTTCAATAGTTTCATCTATCATATTGTTTTACCATAATTGGAAAAGCTTTTAAAATTTTGGAATTGCTTGGTATTTTTTAGTTTTTAAATACTATCCTAGTAAAAAATTAATTACGTACGCTACAAAATTTTAAAGAATGAAACATTAAAGACACTAGGGCTACATATCACATTTACATACAAGTTTAATTTTTGCAAATGTATCGTACTATACTGATAGAAATATTCGCTGATAAAATATCGAGTGAACATAAGCCCCTATTAATAAAAAAAACGTTTTAACAAGGCATCAAACGTTTTCTGAGTGAGTTGTGGTTGAGAGTAATATAATTGGAGGATATCAGGAGCACGGAATTTTGACGAAAAGACTCCGACGAAAAATAATTTTACAGCCAAGAGTAAGGCGCAGAAAACAGATGTTTTTGTGTAGTATGATGTAATTAAGTAATAAATCTTTACAAATATTAAGTATGGAAAAATATTGTTTAGTTTAAGCTATTTGTCTTTCATAATTTATTTATTTTCAAGAATCTAAAAATCTCTGCGCACCTTTTATTTTAAACGTGCAATTCAACGCCAATATTCATTCTCTTTTAAAAGTCTTTTACATGAATTCCTACCGATAAAAGTTTTAGATCCTTAATCATATTATTGTTTCACGGAAGTTTAAAATTTAATATACAGGGTGTTTCAGAACTCCCTACCAATATTTTAGGGCATTGTTCCTGGGTAAGAAACATATCTAAATATCATATTTAAATTTTGCGGAAGTCCTTAGTTACTCACACAGCCGCCATTTTGTTTTTCACTTATTAATTAATTTCTAAAAAACGGTTAAACATATGAAATTGGAACTTTGCACAAACATTTATGTCAATTAGGCAAAGCTACAAAAAAATTATGAAAATTTTTCTAATTCACCAATTTTCAATTTTTCAATTTTTCTTACCCAGGAACAATGCCCTAAAATATTGGTAGGGTGTTCTGAAACACCCTGTAATTAAAATTAATTATTCTAATAGATGATGTATTACTTACCCCAAGGTATTTTCGTTCACCTGCTTTCCTTAGACATTTGTATAACCCTCAAGCATGACTAACTCACAAAACTAATGATATGCTGCTAATTCTCAGCAATGGGTATAGGCTTTTCCTCCTCTGTATAGCAGTACCTTACGAACCAAAACGAGAAATAAAGTTGCCAGTTTAAAACTGCCGTTCATAAGCCGAGCAGTGTTCTGGAAGGAGGCGTTTACATCAGGGAGATATTACTATACAAATTACGTTTGGTCTGGGGTAATATAGTCTTGCATTTTTCATCCCCCCAAAGCATCGGGCCCCTCCCCTCCCCCCCTCCACCCCTTGCGAAGAGCTTGGTCGCCGGAACGCGGTGTTAATTTACATCATACACCTGATTATTAAGTAGAACTCTTCCAGCTCTTTATTGATTATGTGCCAGATTATTTGCTAACATTTTTGACTGATTATTCTGTTTGGAATGAGAGTTTGGTATCGTACTCAATCTCGTTTTATAAATGTTTTGTCTATAAGTGTAGCTATAAGTTTTGGTCTTAACATACTTTTTTAGTGATTTTGTATAACCTATTCATAAGGTTATTAAAAAGTAAGTATATGTTGTGATTATATAGTTTGCGGATTTCATGTAACTTGATCCTGACATATCTTAGAGCATATTGAAATCGCTAACCAAACATAATCATTAAAAAACTAAAACATGAAAGAAAGATTATTTGAGCCTACCTATGTATACCTAAAATACTTTATAAAATGAATGACATAACGTCATTTCGTTATTGAATAACTTATCCGTCACGGGGTTTCAAAGTAAAACAACAACAAAAACGCTTAAAAAAGTAAAATAAGTAGTTGCATAACAAAAAAAGTTAAGAAGCATACTAGCCATTAATTAAATTGAATCGAGACGAATGGTGCTGAATGGGCAATATACGCACCTTTGGAAGTAACCATTGATAACCGTTAAGCGGAAGTTGTGGTTGGCTGGAGCGGAAATCGTAACAATCGGATTTTCATAAGTTCACAAACTCCATGTCAAGACAAACCGAACGGAAGTTTACGCGGAGATTAGAACTGTCCTAAATCAAGATAAATATTCAAACTTCTACATGGCAATGTTCCTTCTCAAGATATTACTATAGGTTTATTTATGATGTTTGGTTATCTCCCAATTGATCTTTCATGAGAGTTTTGCCCCTGAAACGTCTTTCCCTTCCGATTTGAGTTTATTATCCTGGTTAATTTATTTTTAATGCAATTCTGTTTAAAGAATTCGTGTCTTAAATGTTGTCAGAGGTATGTACAAACTCGGTTATATTAGTATGTACAAAAAATCTCGTAAAATAATTATGAATTCCCAGAGATTAATTTTCTGCAAAAATTACTCCCTGTCGTTTAGCATTTTTCATTTTAATGAACCGATTTTTTATGAATAAACCTCCATTCGTTGAAACCTCTAGTAACATGAGGAAAAGTTAGAATGACCAAAGTCTAACTGCTCACTTTGTGCCGTTTTAATGCACTTTGTCGTGCCTGATTCATACAGATTTAATTACAATAAATCATATAACAATAAATTAAAGAATTATATGTTAAATAAGTTAATTGTAAATTGATTATATATCAATTATAAATTAATGAATTATAAATTAGTTTATAAATTAATTTGATTAATAATAAATAAATAAATTATATAACTACAAACTTTGTATTTTATGTACTTCTTTTTTATTCAAATAATAAAATATGTGTATTTAAAAAAAAATGAAAAAACATGATAAACTCTGCACGCTGTTCTCAATACCAAATTTGACACTAACTATTGCAATTATTAATTTCTTTTCAAGTCCAGGATTTACTTACGTATATTAGCTACGTCAATGTATATGTAAGTATTTAGAAAAAAACACCTATACAAAAACGAGTGACTAAGAAAATTTCAATCCGATTTAATTATTTTTACCTCACTCATAACCATTAACATATGTGTCCAAAGTATAATTCAACCATAAGTAAAACAAAAGCCTTAAATCGGAATATTCAATATAAGATTAATTTGTTTAATTACCCTAAAATATATCCCCATTCCAGGAGTCCACGTAAAGGCCGTATTTCAGAGGTTATACAATCATTAGAACCCGAGATAGTGCTCCCTCACATACATATCCAGTTAGCGGCACCTGTGTTTCAAATGTCGTTAGGGTAACATCTACGATATCGCAACGTCTCTAAATTACTAACACTTTTACTCCTTCCTTTAATTACCTCCCTCACATCTCCTCATAATTCTGATATGTTTGTAATAATGTATACGTTTATAATAAATTGAAATTAATTTATTATTAAATACTAAGAGAACCTTGAATTTATTTTCTTTTATTCAACAGCTTGTTTACATTTTGATTTTATTTTTTAAGTCACACGATTCACCAACCAAATAATCATCAGTAACGTTTGCATAAAAGTTATTTACTTATTATTTGTGAACGAATTCTTGATTATTACATTGTACCAATTAAAGCGTTATAGTAGTTTCTGAATTACATTCCTGAGAGGAGGACCGAACTTTTCTCGGCATTACATTCACTTTAAAGTACTTTTACGATTACTTATGTTAGTTTAGAGTAGGCTTTATTTCATGTAAATTTTGTAACAGTTATTTAATAAATATAATTATTCAGTATTTTTAATAATTTATTATTTAATCACGCCTACATCATTGTATTTACATTTAGATTTTTGCTGACATTTGCTATCACTGATTAGTAAAAACAAGTTTCACGTCGTTTCGGGATCTGGTATCTGATCCCGTCTTCAGGTGGAAGAAAACCTAGAACATAACAAGATTAGTTACACATAGCCAGGAAAAACCTGGACAAAAACACAGCTAAAACAGAGAACTGTAAAAGCAGTCACAAAAACACTATGCTGAAAATAAAAACAATTACACAAAATAACACAGGAATCACAAGTATCAAGAATCACCAGACGTTTTTATTTTCAGCATAGTGTTTTTGTGACTGCTTTTACAGTTCTCTGTTTTAGCTGTGTTTTTGTCCAGGTTTTTCCTGGCTATGTGTTACTAATCTTGTTATGTTCTAGGTTTTCTTCCACCTGAAGACGGGATCAGATTCCAGATCCCGAAACGTCGTGAAACTTGTTTTTACTAATCAGTGATGGCAAATGTCCGCAAAGATCCAAATCAAAATATAAAATCACCATCACCAACAATGAATTTCAAACAAAGAAGTACAGTACATCATTGTATTTCACTTTTGTGAAATGGAATGCACATCAAATCAATAAGCATCCCTTCGCTAAAAAGAATCTGAAATACCCCTACTAATTTAAGAAAACTACTATATAAAATCTTCATTTTCGGTTTAACTGTGACTGAAAATATAAATTTGTGACAGCACACATGTTTGCTAGTACTGTACCTGTTATTTCATAAGGTCCAATGTTACTTTTTAACTATGCATTTTACTCTTATCAATCCAAATTTTGGTAACAAGCACTCGTCCTGGAGCCTAAAATTATAGCTGCTAGAGGCTTGGTATTTTAAAGGAATAGAAGTGATTTAAAGAATGTAAATGAAGTCTAGTTAAAAAGCACAGTAGATCAACCAATTAAGTGAATGAAAATAGCAAAAACTACATTTATACAAGGGTGTATCGTATTCTTCTGTTTCTAGTTACTAAACACTTCTCAAATGAGGATTCAATTACTCTATACAAATAAACGGAAACTCATATCTTTGTCAAAACAATACGTTTGTTTTGCAACAATACGGTTGCATGGACAAACCATGCAAGTTTGTCCAAAATATATAGTATTGTTAACATTTGGACTGTGTGGCTATATCATATGGCTTTGCCACTAGCCTGTACTTCTTTTCATTTATTCTGTTTATTTTCAATGTTTACATAGGTGTGTTTACTTTTGGTTTATATAGTTGCTATCTTTCTTAAGAATACAAATGTTGATCTACAACTAATTACATCTTTTTATTTACCGTACATCAATTTATATTTTATACTTTATAATTAATAAAGTAAAACTGTACATGGCAGTCAAAACTACGTACGCTCAACATTTGGACCATATATGATAGTGAAAACTTGAAAATGGTTAACCATAGGTTAGTCGAGGCGGCCAGTCGGGGAACACAGAGAGCAGTCAGTTCCAACGTGTCGTCTGTTGTCATCACAACTGGCCCGTAATGAAAGTCATAGCTTCCAATCTCTCTCAAACCAACTGCAGGCAACTTCCACCGACTACTGCTAGTCACACACTTTAATCTACGGAAAGTGAATGGTCTTTTTTACAGACAATAGTAGTTTTCATTACTAGTCTCGAAAGTGACCTATCGAGCCTCGCAATAGCACTTTTGAGACGAGGAATGAACATTATTGTTTATTACGATATCGAAAATGTTGTAAACAAATTTTTGTTTATTCAACTTAGTATCAAGAAAAAAACGAACTCATAACTCTGAAGTTACGTGCATTGCAGTCGAGGTACAGCAATGCAACAGCTGATCGGTCTGCACCGCAAAATCCCATAACGGTTACTTTCCGTCCACCACATACGCACAGAAAGTTAATGTTATGTAATTTGCCGTGCAGCAGCGGGAATAACCGATTTTCCTAGATGCTTTTACGTTTAAAAGTGTTCTTTCATGTGTAGAGTAATGAAAAGAGATTTATCTAAGTGAAGCAGAGTTAATTTGATCTTACTGATTTTATTTGTTCGCTTAAGATAAAAAACATAGTTTGTGCATATGTGACAAATTATTAAGGATTGTTACTGTTCCTTGATATCAAGTAAAATTGCAGTTTACACTTGTTAGATGAAGAAACGACTTATAATTGATTATTTACGGAATGTATAATTGCATAACGTTAAACTTGCAAAGACATGTCGAAAGTCTTTATCTGCAGACGTAAAAAAATATCTAAGAGAATTAATATTATTTACTTCTTTCTGTCGTTATTTGTTCACGTTAGGGTTATGATGAATTGTCAATGTTTTGGGATCTACAACGATTTTACCATAGCGGTTATGGATAGGACAAATAATTAACAAGCCTGTTTTTAATTTCTTGTGTTCATCGTTATATTCTGGTAAGACGTTTAATCAACAATAAGAGTGCAGTTATGATCTGCATTATTACTAACGCTTAGAATTCTTTGTACCATACCTTTTGACTGTACATTGTAGCTACAGTGAAATCTGAAACATCTACAATATTATAATACTTCTGAAAACCTACCATAGCTGATTAAATAAACCATAAAAAGCTACGGGAAATAATATCGTGGAAGGTTCCTCCAATAAATACAATGTCCTCAGTTTTAACGAGAAGCTGTAAAATGTTGATTGCTGTTTTTATTCGTCTATAAGTCTATTGTACTTAACGATGAATTGTTGCTTTGGCACCACCAATCAACTTCAGTGCAAAAGTAAGGAAAACATTCAACTGGCTTCCTTAATTTTTATTTTACTGTAAATAATCCCATCACTTAAAATGAAAAATAATTCCATCACAATCTACCAACTTAATTTCTGACAGAACCAAGTCAAATTATCCAAAGCAAATTTAAACTCCATCAGATATTCTCACTGAGAAACGTAATGTTGGACGAGGCTTACGAAGATCAGCACAAAGGGACGCCTACGAAAGGAACTGTTTAGAATATGCAATCATCTATAATGGAGACGGCCAACGAGGATTACAACTTCGTCCAGTCCCTCACTGGCGGTCAGGTGGCTTATGGAGGCATCGCCGCCATCACTTATTAACGATCACCTTCGCTTAGTCCTCTCTTTGCTTGTTACTTGACGATTTAATCTCGCAATAACACTCTACTGAGTGAGGTCTGCAGAGTTTACAAAGAAAGAGAGGGGGCAGACAGAGAAAGAGAGAGAGAGAGAGAGAGAGAGAAAACTGTGTGTCGCTATGTGTTAATTTGTAGTACTTCTTTTAATGAGGATGTGTTATAGTAAAGAACTTTACTTAATGGTCCGTCACTATAAACGGCAAAATCGGCTTTTATAGAGCCCCCTCCTCTCTTTCTGTTGACATTGTAATTGTAACACTAACCCCCTCCTCGGAAGCTACGTAACTTTGTGCTATCGACCCCCTCCCCAAAAAGTCTAAATTCTTGTTTTAAAGGCGATTTCAAGTATTAGAAAGAATATAAGATGTTAATTTTGAAGTTTTTTTCTTACGTAGCGCTACGTCGGATCTCTCCTCCCTACTAACTGTGCATAACGCTACTGGGATCCCCCCTTCTTCCCGAAAATTTTACTTACGTTATGTACTAATATACTAAGTACTGTAGTATATTTTCATTCTAAATCGTTTTAGAGACATGCATGATGCTGAACAGAGTTTATTTTCAGGATCTATTTCTGTCAAAGTTACCGTTATCGCTGAGTTGTATTTTTAAGCAATTTTTATTCCTCCTGCTAGATAGTGATTCAATCATGATTTCATTGAGTTTTTGATCGCCGAACCGCTAGGAAACTTATTTTCTAATAATTTTTTTAATACAGACGATTAAGGTTGCAGCCAAATGCTAGGATTACCTTGATTTACTTAAGATGTCGCTTTTAATGGCTGCATTTAATACAATCAAGTATTTTTTAGTGATATACGTGCAAGTATATTTTATTTTGATTCAACAGAAAGCAAATGTTTCTGTAAAACAAAGCTTATAAAAACTCCTAAAGTAAAATATGATACACTCTATTTTACTGTTTGTATTTGTTACTACATATTAAAAAAGGTTTCATTCCCCAAATTTTTAAGAACTATTAAGGAAGAAATGTAGAAACTAAAGTAATTGGCAACATATTTGTAGATTTTAAAACTCATTTGTTGTATGGATTTAATAAAATCCCTTTTACTATACAAATAACCTTTTCCTTACTTTGGAATGTAGTAAGACATTTTAAACCCATGGTACATGGGATTTTAGCAAACATTATACCGTACAAAGATATAAAGAATAACAGAACTTTACGCATTACAGTACACACTTCAAGACTTCAACCATAGATTATGCTACAACGCACTTAGTGTGGCTTTCATCTTAGCAGCCAAACAAAATTTGACAAGTATGTTCTGAGTACTTAAACATGTACGTCACGTGTATGTAGGATTTTAGGTTAATCCACTTTCTCACAGGTAAGGCCAAAATGTTCTCCCTTTCACAACTGCAGGGGATTGTAGAGCAACATGGATCGCAACTCTCCGGGTCACGAACGGGCTTAACCGAACCTGTTTAAAGAGATTAGAAACACTCACTGTGCTAAGAATACATTTCCAGAGCCTTCTAATGTATTCATAATAAGGTAAATGAATGATAATGTTTACCATTTGGCTCTCGACGAAAATAGATATGTACACTTTCCTACCGAATTGATTTCATTTCAGAACATTTTGTAGTTATAATCCCTTGATAATTTTCGGCAAAACCTCGTAAATAAATAAATATAAATACATACAGTTATAAAAATATTCAAAAGTAGGTCATTAAGTACTCTCAGACTTTGTAAAAGTGCAGTTCATTTGAGATTTTAATTTTAAAAAAAGTATAGCTTCAAAGTCACTCTGTAAACTCACGGCAAACCAAGGTAAAAAATGAAATTTAGAATAGAGCATGCATACATTGAGCAAGGATTTAGTTTATAAGGAAACAACAAAAAATTACAGTCATACTCACTCGAACACAACAAATTACATGCAATCCAAGTTCAAATTCTCCACCAACGCAGTTGCAAAACTAAACATAAGAGAAAACAACAAAAACAGAAAAATAGACACATTGAAAAACGTCTCCAGGGTAGTAAAAATAATTTTTTAACATGAACCATAAAAATAAGCGGTATAATTTGCGTTTTTCATTATTTTAGATTCCCGATAAGGTTTTTACAGTAATTTGTAGATCTGCTCAACAGCCTATTTGAAGGTATTGTCCCCCAGGCCCCCTCTGGGCTACAACAGGAGGAGGTACATCTTCTCACCCAATATTACGTTCTTTTAGTAGTGAACGCTATTCAGTTCAACTCGAAACAGAGCTTGGGTGAGGTTATAACTATCAAATACTTTATTTTTAAAATAAGAATGTTCCAAATCATTCCTTGAAGATATTTCCTAGTTAAAGAATCCCTCATGGAAAATTTCCCCACCAAATCTTAGTTATAATCTCACAAACTTGCTCTAATCTTTCCATAGAATGAACACTCATTAACTTTTGGCATTAAATTGATTATCAATAATATCACTTAACTCCGTGTGTTCAAGAAAATTGAGACAATATTTTTTCAACCTATCGCCCAGGACGTGTCTGTGTCAACGAATGCTGGGCTAGTGAAGGCTAGAGTGTATGTTCCCCACAGCGACATAGCGGCTATATTTAGTTGTACCGGGAGCGTCCGCTCTCAGTATGCCGCGAGACAGTGCCACAAGACACACACCTTGTATCCCGCGTAGACAACTATTCATCGGGCCTGACTTTAAATTAACCCATATTGAAAATTCGTGGTACGCGGATCGAATTATGGACACAAGTAGTTTTATCCATCGCGTTAGTAAAACTTCTGATTCTAAAATTTCTTAAAAACTTGGTGGGGAGGCATTAATTATTCACGCAGGTAGTGGAGGAAGAAGAATTCGATTCGTCCCAGGAATGACAAGCGGAATTCTTAGAACAGGCGGGAAACCAACTGAAGACAGCCGGGCAAGTACATCAAGAAAAAGAAGATGGTCAGGAGTTGGAACAGGAGGCGGAAAACGAAAGCACGGAAGAGCTGACACAAATTATGCGTCCTCTTCCACCTCCTCCTACGACGACAAAGACGACCACTCAGAAAAGGAAGATCGAGGATACGTCGTCACCACATTGCCGAGGAAGAAGAAAGGTTGTTTTCTAGCGATGACTCTGGCCAGCCTCTTATTCCTGATGTTGCCAATCCGAATAGACAGCCACGGGATGGCATACCGGAAATTCCAGAAAATTCCCAAAATGAGAGGTTCAGCACGTCCTCTTCAGATCCCACATTCAATATTAAACTACAGGGAAACATGAAGACGAACTGTGCCGATTCATTGCAAAAGGTCACTGAAGGAGGACTCCTACAGCGACTTGTACACGATTGTGTGCCCGTCGGTGATGTAGCAGAAGCTCTCCGAACGACTAAACGAATTTACAACCCCGACAACCGCCGCTTCCGCAAATCGGGCTCAGAGACTCAGGGATGCTCTTCGTGGGATGCCACCACACCGAAACATCTGTCGCATCGCAGACCATCTAAACGTCGTCCACGACTGTCGATGGGCGAGTTTCACCTGCCGCTGTCAGCCCCTCTACCCTACCCAGGTCTCCCGGATTCAGACGTCGGTCCCAAGTTTCAGGGAACTATCGGCCTGAGACATCTGGCATATTACGCATTATTTCCTGGCGGGACACTGCCTACCTATATTCGCTGAGGTCAAAGGCGAATTCTGGCGACCGACTGGAGAAGCTGGAGATCTACAATGCGGGCGAACTGATGGGACTACCGTCTTCGGATTGGTGGAAACATGCGGACAACCGAGGATTTGTGATGTGATTGGTGGAAACATGCGGACAACCGAGGATTTGTGATGTGATTGGTGGAAACATGCGGACAACCGAGGATTTGTGATGTGATTGGTGGAAACATGCGGACAACCGAGGATTTGTGATGTGATTGGTGGAAACATGCGGACAACCGAGGATTTGTGATGTGATTGGTGGAAACATGCGGACAACCGAGGATTTGTGATGTGATTGGTGGAAACATGCGGACAACCGAGGATTTGTGATGTGATCGGTGGAAACATGCGGACAACCGAGGATTTGTGATGTGATCGGTGGAAACATGCGGACAACCGAGGATTTGTGATGTGATTGGTGGAAACATGCGGACAACCGAGGATTTGTGATGTGATCGGTGGAAACATGCGGACAACCGAGGATTTGTGATGTGATCGGTGGAAACATGCGGACAACCGAGGATTTGTGATGTGATTGGTGGAAACATGCGGACAACCGAGGATTTGTGATGTGATCGGTGGAAACATGCGGACAACCGAGGATTTGTGATGTGATTGGTGGAAACATGCGGACAACCGAGGATTTGTGAGGTGATTGGTGGAAACATGCGGACAACCGAGGATTTGTGATGTGATTGGTGGAAACATGCGGACAACCGAGGATTTGTGAGGTGATTGGTGGAAACATGCGGACAACCGAGGATTTGTGATGTGATCGGTGGAAACATGCGGACAACCGAGGATTTGTGATGTGATTGGTGGAAACATGCGGACAACCGAGGATTTGTGATGTGATTGGTGGAAACATGCGGACAACCGAGGATTTGTGATGTGATTGGTGGAAACATGCGGACAACCGAGGATTTGTGATGTGATTGGTGGAAACATGCGGACAACCGAGGATTTGTGATGTGATTGGTGGAAACATGCGGACAACCGAGGATTTGTGAGGTGATTGGTGGAAACATGCGGACAACCGAGGATTTGTGATGTGCGACCTGCTGTCGAGGGCGTTCTCGACAGCAATTCAGCTGAAATATCTCCTCAAATGAGTTCTCGAGAGCGAGGCAAGCCACGAAGGAGACTATGTCCAACTGAGATAATAAAGAAGTTACATTGAAATCCCTTTACTCCAATAGAATCCATATTTCATAGTGACGTGTGGTTCAGTGATGTACGTTATTTTGGTTTAAATATGAGTGGTGTATTGGTGAGTAATTGTTTGAATGTACATAATAATTTGATTAATAGATTAAAATGAAAAGAGATCTTTCTTTATCAGTTGGAGTTTCCCCCTTTGTATGAATGCAAAAATTCTAGAGATGTATATAAATGTTACTATAACATTAAGGAGAGCACGACCGCACTGTTACCCCTTTTGTTGTTTCAATTTAATAGCGATGTATCTAAAGTAGAGAATTTTTTGATCACTGTTTATAAATTCTTAGACAAGGAATTAGACGAAGGTAAAATTAATACAGTTTTAATTATTGGCCTACCAAATTTTGCAAAACAATTTTTATAGACTGCCTTGCTCTCTTAATGTTAAACAGTGGTAAAATAGAGAACCTCAGTAGGCAGAATAGTTTTCCGTGGATAGACCACTCGTTGATTTAACCGTAGAAGAAGAAAATATCTTAGACATAGTGCAAGGAAAAATGATTTCCTGTAAGCCCCACAACCTCTCCTAAAAACGCCCTTGTTTGTAATGTCTAATAACAATGTTTTCCCAAATCAGGAACGATTTAATATCAGACTTATTAGATATGAATGGAAGTCCAGTGATTTTTTATTTGAATGCAGACACAAACAGCCTCACCCACTAGCGTTAGGCTTTTTGGTAATGTGGGCTGTCAATGATGTAGATTTTGACTATTGTAATACAGAGAACATTGTGGAGAGTTATTTTTTAATAAATGAATGAATAAACTTTTCTTAAAACATGTGTTTTATTCCCAGCAAAAATATTATAATAGGAGAGAATACTGTCCCCCATGCCCCTCTGGGCTACAACAGCATGAAGCAGATATTCTTACAGAATATTATGGCTCCTTAGAACTGAAAACTATCCAGTTCAACTCGAAACATAACATAGATGAGGTTACAACTATCAAATACTCTATTTTAAACATAAGAATGACTAAACCATTCCTTGAAGATATTTCCTAGTTAAAAAGTCCCTCATGAAAAATTACCCCTCCAAATCTTAGTTATAATCTCATAAGCACTCACTCTAGTCCATTTATAGTATGTACACTTTTTAAACGTTGGCGTTAAATTGTTAATCATATTACTTATCTTCTTGAGTTCAAGAAAATGAAGACAGTATTTTTTTCAACTTGTTGCCCAGTTCGTGTCTCTGGACTAATGAAGGTTGGTGTGAATGATCCTCCACGGCGACATAGTGGCTATCAGTTCCAATGTCGTCCGTCCCCATCGTCACGTAATGAAACTCATAGCTTCCAATAGCCCGTGGACTTCAGCGCCCGACGGAGCGCTCTAACTGCCACTGCCAATCCTTCCTGGTTATTGCTAGAATCGCTGCACCTCCTTCTAGTTGAGAAAACATCTTGTCGGTAAAAAGTAAAAATCTTCAAAATTAACAAAATGCCTTAGGCTTGGCGTTGAATGTGTGTTAACACATTTGTACTTGGTTAGGAAGTCATGTCAGTCAAGTTGGGAATTTTTATTTGGAAAGTGTATGTTTCTTTTATTGGAAACATTGTTAGGTGGCTCCAACCTTTTCAAAGAAATTCAATATCCTTAAAAGTCTCTGGTATACTGTGGTGCATTGTTTGATGAGAATAATTACAGTAACTTTGAGCTCAAGTTTACATTGTGTTTAATTTTAATATCAATAACATTACAACATTTCATTAACTAACTGCCTGTACAAAACTCACTTGGCTAATGCCTTATTTAGTCCCAAAATTCTTATAGTTAATTTTCGTAGCTAATCCTGACATATTACCATTTATACCCACGACTTTTTGTAATTTTAAACTGATTACCATTAACATTTCTCCATCACAAAAAGTTGAAAAAAATACATCGAGTAAAATTACAATCATAGGCCTAATACTGCAAAAACCTAGGCTACAATCTTTTGATTTAAAAGCAATCCGTATCGAAATTGATTTCACGTCTGGTTAGAGAAATATCTGTTTCATTATTTTTATATACTACAAAATGTAATGCAAAATCAATCTATTGTACAACACGAGTGAATCACATAAATATAAGTAACGATTACGCAATACATTAGAGGTTCTGATTGGGTAGTGATGTCACTTGAATGGGAGTAACCGTTGAATGGGAGTAACCGTTGAGTTGAAATTAAATGCATAAATACAATCACTGAACAGTCCACTGAGAATTAAACGCGTTATAAAGTCACGGAAATAATAGTATATTTCATTACAAGGACTTAAAGTGACGCTTTTCGTACAAGGTCAAGTTTTACAACCGAGGCTGTAAGCCGAGATTGAAAAATGACCGAGTAACGAAAAGCAGCTTTAGGTCCGTGTGATGAATTATATTTTTCGTTATATTGCTCAATACAATACGTAAACTACTTAAGAAAACCAAAATGTTACAGCTTGTTTACCTTTAAAGATGCCTTCAAAAGATGCCACCGACTTGTTCTTGCTATTTGAAGCAATCAGCTGACTGTCTGTTTCACTTGTGTTAGGGTAGACTGACAACAATGAACAGCTATCGACGTATCGAACGCATGTAATAATCGATTGGTGAAATGAGCCAGTTTCACAAATTGATTAAACTGACAACAATGAATGTTTCGATAGTAACGATGAATGTTTCGATTATTTGTAATCGAATGAATATTGTTCGATTATTACGACGTACTCGGCACTTTTTGACTTTTATAGTCCTAGGACTATAAAGAGTCAGCTGGTATCGAGTACATCAGCTTTTAATTCCTAGAAATAAAAAGAGTGTATTTAGGTCCGGAAAACATGCATTAAAACATCTGTTTTTGAAGCAGTATAACGAAAATAAATTTTTCTATCCAACAAACTAGCGATACGTAAATTTCCACTATTCAGTAAAAGAAACCTCAACAAACGTTCCAATGAAAAAGTTAATTTTAATTCCGAGTTTGAATATAAATAATTAATAGACCTTCTATTCTTATGGCTCAGCTGTAGCTAGTTTTGGGTGACCCGGAATTTAAATTTGACACAGTATGATTAATTACTAACAGAAGGTGCTTCTGTCAACCCCTTATTTTAGCTATTTACTTGAAAATTTTGTACTCTAAATTCATAAATTAATAATTAATTGACAATTGTTTGTTTTTTGTGTCAAATAATTATACATTACCTCTCTTAATACGAAATTTAATATGTAACATTAGTAAAATCTTTTGCTGATTTACCAAAACAGAACTCCTTTAATTTTGGGTCTCTTTAAAACCTGGTACACATTTTATAATGCCATGGAAAGTTTCCTTCAAATTCAAAGTCAATGATTCCGGGTTTGATACTGGCTTAAATTTTAATAAACCAAATGAATGAGGACGCTACACATCTGAGTTTTGGTGATGTTACGAAGAGCAAACTGAGAACAAGAGCAGGCGAAGGCTTAGCCAATATTGAATGTCTTTGTACAGTTTACATTATTAAAGCTCTTATACTCACTCATAGCTTAGGATGTTGCTTGTGTACGATCGGAATATTCATCAAATTTAAGTCATGTTATGTTCTTAGACTCTAGAAGAGAGAGCTGGAAATTAATTATACCCTAGCCCAATTAACCAATTTAATTCTGAATCAGTTGTGTTCATATGTTCCTGGTGGTGTTACATTGTCATATGTATGTTTATTTATGTTGATAGGTTAAAAAGAAAGATTCACCAGTTATTTGAAAAGTAAAGATATTATAAATTACGATATTTATCTGAGGAGAAAATATAACTGCGTATTAAATCACATATCAGTAAGTCGATTTCACTTCTGTGTAATTATTTTATCCGCTTCAATCAGTGAGATTTATTAAATATTTGTATGGCGTGAATCCTAATTGACTCGTTAATCTTAAAATCATAAAATTTAAAACAAAACTTTTTTATAAGAGGAGCAAAATCAATACATTCATTAGTAGTTGAAGTTGGCAACGTGCCAACACCATGGTCCTGCGTTCAACTGGACACTGCGTTCGACGGAGTTCTTCGTGATGAAGATGTTAGAAATGACGCACGGAATTCACTAAAAGTATCATCGGATAGAAGAAAAAGTGAAACAAAGTTATGTATTTTGTCCTCATTGTGTAAAAAACTGCAATATCCAATCTCAAAAATTTTAAATATTTACTAGTATGCATTCAAATAAATTACAATAGGTGAGCAAAACGTCTTTTTAGCTTATACCTTACGTTCCTTTGTGATGTTGCATGTTATGATGGGGATGTCCTTTGCATGTTGTGATGGGGATGTTATGCTTTAATTTTGATTTTCGTGAACATTCACCAACACTTAATAATAAACACAAGTTTCACGACATTTCGGGATCTGATTCCATCTTTAGTTGGAAAGAAACCTGGATCATACTCACCACAACCAGATCATCTGGATCATCACAACCAGAACAAAGCTAAAACATAGCTAAAACATATGACAGCAAAAGCAATCGATAACACTACTGCTGAAACAAAAGAAGAACAAAATACAAAACAGAAATCTCGAATTTCTCCAAACAGAACAGATCAAGTCCATACCTGACCAGAGCAGAGCGAAGATGTCATGAACCTTGTTTTTACTAATCAGTGGTGTCCACAAAAAATCAAAATCAAAACATAAGCATCTTATATTTAATACAATAATTTAAAAATCAACCGATATGATGTATCGCATTCTCCCTTGTCTACATTATGGCAATACTTGCTGAAGCAGTAAATTTGATCAAGGGCAGTTAAGGAGCAAATCCGCTACTTAGGGATTCCAAGTTAAACATTGTCTTGGAGAGTTATTGTGCGAGTTGGTACAGAACTAAACGGCCGGAAAGGGATGTTAAAGTGATTGCTGCTAGATATAATCACTTAGCGAAGATAAATTTGCAGGACCAATCCGCTTTCTCTTACATAATATGTATGGGTATTAACCAACTGAAGTTTTCAACAGTAGTATTGGGCTTATGTTCAAGTGTTTTCAAGCAACGTATTTTCGTCAATTTTAATCCAAATTATTGGTTAATTTCTTAAATATCAAACGTTATTATAAATCCGTACCCAAATACAATTGTAAAAATAAATAAAATGAACTTTTTAACGAATGAAATAAAATTATATATATGTGCTTTGTTTGGAAATGTTCAACAAAGTTGGCTACAAGAAAAAACCAAATAAATTAACCTCTTTTTTCTCCACAAAAATGCACCCCCTGCTGTGCAACAAACCTATAACGTCGGCATTGTACTGCATCGGTCACTGGTGCCGCCTGTTTAATCGGCATAGACACTCATTTACTTGTACTGGATGTTAAGATATTCCTAAAAATAACTTGATAAAATCTTGATTTTTATTTTTTTTATTCAAAAATTTTGTTTGGATTAAAAGATAAAATTCTGGTAGCATTTAAATAACGAGCATTAAAATTTAAGTTGTTACATATGTTGAAAGTATATAATACGTTGTCAAAGGTGAATGGGAAATAAAATACGATCAAAATTGTATTAAATAATCCACTTGATATCCGCTTGGTTTGAAATTATTATTGGATAAATGCTATGATTATTATTTGAAACTGAATTAAATCAAACGCGACTTTTCTATTATTTAGAAACTATGCTGTCGGTTAGCTGGTCGATATTCAAATAAAATTATAACTTAAACTGTTCAATCGTTAGAAATCCTTAAGACAACCGATACCGATACAGAAACATGTTTATGTTTCAAATATTAATTTTTTTCATTAATTGTCTGTCTACTTCTCGATTTTGTTTTTCTATAAAATTGATATCGGTAGTTAGGAGAAACTCTCATAGAACTTGAGCGCATTTTGGAATTCAGACTTGAGACTAAGCCTCCCTCGCAATTAGCTCAACTATAAATACAGACGCTTACACTTATAGCCAAATGTTCGGCTTAGCGTGTCTTGCATACGGAGCTGCTGTTAATGGCTTGAGTAAGTACAGGATTTGAGTTGGCAGGGTAGTTAAAATAAACTAAATAATGTAGCCTTACAATGTAGATTGGAAGAATGAATTGATTAATTAATTCTTACTCGAGATTAATATGATTTTCTATTATTTCGATCAGAATATGTTAATTATAAAATATCCACATAAATAGAATCAATAAATATTGGTTTAAAACTTACCTTGATTAGATACATAAAACAATTACACAGTATTATTGGTTTTATATACGATTACACATGTATATTGACTTAAAACCAGCTTGTAAACACTTAATATTAGTTAGATACATACATTAGATACATTAGTTGAAATGGCGACCTACCAAGGTAGGTATTTTAAGCCAAGTATGTTAAGTGAAGGATGGGTGCCAAGTGTGTTGTGGTGTGTGAGTGAAGGATGATTGTGGCGCGATCTTGTAGTCTTGTTACTGACTAAGGTTGACATATTCCTTAGATAGGACTGTTAAGTAATAGCCCAACAGCCAATGGCAATAAGCCTCATAAGTTTTATAGTTGGATACGTTCAGATGTGAAAAGGCAAATAAGCCGTTTACGTAAGATAATGCAACATTTATTTTTCTTAGATTTATATGGGTCAAGATGATTAGTTATTTGGGCTATAAAAGCTCCACAGCTCACACTTCAGCTGCTCTATGATAAACCATAAGTAATAGGTTTGAGATGCAAATGCATGTATCCTGTTATACTCTTATATGAGTAATTTTATCTTGTGTGCGTGCGTGCGTGCTCGCTCAATGATCTCAAAAACTGCTCGGAAGATCTCCTCCAAAGTCTGTAAATAAGTAATTTATGACTCAAAAACATGTTCTGAGCAGGTTACTTGGCCATAGGGAATCTAATAATGTAATAACATTAATTTAAAAGTTGTGAAATCTTAACATTGGCCTTGTGAGTTGCCGTGATAACACCGAAACATACATGGAAAGAGTAAACAAATGAAGTTGTCGTAACAGCTGTTTGCAAACTAAAGCAGTCCAGGAAAAATACGGTTCATAGAGTAATAAAAAATTAAATATATAAATAATATCGAATCGATTTGTAGTACTTGGATGAACGGGTAAATATAAAGGAATACCGAGCGAGGCTCGGTCCACCAGGTACTTTAAACTAACTCAAAATTAATATAACTTAAACAGAATAGTTAAAAAACCTTTTTAAGCCCAATCAAAACTAACACAAACAATTATACAAACAATTATGAATCAAAACGTTTGTAATAAATTTCCGAAGGTTACCATACGAAAAATCAACCTTATTCAGTTATTCTTCTTCAAGAGGTATATTATAAAATGGCCCGAGGGAACCGTCCCTCCTACAACCACATTAAACAAAGATACAACTCCCAAAAGGTGGATGTGGTAACTCGAGTAAATATTTTCTTAATATTGGCGCAGCGGCGCGCACCGAACGGAAAAGCCGGGGGGAGAAATTTAAGAAAAAGTTGGGCTCATAAACAGAGAAAGGGGTCCTGAAGTGTTTAAGAAGTCGGGGTCGCAACGCCGAGGGACCGGCGCGGCGCTCATTGAACCGCCGGGTTTGATTGGGATTGTTAGAAGTTGGGTCTCAAGTTTTATAATTAAGGTAGACTTTAAAAAGTGTCCGGAAATAAGTTAATTTTGTTCTAGTTACAATACATGTTTCTATTAGTAGATGAGACGTACTAGTGTGTTAGGACTAAAGGGAATGAACGATTTTAGTAAGTTTGATCTACATGGTTAAAAGTAATATTAGAGTATCGAACACGATATCTGTTCCGTCATCGCAGCAATATAGAGTTCATCATTACATCATTAAGTAGAGTTTGGATCTATAGAAGGTTCACACTAAAGTTTACACTGATTTGAGTATGATATTGTATTTATAATGAGATATCAGGAAGAAACAGATGTTAATAATGCAAGGTAGTACAAGAAGAGACATTAAAGCTCCTATTCGTCCTATTGATTCTATTGATGCCAGTACGTTATATTAACACTTAAGAAGACAGCTTTTAAGAATTAAAAGTATTAAAATAAAAGAATTTGCAACTTTACTGAACTTGTTGGAAACCTGTTGACTTTCCAACTCACCAAAAAAACCTTTTCAATATAATTTTTATCTTCGGTTTACACTTACGAAATCAGTAAAAACAAAGACAAATCTTGGAAATGATCTGTAGAAGAGAAAAAACCTATTCGATAATGTACGATGGATGTAAAACCTTTAAATATAACATAAAAAATGTATAACGTAAATCTGATTTTTGAAAGATAGAATACCATTTAGTCCATTTAACTAATACTAGTAAATATATATCAGGAAACATAGTTTTGTAATTCACAAGGATTGCTGTAAAATATGAAAGCAATTAGTCAAGAAATGGTTTTAACTCATGTTGGTACTTAGTGTGTTGAAAAGCAAATACTACGTCAACAACAGGTGGTGACACCCTGCTCCCTCACTGCTGCTATCAGCACAGCGGTCAGCAGTCATCAGTCCACATCAGTAGAGGCAGGGGTGGCACACTGGGGGTGGTGGAGGCGGGGTGATACGTCAACAACAGGTGGTGACACCTGCTCTCTCACTGCTGCTATCAGCACAGCGGTCAGCAGTCATCAGTCCACATCAGTAGAGGCAGGGATGGCACACGGGGGTTGGTGGAGGCGGGGTGATACGTCAACAGGTGGTGACACCTGCTCCCTCACTGCTGCTATCAGCACAGCGGTCAGCAGTCATCAGTCCACATCAGTAGAGGCAGGTGTGGCACACTGGGGTTGGTGGAGGCGGGGTGATACGTCAACAGGTGGTGACACCTGCTCTCTCACTGCTGCTATCAGCACAGCGGTCAGCAGTCATCAGTCCACATCAGTAGAGGCAGGGGTGGCACACTGGGGTGGTGGAGGCGGGGTGATACGTCAACAGGTGGTGACACCTGCTCTCTCACTGCTGCTATCAGCACAGCGGTCAGCAGTCATCAGTCCACATCAGTAGAGGCAGGGGTGGCACACTGGGGTGGTGGAGGCGGGGTGATATGTCAACAACAGGTGGTGACACCTGCTCCCTCACTGCTGCTCTCAGCACAGCGGTCAGCAGTCATCAGTCCACATCAGTAGAGGCAGGGGTGGCACACTGGGGTTGTGGAGGCGGGGTGATACGTCAACAGGTGGTGACACCTGCTCTCTCACTGCTGCTATCAGCACAGCGGTCAGCAGTCATCAGTCCACATCAGTAGAGGCAGGGGTGGCACACTGGGGTGGTGGAGGCGGGGTGATACGTCAACAGGTGGTGACACCTGCTCTCTCACTGCTGCTATCAGCACAGCGGTCAGCAGTCATCAGTCCACATCAGTAGAGGCAGGGGTGGCACACTGGGGTGGTGGAGGCGGGGTGATACGTCAACAGGTGGTGACACCTGCTCTCTCACTGCTGCTATCAGCTCAGCGGTCAGCAGTCATCAGTCCACATCAGTAGAGGCAGGGGTGGCACACTGGGGTTGTGGAGGCGGGGTGATACGTCAACAGGTGGTGACACCTGCTCTCTCACAGCTGCTATCAGCACAGCAGTCAGCAGTCATCAGTCCACATGAGTAGAGGCAGGGGTGGCACACTGGCGTGGTGGAGGCGGGGTGATACGTCAACAGGTGGTGACACCTGCTCTCTCACTGCAGCTGTCAGCACAGCGGTCAGCAGTCATCAGTCCACATGAGTAGAGGCAGGGGTGGCACACTGGCGTGGTGGAGGCGGGGTGATACGTCAACAGGTGGTGACACCTGCTCTCTCACTGCAGCTGTCAGCACAGCGGTCAGCAGTCATCAGTCCACATCAGTAGAGGCAGGGGTGGTACACTGGGGTGGTGGAGGCGGGGTGATACGTCAACAACAGGTGGTGACACCTGCTCTCTCACTGCTGCTATCAGCACAGCGGTCAGCAGTCATCAGTCCACATCAGTAGAGGCAGGGGTGGCACACTGGGGTGGTGGAGGCGGGGTGATACGTCAACAACAGGTGGTGACACCTGCTCTCTCACAGCTGCTATCAGCACAGCAGTCAGCAGTCATCAGTCCACATGAGTAGAGGCAGGGGTGGCACACTGGCGTGGTGGAGGCGGGGTGATACGTCAACAGGTGGTGACACCTGCTCTCTCACTGCAGCTGTCAGCACAGCGGTCAGCAGTCATCAGTCCACATCAGTAGAGGCAGGGGTGGCACACTGGGGTGGTGGAGGCGGGGTGATACGTCAACAACAGGTGGTGACACCTGCTCCCTCACTGCTGCTATCAGCACAGCGGTCAGCAGTCATCAGTCCACATCAGTAGAGGCAGGGGTGGCACACTGGGGTGGTGGAGGCGGGGTGATATGTCAACAACAGGTGGTGACACCTGCTCCCTCACTGCTGCTATCAGCTCAGCGGTCAGCAGTCATCAGTCCACATCAGTAGAGGCAGGGGTGGCACACTGGGGTTGTGGAGGCGGGGTGATACGTCAACAGGTGGTGACACCTGCTCTCTCACTGCAGCTGTCAGCACAGCGGTCAGCAGTCATCAGTCCACATCAGTAGAGGCAGGGGTGGTACACTGGGGTGGTGGAGGCGGGGTGATACGTCAACAACAGGTGGTGACACCTGCTCCCTCACTGCTGCTATCAGCACAGCGGTCAGCAGTCATCAGTCCACATCAGTAGAGGCAGGGGTGGCACACTGGGGTGGTGGAGGCGGGGTGATACGTCAACAACAGGTGGTGACACCTGCTCTCTCACTGCAGCTGTCAGCACAGCGGTCAGCAGTCATCAGTCCACATCAGTAGAGGCAGGGGTGGCACACTGGGGTGGTGGAGGCGGGGTGATATGTCAACAACAGGTGGTGACACCTGCTCCCTCACTGCTGCTCTCAGCACAGCGGTCAGCAGTCATCAGTCCACATCAGTAGAGGCAGGGGTGGCACACTGGGGTGGTGGAGGCGGGGTGATACGTCAACAGGTGGTGACACCTGCTCTCTCACAGCTGCTATCAGCTCAGCGGTCAGCAGTCATCAGTCCACATCAGTAGAGGCAGGGGTGGCACACTGGGGTTGTGGAGGCGGGGTGATACGTCAACAGGTGGTGACACCTGCTCTCTCACTGCTGCTATCAGCACAGCGGTCAGCAGTCATCAGTCCACATCAGTAGAGGCGGGGGTGGCACACTGGCGTGGTGGAGGCGGGGTGATACGTCAACAACAGGTGGTGACACCTGCTCTCTCACTGCTGCTATCAGCTCAGCGGTCAGCAGTCATCAGTCCACATCAGTAGAGGCATGGGTGGCACACTGGGGTGGTGGAGGCGGGGTGATACGTCAACAGGTGGTGACACCTGCTCTCTCACTGCTGCTATCAGCACAGCGGTCAGCAGTCATCAGTCCACATCAGTAGAGGCAGGGGTGGCACACTGGGGTGGTGGAGGCGGGGTGATACGTCAACAGGTGGCGACACCTGCCCTCTCACTGCTGCCATCAGCACAGAGGTCAGCAGTCATCAGTCCACATCAGTAGAGGCAGGGGTGGCACACTGGGCGGTGGAGGCGGGGTGATACGTCAACAGGTGGTGACACCCTGCTCTCTCATTGGTCCATCTCTACGATGTTACTGTTGTTTGCTCACTTATTTGTAAATCGTGATTATCCTTTGTATGAGTGAGTTTCTTTAAATTATCATAACCTTAATTGATTTCTTTTCTTATCTAATTTGTTTTTTCATTAACGTTAAACCATAATTACTTATTCTCCGGTTTATTTTCGGTCAGTACACTGTAATGTAGAGGTTTTATTTGTTTCAGTAATCTGATTGATGAATTTTATGTACATTAAATTGTATATTTATTTTTCATGAGAACGAATACTCAATTCTACACTTTGTTAATAAATAAATGTTATTGCTTGCTAAACTTACACTTGTAAATTGCAAGGTCTGTAAGCTACATTGTAAGTATAGTTTGTTTCATTAAGAGGGTGTTCTGTATTTGCTTAGTATTGCTAAAAATCAAATAATCTTTACACAATGTAAATAGTAGGGTTATAGTTAACTTTACAAATTCATGATCAGTGCAGAGTTCTATCAAAGCAGAAAAAATCATTATTCACCACCAATAAAAAACTGCACGTAGTTTTTTTGACTTTACGTTTGCGCCGATGTAATTTAATTTTTTATATAATTTCAAGACGTTTTAAATAACCATAAAAAGATAAAATAGGGTCTACACAGTGAAAGTTTATTGCTAAGGCCGTGTACAGAGGTTTTGGAATGCCTTTCTCTCACGTTCCACAATAGATTCCGTTACTCGTATATTATAATAATAAGAATAACACTTTTAACCGAAATAACAGCGGATGCAAATGCTATATTTATAAAAAGATTTTATGTTAATGCTTTTATGTTTTGTGAAAGAAAGCTTATAAACTTGTTTAGGGAGTAAACTAATCAAGGGAAGTTAAATAAGTTTTTAGGTGAACTCTTTTTGTGTAACAACTTTTAGATACTCCTATGTAAAAAATAAAAGTATACTCCTAAGCCAAAAATAAAAAGCAAACAATTTTCATTTATTGGCAGTAAGTCTGCCCGCTCACAGGCCCCGTGTTACATCCACAAGGCAGTCAGTACATCGCTGGGTATACGATCTACAACAGCCATATATTCATCGCCGTTCCCATGTCAAACCCTCGCCCGGCAGATCTGCGGTTCACACTCGCTGTTACTCTTTCATTTTACCCTTACCCTCACGATCTACTGCGGAGTTACTTTTGTTTGCGTGTCTTCACTTTAGTTTGACGTTCGGTTTGTATATCAGCTATTTAAATTTTTGGAATTTGAGGGTAAAAAGCCAAATGTTTGTTTTATTTGCTTTACGTTTCTCTAAAAAATATTAAACTATAGCTATTTTTTCCTTAGTTATTTTCTTATTTACCTGTTGCATATCCGTTTAATTCCAACCCTTAGATATATTTTCCTTAGGTTTTCCTTTTAATATGTTTTAATATGTTGTTTAATATGTAATATGTCAACTTTCTTTTAATATGTTTTTAATTATTTTACATTAACTGATACATTCATATTTGAAGGTGTGAAGCCATCGACCCTAAGTCAAGTTTTAAGCAACGATTTTTACAAATAAAACTATTTTTTTTTTTTTTAAAGTGATCAAAAATAAAATTGCGTGGTTAAATAAAAAAATTTCATCACTCTGTAAACGAAAATTGCCCGTTACCGTACGGCTGAGATCTACGAAAAACCTCGATTTCCTTACATCAAAACAAATAATGATCAGCTGATTTTTTGGTATCCGAAAATTGCATTTCCTTACCCAAACAAACTTTTTTGACAGTTCAACCATAGCTGACTCTAAACTAAAATAGACGGTTTAGCCGTATTGTGTTTGTTTATACAAAAATTACTAAATTATGAAATGTTGGATGATTTTTTTATAGTTTTGGTTACTTATTTGCACGTGATGAAAAGTACTGTTCACAATTCGTCACGAAAGCCCTATTTCGGGGCTCGATAGTGCTTTACACGCTCGGCTTACGCCTCGCAAGTAAAAAGCTTTTTACCCCGAAATGGGCTCCTTCCGTCACTAGTAGTGAAATATACTATTGTTTTGATTTGAAAAATGTTTGTCAAACTAAAAACATACTGATAAATTAATACAATTTTAAAGACTTTCAGTTCGTTATATTTATTACCATAGACAAACTAAACCATTTCCAAAAAAATAGATTTTTTTTATAATATTGACCCATCCAACTTCAGGTTATTGTTTATCGGTAACAGACACTTATCAGCATCCATAATTAGCGGTGCCAGGTGTCTTGAGCCATAACCATAACTCAACTGGCGCCACCACAGCAACTGGGGGCCACCTGCCGCCACCTCGCTCCGCCACCGTAACTTGTGGCTATCGTACGATACAACTCCTTCACACACCACAGCCACTGGAGACCACCTGCCGCCACCTCGCTCCGCCACCGTAACTTGTGGCTATCGTACGTTACAACTCCACCACACAACCACAGCCACTGGGGACCACCTGCCGCCACCTCGCTCCGCCACCGTAACTTGTGGCTATCGTACGTTACAACTCCACCACACAACCTCAGCCACTGGAGACCACCTGCCGCCACCTCGCTCCGCCACCGTAACTTGTGGCTATCGTACGTTACAACTCCACCACACAACCACAGCCACTGGGGACCACCTGCCGCCACCTCGCTCCGTCACCGTAACTCGTGGCTATCGTACGTTACAACTCCTCCACACAACCACAGCCACTGGGGACCACCTGCCCCACCTCGCTCCGCCACCGTAACTCGTGGCTATCGTACGTTACAACTCCTCCACACAACCACAGCCACTGGGGACCACCTGCCGCCACCTCGCTCCGCCACCGTAACTTGTGGCTATCGTACGTTACAACTCCTCCACACAACCACAGCCACTGGGGACCACCTGCCGCCACCTCGCTCCGCCACCGTAACTTGTGGCTATCGTACGTTCCAACTCCATCACACAACCACAGCCACTGGACACCACCTGCCGCCACCTCGTCAAATGAAACTGTCAAACCACACAGTCAAAAATAAAACTGTGTAGCTATCCCTATCAGACACCAACAGATAAAAGATCAATAGATATCCTTTTAAAGTCTTATGAGTTGACTTACAACATCAGAGTTCCCCCAGTGGTTTTGTAGTCAGCGTTTGCTAGATTGTATCACAATTAAAGTACTGATGTACGAGACAGGTTTTAGCTATCTTTCAGTAAACTACTTTCAAAATCTTCATAAAAGAAGGTTGAGGTTGAAGGCTGGAGTGAACTGAATAACAATATATGAGAGCATGAGGCTCTTAACACCATTGAGGCATTCTCCACCCAGCTAACTGTATAAGCTTTGACGTACTTATTCCATCTACCTTTTTGTTTTCACTATAATATACTTTCAAAACCTTCTATAATCTGGTAATGTTACAGAAGAAACTTCCTTTCCCTCGCAGTAAGAAAAAAGGATTAGAACCTTGAAGTACCCTTGACCCTTAGTGTCTTTGGCGTGGGACAGCCCAATCTTTCTTGTAATACCTAAAAATAACTTAATTTGTTTTTATTTTCGTAAAAAAATGTTTCCTGTAAGATTAAATGAGAATTAGTAAATTGGTGGGTTTGAAAAATTCACGCTTTATGAGGACAATTTGAATTACGAATTTGATAAGGCAATCAACGGAAGTTGAAACTACGAGTGGCAGTCCTATGTTTCAAGAACTAAGAATTACAATGTTACAGTACAGTTTTTGTGATTAATTAAATTTTTTGTTTGTTTTTTACTGACATATTATGGAAGAAACCAAAACATAAATTCTATCATTAAAGTAATCTAAATCAGCATTCAAAACAAACCTTATCAAACTCCAGCGCTACGGCAAGGAAAACAAATGGGTTGGTTTTAAGCTTGATAAGGTTACGATGAAAAGGGGAAGGGTGATTTTGGTGAGACTGAGGCATTCTCATGCGTATCATACCGCGCCGTAACTTGTCCCCAGCCATCACCTCCGTATCATACTGCGATGTAACTTGTCACCAGCCGTCACCTCCGTATCATACTGCGATGTAACTTGTCACCAGCCGTCACCTCCGCATCATACTGCGATGTAACTTGTCACCAGCCGTCACCTCCGTATCATACTGCGATGTAACTTGTCACCAGCCGTCACCTCCGTATCATACTGCGATGTAACTTGTCACCAGCCGTCACCTCCGTATCATACTGCGATGTAACATGTCATCAGCCGTCACATCCGTATCATACTGCGATGTAACTTGTCACCAGCCGTCACCTCCGTATCATACTGCGATGTAACTTGTCACCAGCCGTCACCTCCGTATCATACTGCGATGTAACTTGTCACCAGCCGTCACCTCCGTATCAGACTGCGATGTAACTTGTCACCAGCCGTCACCTCCGTATCATACTGCGATGTAACATGTCACCAGCCGTCACCTCCGTATCAGACTGCGATGTAACTTGTCACCAGCCGTCACCTCCGTATCATACTGCGATGTAACTTGTCACCAGCCGTCACCTCCGTATCATACTGCGATGTAACTTGTCACCAGCCGTCACCTCCGTATCATACTGCGATGTAACATGTCATCAGCCGTCACCTCCGTATCATACTGCGATGTAACTTGTCACCAGCCGTTACCTCCGTATCATACTGCGATGTAACTTGTCACCAGCCGTCACCTCCGTATCATACTGCGATGTAACTTGTCACCAGCCGTCACCTCCGTATCAGACTGCGATGTAACTTGTCACCAGCCGTCACCTCCGTATCATACTGCGATGTAACTTGTCACCAGCCGTCACCTTCGTATCAGACTGCGATGTAACTTGTCACCAGCCGTCACCTCCGTATCATACTGCGATGTAACTTGTCACCAGCCGTCACCTCCGTATCATACTGCGATGTAACTTGTCACCAGCCGTCACCTCCGTATCATACTGCGATGTAACTTGTCACCAGCCGTCACCTCCGTATCATACTGCGATGTAACTTGTCACCAGCCGTCACCTCCGTCTCATACTGCGATGTAACTTGTCACCAGCCGTCACCTCCGTATCATACTGCGATGTAACTTGTCACCAGCCGTCACCTCCGTATCAGACTGCGATGTAACTTGTCACCAGCCGTCACCTCCGTATCATACTGCGATGTAACTTGTCACCAGCCGTTACCTCCGTATCATACTGCGATGTAACTTGTCACCAGCCGTCACTTCCGGGCCAATTCAGAGAAGAGCCTCTAAATCACTGAAATCCAAACAAGTCTTTGTATCTTGTAAAATAAAAATTAAATAATAAATTTGTAATGTAATTTCAATTTTTGATAGTGTCAAACCTAATGTAGATTTATAAAAAGTCTATTATGTATTCACTGTTATATTAAAATTTGCCCTAATTTATCCGGAAAGAAATAGTGTGTTATTAATTCAACATTTTTGGCGTAGTTTACTTTCAATATCAATATTTTCAATGCTGTACATGTAATAAGTTTAGATTTAAACTTTTATCAGCCCGTGAGTTTAAAAGCCTGACAGAAAGTCAAAATTTACCACAATTAGCCTTCAGCTGATCAGTTATAAATTGCTGATATTTAGTCTCACTCAAAATTAATGTTAGTATGTTAATAGAAGCTATACCAGTTAAAAGCCAGTAATGCTCAGTAATACTTTGTATAATGCTCAGGAAAAAGTCATTGAATACGAACATTAATTGTATAAACCCACAAAATGATATGTTTTAATGTTTTTTTGCCATCCAAAAAAGGGCAAAACATTTGGTTGAATTAAATCGTTGATATATAGTATCACTCACAAAGGCATGAACTCATAATTCCATAAACACTTCAAAAAGCTATTACACAGTAGCCTTAAAGACCAAAGAAACTATTTGAAAATAATAACGGATTTCTTTTCTTTAGTATCTGCAAAGCGTATAAGTTCGGGTGAAATCCTTAAAAATTTTTCATTGTTTAATTTCCACGTGTACAATTACCAACGAAATAGTGTAGTATGAAAATCTTAAACGCGCATTCGATCTTCTTAACATAAATATAAAATGCTGCTGTAAAATAAAAGTTCTGGTTTTTTTCTGTAAGAACACGTCGCACTTTCGGGCAAGCAAGCTCGTTAAGTCACAAGGTTTAAGGATTGTGCCTTCAAGAGGGAGGGTGACGAGGAAGTGAGAAGTTACGGCGATGTCTGGTGCGCATAGGAATTCCTTATTTGTCCTGTAATCAGCACCCTACACCTCCCGTTGCTTTGTATACTAGTTAGGGTTTCATACACCAGTTTTTGTAATCGCGACATTTTTATTATTTTCATCAATATTGGTGAACAATATTATAGTCTGTTGGTTAATTAATGAAAATGGAAGTAAAACTATTACAAATGATTTGTACCACACAACTAACGTCAACAAAGAAAATTACCTAGCGATCGCAGCTCTTTTGACTTCAAGGAAACGTCTCATTATTTAACTCGTCATTATTAGTGTTGTATTAAAAAATGTATCAAATAATTTCACTTCACTGAAGCATTACTGTTAAGGGATCATGTATTTACTTTCTATATCTTTAAAAACGTTTTGTGGTATTTGTTTATAATAAACTGTTGTAATAAAAATAAAAGTAATATTTATCAATAGGAAATAACCGATTAATAGAAGAAGAGTTTTAAAAATATTGGACAGTTTTTTTACAAAAAGAGACCTTCAAAATCCCTCCGATTCTTTACGTTTCAAATGATTTTAAGTTCTTAAGGAGGATTTCATCGTCTAAGGAGGGACGTTGAGAAGGTGGCGCAATTTTGTGTGAACAGGACAGTGGTGGATAAAACAGGATCAGTCAGGAGGAGTTTCCTGGAGGAAGGAAGGATCAGCGTGTGTTTGAAGTGGTCAAGACCCTTCCCGCCAGGACCTTTGACGAAGAACAAATCCTATTGTCTTTGTTGTCTGTATGAGGAGTTTAATGGATTAATCATTAACGCATCTTAAACGGAATACGTGATACACGGCTTTTATGGTTATCAAATAATAATTTCAGAGCAAGATAACGTTGTTGAAGTAGCATATTATGTTGCGTTTCTAACAAAATCATAGGCATTTTGGTTGCAGGTAATATCAAGTGCATGCTCTAACCCTACTACAGCATGACATAAAACGACAATCTTATTTTTGAGGTATATTTTTTAAATATATTGAAACTAAATAATTTGAATTAATTGAAGTGAGATTGATCAATTTTTAATAAAAACGACATGCATGAACATGCATGATTATCGTAGTGCTTTAAAAAGCAATAATCATTTTGGGGAATTACAATAAGATGGTATCTTTTCAGAAGTTTTCTTCTTAGGACGAAACTATGACACTATTTATCCATAATACTCCGTATAAAACCAATCCATAACCAATTTAATACACACATGGGGCGCACAACCTTATATTTTACATAAGTTTTTCGTAAATAAAAAAATAGATTTTTCGAATTGAAGTGATTTCTTGACTGCTAATCACACATTTTCCCACTATCAATATTTTACGACAGCAAAATTCTTAATCAGACAATTTATTTAAAGGACCAGAGAACTGACACTGTAACATTCGTAAACGATAAATTCCTCTAACAAAGTACAGAGGCTGTTCAGCTTCAAACAGCTGACAATCCCCGCTTCCTTCCCAGAATCCTCCACGACAGCGCCTTATCCGCCCCCCCTCCACACTGCCGCGTCCTTCGTGTCCTTTGAACAACAACTTTGTAATCTCTCGCTGTCGCACTGACTGTGCATTATTGATTAGGTCAAAAGTCAAGTAATTACAAAGATAATATTTCCTTTAAGGTTTAATCGCAATCACCTTTTTTCTATTATTAATTAGATTTAACCCACTTAAGATTACCCATTTTAAGTTTACACTTGGCATATTTAACTTTAAAACATGCCCATTTCTTTCTTATTCGTCACACAATGAAATTATAAAAGGTGATTACCACATTTATGATTTTGTTAATAAACGACCTCTTGAAAAAAATTGAACATACAATTTTTTACATATATTTTAAGACGTAGATAGTCTCTTTTACTATTAGAGAAAATATTACTGTTCATAAAAAACATATATTAAAAAGACTTATCACATTGTTATTACATTAATAACAGTTATTCAGCATCATTAAACACAAGACTATTATGACACCGGTCTGTTTATATATATATTTGGTCTGTTTATTTCCTTGGTGATAGTGACGTTTTAAAGAACTTTATGGAGTTTATTTAATGGAACAAAAATATCCATATTTGTACAATTTATACGTCTTAGACTTAAAGGTATTTTATCCAATTCATCAAAAAATAATTGCTATCAATTCTATTTTATAGAAAATTCTATTTAAAACGTACAGTCTATTGTTAATTAATAAAAAAAGGCTTTACAATCGAGACGTAGTGTATTCGCATGTATATAACAATAATTAGTTGACTATACTAGAAAGGGTTTGAGATTAGTTATTTTAAAAGTAATTCTAATAACTAAATGCGTACCTACAATTACCAGATCCACTTAATATAAAAAAAATCAACGGGTCCGTAATTATTTATAGAAGAGCAATGAGCATCATAATAAACAATCAAATCTAACTGGTCACTTTTCCATTTCAATACTTTTAATCACAGATGGTTTCATTAGCATAATGCCTCCATCAAAGTAACTTTTTGTTAAACAAAATTATGCAACAAATATTCCCAGGATGGAGAATATAAAGGAATTACCTTTGTTCAGTGAATATCTAATATCCTCTGATCCCTTCAGCCGTCCGCGTCTCCTGGGCGCGGTATATTAGCGCGTACGTCTGTAAGGCCCTTTGATAAACAGGGACCCTCATTACGATGATTTGTCGTCTGCCGGCCAGCTGTACCCGCCGCCATATTGTTTTATTCCTGAAGAGAAGGTTCAAGTTTTGCTTGATTCAAGTATAGCTAGATATTTGATGAAAGTTTGGTGCGCTGCTGTTATAACTTATGCATTATTCAATTTTTTTGGTAAAGTATCGTAAAAGACGAAGAGGCGTACACAATTAGTTCTTTAATTATGAGCTGCGAAATGAATTATTGTTTTATATCAAGTGACATTAAATGCAAACATTTTCAGATGTCGACAGGTAGCCTAACACTAAAATCCTTTTTTAAAATAAAGTAAATGTATGCTTTGTCTAAATACATTTAATTTGACACTTTGAACTTAAAACCCGTCCAGCTGTTATCGTATTATGAGAGTTGAGAAACCCCATAGAACATATATAGATTTACCATTTAATGCCTTACATAAAATAACCAGCATTTGTATTTAATTTTATGGGCTTATGCCTCTACACGCCAATAGTTTGTTTTAATATGGTTTCTTTCAAAAATTTGTAAAGGACACCTTTTGATAGATAGATCTGGGTATTATTTACGAAATATGCAAAAGACAATGCACTATATCCTATTCAATACTAAGTTACTTAAGTGATTTCTCAAATACCTCCTGTTTTTAGACTACTTTAGATTTTTATTTACCTCTTATTGCGTCTCAAACCATACAATATGGCAGTTTTCCTTTAGAATTGGTAAATTTCTGTGTAGGATATACTGTTATGAAAATGAAACTTAAATATGTTATGCATTGTTAGCTTTGTAGTGACTATTCATTTACTAATTTATTTTCACAAGGAATGAATATTTCCCCCTATCTAGTCCAACGACTTTGAAAGTTTCACTTGTAAAAGAGTCAAGGTTTATAATGTAGCAAAGTATCTCATCAGGTAAAGGTTGATCAAAGATGAATATCGACCGGATCAAGCTTTGATCTCTCTTCATTGACTTGACTAATTAGCCATTCTTTGTAACTTTCCTTACAGCTTGTAAAAAAGAATATCAATCATTGTTCTTGTATACGTTTACTGTTTTAGAAATTGTTGTTTTAATTATTGATTATTTTAAAACTTTTATAGTAAATTTTATGAATAGAGATCATATTTTGGACTTTAGACGATTTAATAATTTTACTTAATCATCATAATTAGTTAACCACAACTAATTAATTTTAAATGATGTCTTTGCATATTTCAGTTTTTAACATTCCTTATATGTTTTAGTATTTATATACGAAATATCCCAAAAACACTTAATTATAATCTAACTAAATTACTTTTTATATTGTCGAGGTTAATTCAACAACTCCAGGAAACAAGAGAATTTACATTGCAGACTCCCTCCTCTGATTTTACACGATCAAATGTAAATCAGGGACAACTGAGATGTTCAAAATCATAATTAAATTATTTTCATCTTTATACACTCACATACCAGCTAAGTTTAAGAAAAAAAACATGATAAAAATTCTGAATTCAAACTCATATTCAAAAGTGAGGAGTAAAAAGTTCTTCTTCTCATCAAAATTAGTGAATACCGATAATTCTCTACATTAAATGACAATAAGAATTGTAAGATTTTTAGTATGTATAAGGCATTGGCACTACGTATTGTGTGCATAAATCATAAGCATAATATCTAAGCCTGGTTTCCACAACAACCAGTATAGTGGACAGTCGTCTCTGAAGAAAACAAAAGGAAAAATAGTTTTTCCTGCTGTTGACCGTGGGATAAAATTAAACCATCCGTCACCAAATAAATTGAATAAGAGAAAACTGTTTTATTTAGTATTTAGTACTGTAGTTGAATTGTTGAGGGTGCATTGAGACGAACGATTTTCCTTCGAGAAAGAACTTACAATTTGACCACCGCGAATGAACAGTTTTTTTACAGCTTCACGTAAAAATGGAATAAACTATTGTATAATATAATTTATTCGTGGTAACCATTATTAATTATAAAAAACAATCAGGACAGTATTGGTTATCTTCAAACCCTTTACACATTATTAATTAGAAAAATAACATGGAAATTATTATTTTATTGGAGAATAAGTTTGTACTCAAATTTGTGTAACTAACTAATAACCATCTTGGCCCTGCATATTCAACTACAGTATGATAGCAGTGGATGAAAACTAATTTAAAAACACATGTAAATGCAGGGGGAACTGTGTGTGAACAACAGTGCTACAACAGCGGTTTATCTTTGCTCGCACAGAAATGAAAATGTTAATAAGGAAGAGAACCAGACCCTAAGGAAATGTCCTTCGCACACAGACACATCCTGAAAGCGCTAACAGTGAACATTAGTTTGTACCATTTTTAATAAAATGATTAAATCCTATGGTCGTCATACAAAGTTACTAGCTTTAGCACGTAATAGTTGTTTTTTTTTTGCAAAAATCTATTTTGGAATCAGTAAAAGGTTAGATTTTTACTAGGATATTATTTTTAGCGAAATAAGGTTGATATACAATTACCTTACTGATCTGGTGTTTTGAATATTTTTTTATTTTTAAAGACATTATGTATTCTCAAGATGATGTTGTAGATTGACTGTGAAAAACCTTTAGGAGGTGTTGGTGTTATCCTTTTTATTTTTTTTATTTTTTGTATATTTAAGGCACATTTGTATTAAATGCACAATAGATTTAATCTGTCGGTAATGCACATACTGCACAGTTTTTATCCTGATACCAACCTCGTCACAGCTAATGCTACTTAGGTGGCTAGCCATTACGTACAAGTAAATTTGTTGTTGTAAATAATGGCAATATGTTTTTGTAATGTTGAACACTGTCCTTATAAGAATATTGTAAACACTTTGTACCTTTATTGAAATAAAGAATTTATTATTTATTATTATTTATATTAAATTCCACTAAACAAGCGTTAATACGTTTATGTCTTACACAAAACTCTTGCCATATCAAAGTAATTTGTTATGTCTAACAGATTATTCTAAGTAATTAAATTAGTTGTTTCTTGTTTAAAGTGTTAACTTGAGAACTGGACTCCTTAGCTATCAAATCGATAAAAAAGGTGATCAGCTGATCTAACTGTTTTCTCAAGTTCTCAAGTCGACAAAATTCTTGTACCCATCTCCCCTTTTCCATCATAAACTAAGATACAGTAATACACTCTTTGTTTATATGAAACCAGTTACCTATAGTTAACTTCTTATCAAAACATTAGTATCTCGATAGTACATTTTATAACAATAAACACATATCACTTAATCAAACACATATACGTAAAATTCCTTAACAGATTCTCTCTCCATGTGGCATCAGAGTAAATTAATTCTACTACTGCGAAATTTTGGTTAAGCAAACCAGCCACATGCCAAATAATAGTTTTGTCTATCAGACCTTAACGCGTTCCAGGACAGTGAAACATCTTTCGGATGCTGATTAGAGCTGATTTGAAAACCACAGTTGTAGGAGTGTTAAGTGCTCATAGTATGAGGTCTGCACTTATAGGGTTAATGCTGCAATTAACCTGTCTAAGGAATTGAGGTCTGCACTTATAGGGTTAATGCTGCAATCAGTAAGTAAGGCCTTAATCAGTAACAAGACTACAAGATCGCGCCACAATCATCCTTCACTTGGTCATTCATACTTGGCTTAAAATACCCACCTGGGTAGGTCACCATTTCAGCTAATGTATCTAATGTATTTAATCAGGAGTTACATAATTTTCGAGTGATGCGGGGATACTTTTTACTAAATATTGAATAGTATGAAAAAGTGAATATCTGTTTTTATTCAAGTGAAGGTAAGATATATTTCAAATCATAAATAATTTGATAATTAAGAATCTCGAATGTAAAAGAATGTAAAGTAGTCTGATGCTCACACCTAAGCCCCCCCCCCCCCCAAACCTAAAAATTATACAGCTACGTCTATGCCGTTGTTCAAAGTCACATGTCGTTTCTATTTAAGACCAAGGAATGTATTAGTTGCCCGTTCTTCAAAAAATTATGTTCAATGAGTGTGATGAAAAGAAATAATGTTTGAAAGAAAATTAAAGACAAACAATGAAATTTATTTAAAAGCTCACTCATGTTGTCTGAACTCTTAAAGCTAATTGAAGTCCATTCTAAGACAGTCCGACTAATTCTCCAAGAGGAGAGTTGGGCCTAAACATGCAAACAGTTGTAGACGCTCGCGCCGCTCGGGCCTCGCTCTAGCCGTGTTATTGCAGGGCTTCGGGCGATTTGCATTTCTTGTTAACTCGCCCAGTCGCGACAAGGCATTAACACGTGAAAGCGAGAGAATGAGAGTAAAGCTCTGATAAATAAGGGAGAAAGAGAACACTGGACTGTGGAAATCATTTAGCTCCCTGTTTGGGTTTCAATATATTCATTTGTCCTTAGTTAATCAAAAGTGTTTCGCCAACAATGGATTGTTAAATAAATAAATAAATAAATAATAAATAAAATCGTCTTTATTCTCGAGCGTTTTTCATGCTGACATGTTTTACAAAAGAACTCAAAAATGTTAATCAAATTTTGTAGGTGTTTCATAAAGGTTTATTCTCGAACTATTGAGTTTTGATGAAATGTGAAAAATCATAAGCAATATTACCAAGAACTGGACGAATATAATTAATCTAGCACCCATTTTTATTAACTAGTGGCTTAAAGGGGCTAAAAGCCCCTAATGAGGTATAAATTCAAACAATCCTTTATTATTGGAGTACAAAAACCTTCGTAGCAAACTGAATCCACCTTATATTGATATCTAGCCTACCACATGGTTTTCAATTAAGTATTAGCATCACAAGTTTTATGTAAACAAAGCAGACGTTTTTATATCTCAGTGCATTTTAAATGGTAGATACTTTACGTTATTTCTCGTTTTCTGATGAATTTCAAGCAATTCCATTATTTTTCCCGCCATCACGGAATCGAGACCTTTAATTTGAGCCCTCTCCCATCTTCCTACGACTTGCCAGACGCCCACATTTTTGATGCAAAGAATCGCCTTACGAAATTAAATATATGATATATTGGTTAATGTACTATCAACCCAAATAGGGAAGTATAAGACTCTTATTGACAATTTTACTGTGCAATACTTTTATATGGTATCCATCGAGTAAAGATAGGGGGAAAAGGAGATAATAAAGAATATCTCAAAATTAATTTGTAACAAGATAAATAATTATGAGCAAGAAACAAACTTGGGGAATCAATTAGAAATTTCATTTTAATAATTTGAGTTAAAACAAAACCAACTAACGTGAATGGGTGAATGGAAGGGGATGTAATTTTTGCAACAGTTTGAAATCCTTTAATATCCACGATAGACTCTGAGACGTGAGGCCGGCCGCCCGGCTGCGGAGGGAGAAGCCCTGACGGTTATTGCTGAAATAATCTGATTTTTAACACGTTAAGAGCCGCTTAATTCAAAATAACCCAAATTACGCATTGCATTAAATAAATATAACGACTGGTTCCAGACCATAAAACTGTAGTCTTATCGCGGTTCGGTAACCTTAGAGTTCATCATATAATATACAGGGTGTCCCGTAACTATCTGGACGAATGTAATGACCTAAGCGTTATGGCTTAGGTCAAGACACATTCCACCATAGGATCATAGGTCTCTGGTGCCTACTTTAGGTCTGTGTGACTTTATGTGTTTAAAAAAATGCATAACTCGTTATACGGCTTGAGATACAGCGTTGAGCTTTTGCATGAATGTTAATATTACCAAGACCTACTTTCGTAAACTATTTTATTGTTAAAATATCATCAACTGTCCTTGAATGGCGGCCATTTAAAATTTTGATGCCAATTTCCACTAAAACCGTAAACTTTTAAACTATAAAAACATTAGTATATACATACACAGTTACCATTTTGATAAATCGGTAAGTGAGTGACTGAGTGAGTGGGTGATTGAGGGAGTGAGTGCGTGACTGACTGACTGAGTAAGTGAGTAGTAAATGAGTGGGTGAGTGAATAACTGAGTGGGTAGTAAAGTAGGAGTTTGAGAGAGTGAGTGAATAAGTGTGTGGGTGCATGAGTGAGGGACTGTGTGCGTGACTTACTGAGTGAGTGAGTAAGGGAGTGGGTGAGTGAATAAGTGAGTGGGTAGTTTAGTGGGTGTGTTAGTGAGTGAGTGAGTAGGTTAGTAAGTGGGTAAGTCAGTAAGTTGGGTTAGGAGGAAAGTGCGTTATAGTTATATTAATAGGTAGCAGGAGGTGGAAAACGACAACATGAAAACCATATAAGAGATCAATGAGTACTAACACGGGATACATTTTCTGAAAGGAGAAAAGCTGTAACAGGTTGATAAAATATTATTATTTCTCAAACAGCTCCCTGAACTGTTAAGCGGTAAAATGGCTAAGGTTGTTAGGCTAGTCAGCATACCGTGACGACTACAGCCGCTTAACCGCTGAGCGTGGTGATTCTTAGTATCCGCAAGTAGGGTTGTCCAGAAAGTGAATGAATTTGACCTCCTCCTACTAATTAAAGTCGTCTTTTAGTCCCTGGAATGTAATACTTAAGTAATAGTTCATACTCCATGGGACTTACTTTTTTCCCACGAGATTAAAAGTACCTACTTTTCCTCCCATGGGACCAAAAGTAATCTCATAAGATATGCATGGGAAGAAATCCGGCAATGCTGCGAGGGACAATGAGAAAATACGGCAACAATGTTGTTTTACATTTTAATTCAAGAACACCAGTATTCTAACTTAGAAAACACATGCATTAAAAACATGCACAAAACACATGAACTAAAAATCCTGAAGATATTTTTTTATTTGAATTAAGTTTGCCACAGTGAATATAAAAAAAACAAGATTAAATGTTTGTTGTTATTAATGTTTCGAACGTCTTACTACCCTAATTGCTTCTAATCTACAAATTTTGGGAGTTTTTTTTAATTAACAGGCTGTAAAAACATTATTTAGAACAGTACCGTAAAAGCTTGAATGAAATGGTTGATTAAATTGCCTATATATTCTGGGTTATTTAAATGTGATTATAATGCCGTTTAATGTAGCAAACGAAGGTAAAGTTATATCGTCATAGTTAATGGTGTAGGTGGAGTAAATATCTTGTAGGAGTCAAGGGACTAAAGTGCTTTTTCTTCCTCGGGAAAATTGTAAACAGTTTCCCTCGATAAGAAAAATGTGTACTTCAGTCCATGGATAAATAAATAACTATTGCAAACAGCTCATCCAGGATTGGCAGGGGATTCAAAGGATACCTCAATTTTTAAAAGCCGATAGAACGACATGCGTGATTGTTTGGCGACGTGGCTCCAATGGAGAGCGGGAGTGGATCTTTAGACCCCACACTGTCGCAGAGTTTGGCAACAGCCCGTATTTCCTAATATATGACTGAAAGAAATATGAAAAGGGTAAATGGGGTACCAAATTATACGAAAAAAACATTTACCAAACGTTCAAATCGTTAACACCTTTTAAAAGAATTTCTCTACATACGCCTTTTAAATGGGGAACCAAATTTAAAAAAAATTAAATAAAGTAAAAAACACTTACCAAGTGCTGTATCCTTTGTCACCTCCACCTTACAAAACATTTTTCTGCATACACCTGTAGCATCAGGCATAAAACCATCTAGACACCAATCAAAACATCTCCCTTTATATTCTACTTTCGGAGATCCGCACATATCGTACCCACGATACCGTTGGTATTCGATAGGCCTATCGGATACTGTAATGGAAATAACAAAAAAGTTTTAATGTCTTAGCTGACAAGGCTGAACGAAAACAATATTTTAGTAGATAATATTTCTAATGTGAATGCACAGACAAACATCGAGATGTCGAAGTAACTTTGGAGACAGGATGAGGAAAGTTAGCTATGGTTAAGGTTAAGGTTAGAAGGAGGAGGAAAAACAACCATACCCCCTTCACAGCAGAGCTACGTAGTCGGTTAATTTCAAATTATTTACTTTTATGTCTGCATATCAAACATACAATAAGGAAAATATAAGTTTAAATGTGTTGAGTAAATAAATCACTAGAAAGTATATTTAATTTTTCATGAGCTTTATTTATGAAGAAAATTAACAAGGGAATCCCACTTAGTCCAGGCAAAGATTGCTCAAAAACAGGTATAGAGGGAATTGCATGGAACACAATTTTTGACTTTGTAGCTTTGTTTGGTCTTGTTAGGAGGTGAACAAATGAAAAGTCCCCGTCCGTAGCCATTTAGCGCGGGGAGGAAGGGGGGTCTAAAGGTACAATTTTTTGGTTTTTCCTAAATATCTTGAAAACCGTCAACTTTTAGTATTCCCTATAAGACTTAAAAATTAAAGAAAATTAAATTTCCTGTAGGAAAAGTACATAATGTGTCTTCTTTAGTCTAACAATTTACAAGGGAAGCACTAATTATATTGATATTTTAAAATACATCCCTTTCATAAGAAATGCATGTAACTTTTTGGGTCAAATACATGGCAAATGGGGCAACGGCTTTTTCACCTAAAGGAAAATGGACAGCATTCAGGAAATATTGACAAAATTTACAGTAATTTGACACCTTAATCATAAAAATTGGTTTAAAGGTAAGGTGTTGGGAAGCTTACTAAAGACGTTATTTTTCAAGGAATTATTACTATTTGTTATAGTTCCTCGAAAAATAATGTTTTTGTGAGCTCGCCAACGCCTTAATATTTTACCAATTTTTATGAATGAGGTGTCAAATTACTTGAAATTAATTTTGTCAATATTTCCTGAATGCTGTTCATTTTCTTTTAGGTGAAAAAGCGTTGCCCAATTGGGCATCTATGTTACCCTAAAAATTTACATGTATTTCTTATGGAAGGGATATTTTTTTAAATATTAATAAAATTAGTGCTTTCCTTGTAAATTGTGGGATCAAAGTAGACATATTATTTTCTTTTCTACAGGAAATTTAATTTTTTTTAATTTTTAAATTTAATAGGGAATACTAAAAGTTGATAGTTTTCAAGATATTTAGGTAAAACAAAAAAAATTTACCTTTAGACCCCCCTCCATCCCACCGCTCAAGGGGTATGGACGGACACTTTTGATCTGTTCACCTCCTAACAAGTCTAAACAAAGCTGCAAAGTAAAAATTGTATTCCAAAAAATTCCCTCTATACATTTTCGTTACCTGGACTAACTGGTATTCATTTCACATTTTACATTTTATATAATTCTAAGTGTAGTAATTTTTACAAAATGATGTCTTGTTATAGCATATATAAATGTCAGAAAACATATAATCAGTTACTTCAAATCAGTAAAAAAAACAAAATAATTGATCACTCGAACAAATAAAAATTCAATCATATGATTAGGTTCATAATTAAATTACCTCTGTTACATCAGACCTGCATTTCTAGTCAATTTTAATACGTCAACATTGTAAGAATACTATATATTATGCTGCATTTTAAAAAGGTAGACCAAGAAAACCCCCTGCATCCCAGTGGGTATAAAGGTTGGGCGAGATATATAATTTTACATATTTCCCATTAGGATAACATTGGGACAACGCACTGTGTTTACCACCTTCAATATCTCTGTAACCAATGGACTTATAACAGCGATTCAACATACTGAATTGTTTTTTTTTTTTTAGATGAATTCAATGGTGATACAAAAAATTGGATTATTTTTGTTTTTATATGTAACAACTCTAAAAACCCATTTTTGGGGAGGTTTACCCCCATTTTTCCCCCTTACAGTGGGCCGATCGGGCTGGTTTACGAACCCGTCCGAGGGATTGCCACTTTACATGTCTGTACCAAATTTCATTAAGATCGGACCATTTTTACGGCCGCTATCGTGCTCTCAGACACACACACACACACACACACACACACACACACACACACACACACACACACACACACACACACACACACACACACACACACACACACACACACACATATATATATATATATATACATATATTTGAACGAATGGGGCTTTTTGCTTCTTCGGGCCCCTAAACGAAAAGTTATCATGGTCTCGGGCTTAGGTCTTACCATGGTAATAGCGTCTTCCCTATAGGAGAAATTCGCTAAAATTTTCCATAGGTTCACATAAGAAAATTTGGAGATTCGAACTCATTTCTGGGACACCCTGTAGAAAAAACGTGAAGAAAATATAGTTATTGAATTATTCATTTGTAAACTAATAGGGAATAATTTTATTTGGCGTTTCTACGTTAAACTGTTCTCCCGTTACAATAGGTGGACGGGTGATCTGACTCACCCTGTATACGTGTGTGTGTTTGTGTGTAGTGCACATATATATACATATATGAATTTCAAATGAATGGTGATTTTGCTTCTGGGGGCCCCAATATAAAAAGTTAACATGGTCTTGGCCTTACGAACGTTTTTTTTTGGGTCCAGGGACAAAGAATGAAAAGTTAAGACGGCCCTGCTCTTAAGTCTTGCCACGCCGCCTACGGTAATACCTATTTCCCTATTGGGGGAAACTCGATAAAAGGAAGACCAAATAGGAAATGGATTAAGATAGAGGGATGTTATATTTGCTGAAAGGAAATTATTTGCAGCAGGTTGAAAAAATGATAAATTCACGAAGAAAAACTTCGCGCATATAACGCGGGAACATGGTTAAGGTTGTTAGGCTAGTCAGCACACGGAGGCGACTGGAGTGAATCTTAGTATCAGCAAGAAGGGTCGTCCAGAAATTAAAGTTCTTTTGTCACTATATCTAGTCCTCTTACCACCTCCTCGATTGAGATCCATCGTTTTAAAATGGTGGTTTCAGTTGAAAATCCCACCAGGTAGATTCGACCTGATACTGTTGCTTCTCTCACTTCCTTACCATGTGCAAACACTCTCCTGCCACCTGAAGATTAAACTGGATTTGGTCAAAAATGTTCCCTGTTTTGTTGCTAAGTTCTGAAAAGATATTGCTGCTGCATGGGAGCGGGCGTTGCGTCGACATGGATCAACAACAACCTTGTCTACAAAGGGATTTTTCTACATTTTCTGTGGCATATAAAGCTTTCGTAGGGTCCCACATTCGAATCACATTCCCTTGTTTTTCATCTATGCATTAATTCAACATAGAGTAAACATTTTAGGGCGCAAAACACCTTGGCAATTACGTCAATCGAAACTGCCAGGGTTTTCAAAGGATAACTTCAATTTGAAAAGCTGTAAGAATGACATGCGTGACTGGTTGACAATGTGGCTCAAATTGAGAGTGGGAGTGGAGCTTTAGACCCCACACTCTTTCGGAATGGCCGGGCAACAGGGCTATTGTAGTGACGAAACGTTCTTTACTTTTTGAACGACCCTCATATTTCCTAATCTATGATAAAAAATATTAGTAAAGGGTAGAATATAATAAGGGTACAAAATAATTATACTTACCAAATGTTCAATTTTCTTACCATTTAAATTCTTGTCTCTACATACACCAATATCATCAGGAAGATATCCCCTGACTGGACACTGTTCGTAACATCTCCCTCTATATTCCACGTGGAAGATTCTACTATGATACCGCCGACCGCACAAATAGTACCCTCGATATCCATATACGACATCAGCTACTGTAATGAAAATAATAATAGTTAATTTGTTTAGGTCTTAATAGCAAAAGTGGATAAGACAGATCCAAACTAAATTTTACAAAATAACATTTGAAATTAAATGAAAATAATTAATTCTTTATTTAATCAGGCAAAGTTAGCCACTTGGCCCTTTATAATACTTAACCTGCATTACATAGTTTGAGATATAATACCACTTAACTGAACTATATAGACGATCTGATCTATATATATTTACATAAAGGAGAAAAAAAAATAAATTTGAACTACATTCATTCACTCAAACATTCATCTGTTAGTGACCCCACCCAAGACGAAAACCACCTACGACTCATCAACCAGACATCCGCTGAAAGAATGTTTTCAGCGCCACCACAAACCAACGAGGGCCCTCACTCGACTTCAGGGAATCAGGAGGATCATTCCATAGACGGCAAGTAGTCACAACAAATGCTCCATCATTGACTGCTGTTCTGTGCTGATGCATACGCAAAGTGGGTGAGGCGGAACGTGCATTCCTTTGACTACTTTGAGCTATAAATTTAAAATAATTTTGAAAATATTCAGTCAAACCGGTTTTTAATACTGAATAGGTCAATGAGAGGATTTTGATAGATATTTGATCATATAATTTCAATAATTTTGTCTTAAGGTAGTAAGGCGTGATATGCTCCACGCGTCACAGATAATAAATACTTCTTAAACAATAATTCTGAGGCCGTTAGAGCATATTAGATCGATGCCGTCATGTCATCGATTACAGAGTTGCAGTAGGTATAGTGGGTAGTACAAGTGATTTAACGAGATTTATTTTGGTATGTAGTTGCAAAAAAAGTTGCAGCTTATTAGTGAATGGATTGAGGCAAACAACTTCTTTTGAATATCAAATAATGCATCGCTAAGAGTCAAGGTCTTAGTAAGACCAAGATTTTTAACTTGGAAGAGTGTTTCCATTTACAATTATTTTAAGTGTAATATCAAAAATAATTGAGTTTCATAGACGTAAATGGCAAATATTAATAGGTTTTGTCTTTTCTTGATAAAGTCTTGATCCGTGTTTTCCGTCCAGAAAGTGATCCGGTCAATATCTTAATAAAATTTCAAAACACAGTTGTTGATATTGCTAGCTGAAAAATTAGCATAAATTTGTAGGTCGTTGGTATATAATTGATATTGTAAGAGAGAGAGAGAGAGAGAGCGGAATTTATGACATTTGCATACATAACAACACAAACAGCAAGGGGCCCAAGGGAGATCTCTGAAGTACGCCGCAAGTGACAGTCTCCCAGTCAGATTTTATATCTCCCACCATAACATTCTGCCACCTGCCTGTCGGATAAGAACTCAGCCATCTAAGGACATTCTGTAAAAATCCTATGGCCCTTAATCAAAAGCTTTTGTGAACTTTTGTGAATATTTGTAGGGTTAGAATCGTGCCTTTTCGGTATTCCATTGCCAGTTAAATGTCTTCTGTCACACAAAGAAGTGCGGTTTCAGTGCTACGAGCTGGTCAAAAGCCTGACTAGTAGTAAGATAAAATGCTATTTTTGGCAATAAAGTTAGTAATTTGACAGTGCACTATTCTCTCTATGCCACATTTCCGACATTTCTAATGTAACTGCGCAGAACAACATCGAAATAGTATGGTTTTGGTTTGGACACAGGAAAGGAAGTTATGGTTAATGTTAAGGTTAGAAGGAGGTGGAAAAACAACAAAAGGAAGACCATATGAGAAATAGATAAGGAATAACACAGGACATATTTGCTGAAAGGGAAAAAGTTGCGACAGGCTTAAAAAAGATGATTAATCCTCAAAGAGCTTCCCGAACTACTAAGCAGGAAAAGCATATCAAGCTTTCGTTGGGTCCCACATTAGAATCACGTTCACTTGTTTTTCATCTATGCATTAATCCAACATAAACATTTTAGGGCGCAAACCACTTTTGCAATCACGTCATTCGCAATTGGCAGGGTTTTGAAAGGATACCTCAAATTTGAAAAGCTGTAAGAATGACATGCGCGATTGGTCGGCAACAAAGCTCAAATTAAAGCGGGGGTTGGACCTTTAGACTCAACACTCATCTGCATAAGTTGCAACAGGGATATTTGTAGTAACAAGACGCTCGGTACTTCCTGAACGACACCCGTGTTTCCTAATCTATGATTATAATACCCCCGTCGCAGCAAACCTGTGTACTCAGTGAAATTCTAAAGAAATATTTTTTAAATTTTAATTTATTTAATTTATATCTTGAACATTTTATGTGAATAATGCAAAAGGTTTATTTCATGATAATTCAAGAGCTTTAGAAAATAAACGGTGTCAGGAAACTGACACATACTTTCTCCCTCCGAGTCATGTAAAACCGGAAAACATATTTAGTGAAATAAACCAAATTAACAATTAATTATCACACGAATATATACCAAATGTTATCAAAATCGGTTAGTACATAACGTAGATATCGGTTTTTAAATATTTGCCATGAGAATAGCATTGGACAACGTACTGCGTTTACCACCGAACTAAAATATCAAATATCTCCGAACCAGTTGACGTAAACTAATGATTCAAAATACTAGATTATTTAGTTTTTCAAGTCGAATTTAATGGTTGCAAGTATATTTTCTTTAGAGGTCATAGATTTTGTGAAATTTGAAAAATATGAATTTTTTAACACTTAAACCCCCATAACGTCTGAACCTGAATTTTTACAGAGATGCGGGTGGTGTCATTTTGTTTGTCATCTTAAGCACTAAAAACCATGAAACTTTTATCAAAATCGTTTGAGTCGTTTTTGAGAAATTTTGATATTTGTCATTTTTTATGGGTTTTTATGGGGTAAATACTCTTAAAAATCAAACATTCAAAAAATGAAAAATACACCTGGAGATACCACGGCTTTATATCTACATGCCAAATTTCATGAAAATCGGTGTCGTCTCTAGCTATGTTTACATCCACACATACATCCACACACACAGACAGACAGACACCATGCCAAAAACCACTTTTTTGGATTCAGGGAGCACTAAAACGAATATATCCACTAACAACTCAAATTCGAAAATTTTGAAGAAAACAATACTTTCTCCATATACTATGTATAGGGGGAAGAAAGTAAAAGGGAAATAATCTTGGGAATTACATCGGTCCCCATTACAGTAATAACTTTTTGTTCCTATCATAACTCTTTTAATACTAACAAATTGGGTATTCATCCCGGAATATGAATAGTTCATGATCAGGGAGATATAAAAGCCAATGTACTGCATTTACCAGACCCATTATCTCAGTAACCGTTAGATGAAGAGTAATATTTCAAATTGCTATATTTTAATCTGAATTCAAATTTGACCATTAAATTAATATAAAATTAGTAGAAATATATTAAATTTTGAAAATACATTTTATTTAGTCGTAAAACCAACTTAGGGTAAAAACAAAACGCAACCTAGCATACCCGCTTACTCGCATACTCGCTAACTGCTATGAAGAATTTAAGCCAGCGCTTCTATGGGCGCGCGCACAGTGGAGCAAGGCAGGTAGCCTGGTTGGTAGCATAAAGCTAGGCAGTAGGCGAGAAAAGAATTGCCACTTCGATTGTTACATAGCAGTAAGCGAGCTGGTTCGCACGCTCGCGCACGCAAACACACAACAGCGCTCGCGCATTCATCCTCTCTGGACACGTGTTCTTCATTGTATCGTTCGTGGCGCGTACGTAAAGAAATAAATTTACAAAAAAAGTACGGTGTTTGAATTATATTCAATTATAAAAAAAAATGCGATAGAAATATGAAGTTATTAACCTAAAAATTAATAATTTCGAGGAGAAATACTAACACTTACTACACTTTAATGGTTTTATTTTATTTCTTAGTCATAATTATTTTGTTAAGATATAAAATCTTTTGTATTTTGCCTTAATAAACCAAGAATTAGAATATGTCAACAACAATTACTGTGCCTTGGCGTGGTATATTCAGTACCACGCTAAGGAAAACAAAAAAAGTTTTATTTCAAAAGAAAAATAAATTATTTTTGATTAAATTTTTGTGTGTTAGTACCTTGCCTCTTTTTATCTTTGATCTTGGGCTCTTGACTTGTAATTACCATTACTTTTATAGAGCATTAAAAAGTCTCTGATTATTCATATTTATATTCTACACGCAAAACAGAAAAAGGTAGAGATTTTTTACAGTTTTTTTTTGTAAAAACGCGACACGCTCTTTCCAATGAGCCGTCAAAAATCAAAATCGGTTAAGAAATGACGGAGGAGTTCATAAGACAAATTTCGTGTTGGCGTATTAATTATATAGATAATATATTATTTTTTTACACAGGCTTACCAAACACACACAAAATAACGCTTACCAAACGTTCAAATTACTTTCCATCAAGCGTAATCTCTCTACATATATCATCTTTATCAGGATAGTAATGTTCTTGACATAAATCAACACATTTCCCATCATTTAACCACTTTGGAAAATAGCAGCAGTCCTCGTATAAACCACTTGTACCTTGGATGAAAATAAAAATTAGAAGTATAGCAAATTTTCCGAAACACATGTCCATCACAGATCTATTAAATAAGAACAGATTGTAGTTGGGAACGTAGCTCAAGAAGATTACCTTTTAGAACCAATTGACTATTTACTTATTAGCTCTAAGGGGCTAGGCGGAACATTTGAATCGCAAAAAAATAAAATCAGGATGTACGCTCATATAAGGTAATTTATGATTAAGTCTGTGAATACTATTAGTGTTAGTAGATTTATTCGGACGGATACACTATATTTGACGTATTTATGATTAAAAGATTTCTTTGTTGTGCATTGACCTTGCAAAATGTATGCCTTACTGGCAGCCGTATTGTCAATATTACGCATTATGTGGTTTGTTTTATTGATTTTTAATAGGAGATCTGTTTAGTTCAAGTTATTAAAAAATAAAAGATGTTTAATGTACCGTATTATTCCTTGACATTTCATTAATATTGTTTGAAAAAGTCACAAAAGAGTTTAAATTTACCATGACTATTTTTACGGCTGCTATCGTGCTTACAGACACACACACACACACACACACATATATATATATATAGAAGATATACATATATATATATACATATATATATACATATATATATATGTTAATAAGGGAGAGAACCAGACCCTGGGGAAATGTCCCTTGCACACTGAAACATATCCTGAAATCACTAACAGTGAACATTAGAGTTAGTAGCAAAGGTTAAATCAAATGGTCGTCATAAATCTCAAAGTTACTAGCTTTTGTACGTAGTAGGAGTTAATTCGCAAAGCACAACTTCGAAATCAGTAAAAGGTTGATTTTGCCTATAGTGATATATTTTTACAAAAATAATGTTATGCCAAAATTATACAGTATAAGCGTTAATACGCTTATACCTTATACAAACCCCTTTCATGACAAGGTAATTTGTTATCATGTCCCAATGCACATTTTCCATAAAACTTTGGTCTCGAGCATGTATCGCGACAGATCTCAGCGTGTGTGGCCTTGTATCGCTGATACCGCTAGTCTCATCATACCTCTTGTCTCGAGACATGTATCGCGACAGATCTCAGCGTGTGTGGCCTTGTATCGCTGATACCGCTAGTCTCATCATACCTCTTGTCTCGAGACATGTATCGCGACAGATCTCAGCGTGTGTGGCCTTGTATCGCTGATACCGCTAGTCTCATCATACCTCTTGTCCCGAGACATGTATCGCGACAGATCTCAGCGTGTGTGGCCTTGTATCGCTGATACAGCTAGTCTCATCATACCTCTTGTCTCGAGACATGTATCGCGACAGATCTCAGCGTGTGTGGCCTTGTATCGCTGATACAGCTAGTCTCATCATACCTCTTGTCTCGAGACATGTATCGCGACAGATCTCAGCGTGTGTGGCCTTGTATCGCTGATACCGCTAATCTCATCATACCTCTTGTCTCGAGACATGTATCGCCATAGATCTCAGCGTATGTGGCATTGTATCGCTGAGACCGCTAGTCTCATCATACCTCTTGTCCCGAGACAATCTCAGCGTGTGTGGGGGCCTTTACAATTTTTTTTACTTTATATTTTTCTTATGTTGTACACTAAACTACTTGAATATATAATTTCCTTTTCTATTATATTCTTAAAATAATTATAGGTAACTAGTTTATATGAAACTAGTTACCTATAATTAATCTCCAATCAAAACATTATTAACTTGACATTACATTTTAAAACACGTTAATCACTTAATCAAGCATTTAAACATAAAATTCCCTTACATATTCTCATTTTCTGGGGCATCAATGAAAATTAAGACTATTGATACAACATTTTGGTTGAGCAAATCAGCAACACACCACATAATAGTTTTGTCTAACAGACCTTAACGTGTCCCAGTGCACCGTAATATCGATCAGAAACTGATTAGAGCAGATTTGAAAACCACAGTGGTAGGAGTAGTATGAGATCATGGCATGCGGTCTGCTCATATAGGGTTAGTGTTACAATCAGGTGTTACACGATTTTCACCATAGTCCAGTATGTTTGATGAAATTCACTTAGTTGTTGGCTTTATCAGTTAACAATTCGTGTATTAGGTTCAAGAATATTCATTGATGTTTATTTCACAAATGAAACCCAGAGTACCCTGTTTTAATTTTTTTATGTCTGAATGTAGAAAGTTCTGATTACATCAAAGTGCAATACACAACCTAGCAAATAATTATAAGTGAGAAACACAAGTGTGGAATGAATCCGTGGTTTCTTCTAGGGTAATTAAGTTTTTTGTACACAAAAGATAAAGATGTGTAAAGATTGGGACCGGTGTGTTACGCATTTTCTAGTTAATTTAGCTTTTAAGTGAAGCACAAAGTTTCCTCTGTTACAAAGATTTCGTTTTTAGGGTAAGAAAACGGAACTATTGTGAATTGCAGTAATGCATAAGTTACTACCAACATCAACTAAGAACAGGTAGGTCTAAACTATGACTTTTTTTAATGAAAAGTATTTAAAGCCTAAACAAACTTTGAAGACTGAATTCCATTAAAAACTCAAAAGAGTCAGGTAGATAAAACTGATATCGGTAAATGTACATTTACGAAACTCTCCAAAGCCATTTAGATGTAACGATTTTGTGTACATTTGTGCAATTTGAAATAATTTTAATAACTACGACGATTCTAGGATTAGACGCCTTATGTACCGAGGAGCTCTAACGGTTATTGCTGAAACCATCAGATATTTAACACGTTTTAAGCCAATTCTTTTCGCCATTAACTGTTCATTAACTTTCATTAACTATCCACAATTCGTGACCTCCAAGTAGCTGGATTACAGGACACGCTACCGTCCCAGTATCTTTTGAAAATAAAGTCATGTCATGATATAATTGTCGCTCAATTCATTCTTTTGTTTTCGCTGGTTAAAGCTTATATTTGAAATTCACCAATAAGGGATAGAAGATCTTTCCTAATCGTTATACAATGAAATTATGAACTTAATTCTATGTATATGCTCTACTTATATGTCCTGCATATGTCATACTTATGCTTATTTAGTGTCTTTTTTAAGTTTATGTGTGTCAACATAGCTGTACATTCATAAATGTTAAGACTGTTGTATTTTATGTATTCTACTTTGTATATGTGCTTTTCTGAAATAAATATTTCTTCTTTCTTTCTTTCTTTCTTTCTTTCTTTCTTTCTTTCTTTCTTTCTTTCTTTCTGTCTTTCTTTCTTTCTTCCTTTCAAATTTCAAATTGTATTACCCATACTAAATTACTATTTAATTAAGTTTAGCGACCATTAAGGAAAACTATTGTAACACTTTGTATACTTAACCTTATATTTTTAGTGAATTTTTATGTTTGAAGGGGCTATTAATTTACTTTTTTATTGATACAAAGGTTGAATATTTTCCCCAGTTTAATGCAACGACTCTGAAAGTTTAAATTTTACAAGAGTCAAGGTTTATAAAATAGCAAAGCTTCAAGTCAGGTAAGGGTTGATCAAAGATGAAAGTTGACCGGATCAAGCTTTGATCTCTCTTGATTGACTCGACTAATTAGCCATTCTTTGTAACTTTCCTTACAGCTTGTAAAGAAGATTATCTATCATTGTTCTTTGATACATTTACTGCCTCTATTGATGATTGTTTTGATTGTTAATTATGATGAACTTTGTCATGAATTAATATGAAGTTTTTTATAGTAAGTTATGGGTTAACTATTACATTTTTATCTAAGAATAATGAAAACAGCAATAACTGATGATAAATAATTAATTAATTAGTGTTTGTAGTTTTTTCAATATTTCTTATATGTTTTTAAATTTATAACAAATACCTCCGATAAAATTTAATCTTAACCTGAGTATATTACTTCTCCTAATTTAGAGGTTTATTCCACATATTCAGTAAACAATAGAATTTACATTGCAGATTCCCTCCTCTAATTTTACGAGATGCAAATAAGGGGAAACTGAGATCTTCTTAATTATAACTAAATACATCCCACCTTGACATACTCTTAAGCTGCCAATTTTAAGAAATGAAAATACACGATGGAACAGTATACTTAAGAAAGAGATTCAACAGTGAGGGTTAAAAAGGTTTTTATTCTTAGGAACAGATAAGAGAAATCCCGATATTTCTCTTCATTGAAGATAAAATGACAAAATGACTGTATGCATTTTTACCTCCGTTTTGGGCATTGGCTCTATTATGTTTATGTACGAAGGGCATAAGGTTTAAGCATTGTTTTCATAATTACCATTGCAATGGACAGTCACCACTGAAGACGAAAGAGGGAAGAAATAGTTTGTCCTACAGTTGACTGAACTGGTCATAGTGGAAATAAGGTTTAGAGGTCAAATCTCCATTAATAAGTATTTTTATCGTGAGAAGAACGGTTTTATTTCGTTTCAGTCGTTGAGTTTCCAAGAGTGCATTGAATAAAACCATTTCTTTCCAAGAAAAAAATTACTATTTTGATTACCAAGAATACAATTTTTTGCTTTTACATCTTAACATTTTAACAATGCTCAAGTTTCTGTTAAATGTGTACCAGTTACTTGCTACTTAATTTATTATTTTAAACCCCTTTTAAAAGTTAATGGTCCAACAAAATAAAGTCCGCGTCTTTGACAATTCATTTTATTTTCATGCGCTTATAAATAAACAAATTATTTTATTTTTCTTTAAGTTGGGGGGTTACTGTACTTGTTAAATCCTTTAATTATTTTATTTTATATTTATTATCCCAGATCATGAGCCCTAAAAAAATAATAATAGAATTAATTAATATCCTTGAAGGACCATACCAGTAACCTAGAAAAACATAACTAAATGAGGCATTTATTGAAATAACATTCGCTAAATAAATTTATATTAAATTTGTAGAAATTCTAAAAAAAGAAAACTTACCCAAAATCTGGGGTAACTGACACTTAGAAACATTTCGAACTATTCAGTACAGAGTTACAATGATGAAGAAGGCCAGGACATGCAAAATTCACTATATACTCAAGGAAACTTGTGTTCTGATTGGCTAAAATTAAAACCAATCAGCTTGCCTCACTTATTCTTACAATATTTGAAATTCTAGTAGAACCATCTAGAATAATATTACTAGTTTTAACAAGCTAATTGAGGATATCCTGTGGACTGTCAACTCTCTTTAAACTAATAATGTGTTTTACTTGAAATTTAATGTTTATGTAAATGACAAAAATAAAAAATATATATTTTAACTCTAGCATGCTATAAATGTAATTTATCTATTGTGAAACGAAATGGAGTGTCTAATAACAGAGAAGTATTAATAATATTAAACTATTATTAATCATAGTTTGAAAAATAACATTCAGTTCATTACTTTGTTGGAGATAAAGTTTGTAGTAGGATTAGTTTAAATAACTAGTTACCACGCGGCCCTGCACATTCAATTACAGTTTGCTGGCTAAGGATGAAAACTAATTTACAAACACGTGTAAATACAGAGAAAACTGTGTGTACATCAGCGCTGCAAAAGCGGTTTATCTTTGCTCGCACAGAAATGAAAATGTTAATAAGGAAGAGAACCAGACCCTAGGGAAATGTCCTTCGCACACAGACACATCCTGAAAGCGCTAACAGTGACATTAGTTTGTAGCATTTTTTTAAAGATGATTAAACCCTTAGGTTGTCATAAATCTCGGCAAAGTTACTAGCTTTGGCACGTAGTAGTTGTTACTTCGCAAAAATCTACTTTAAATTACTAAAAGGTAAGATTTTTACTATAGTGTTATATTTTTAGCGAAATAATGTTGATATTTTGTGTCAAAATGACACAAAATAAGCGTTAATACGTTCATGTCTTATGCAAACCTCTTTCCATATCAAAGTAATTTGTTATGTCCAACAGATTATACTAATCAATTAAATTAGTTCTTTGTTGTTCAAAGTGTTTTCTTGTGACCTGGACTGGTTAGCTATCAAATTGATAAAATACCCCCGTTGCAGCAGACCTGCATACTCAGGGAATTTCAAATGCAAAACAACATATTTCAATCCAACATAGCGAGATTTGACTTTGAATCAGGAAGATCATTCCATAGACGGCAAGTAGTCACAACAAATGCTCCATCATTGACTGCTGTTGTGTGCTAAAAAAGTACAACTAAAAATCGTTATTTCTCAGCTATTTATTGTCCTATCCTTCTGAACTTGGTGTCGTTTGATAGAAAATTAAAAATAATAAAAAAAGTGTTCTTTTCTTTTTTCCATAATATCAGTTTTTTAAGTAATTTTAATTTGATAAATTAAAATGGCCGCCATTTTGAAACAGAAAATATGTTTAATGAAATTTTGTTTGCAATTATTTTATTCCTACCTTAAACACTCTACCAAGTTTTATAAAGTTATCTTTAATTGTTTTTGAGATATAAATTTTTAATGAAAAATACAAAATGACGGATATATCGGTAACTAGGCGTTTTTAGAAAAATATTTATTCTTGATTTTCCTTTTATTTTGACCAATAGAACTTATTCCCAAAGTTTTTCTACTTACTTACGGGACACCCTCTGGAAGAAATAAAAGACAATATACTGAAGTCACCAGACCCAATATCTCAGTAACCGTTTGATGTAGAGTAATAATTCAAAATGATATATTATTTGTTTTTTCCACAGGGTTCCAAAACACACACAAAATAACACTTACCAAACGTTAAAATTACTTACCATCAAGCGTAATCTCTCTACATTTACCATCTTTATCAGGATAGTAATGTTCTTGACATAAATCAACTCATTTTCCTTCATTTAACCACTTTGGAAAAGAGCAGCAGTCCTCGTACAAACCACTTGTACCTTGGATAAAAATAAAAATTAGAAGTATTGCAAGTTTTCCTAAACACATTTCCATCACAGATCTATTGAATAAGAACAGATGTAGTTGGAAACGTAGCTTAAGAAGATTACTTTTTAGAACAAATTGACTATTAGCTCTAAGGGGCTAGGCGGAACATTTGAATCTCAAAAAATAAAATCAGGATGTAGGCTTATATAATGTAATTTATTATTACGTCTGTGAATGCTATTAGTGTTGTTAGAATTATTCGGACGGATACACTACATTTGACGTATTTATGATTGAATTATTTCCTTTTTTGTGCATTGTCCTTGCAAAATGTATGCTTTGCTGGCAGCCGTATTGTCAATATTACGCATTATGTGGTTTGTTTTGTTGATTTTTAATAGGAGATATATTTAGTTCAAGTTATTAAAAAATTAAAAGATGTTTAATGTACTGTAAAATTCCTTAACATTTCATTGATATTGTTTGACAAAAGTCACAAAAGAGTTTAAATATACCATGACTACTCAACAAAACCTATGAATACATGACTGTTGATGCGTTGTAATGTGCCTAATAAACACACGTATGAGCGAGCGTTAATGATGTGTGTGCTTTAAATAAATGAGAAAGTAATTGAATAGGCCGTTAAATCTTTTATGGTGAACTCTGTTAAGAAATTATTTCAAAACGATTTAATTAGGGCTTATTGACAACAAATATTTTACAGTATTAAAATATTATGAATCATATTAATAAAATCTATTCCTAATATGAAAAAAGTAATTTTGCTTTGTTTCATAAAATAGTTTTATTAAGGTAAAATTATTTTACAAAATCAAATTTTGCAAGAGCTCTGCATAAATCTTGCATTCATTCCATTAAAACTTTGTTTTACTATTAATGACAATTTTCATTTTACAAATTAACATTTTAATTAATAGCACTGGCACGCTCGAGCCGCTAGGTGCGTCGCTCTGGGAGAGGTGAGGAGATCCCCCCCTAGAATTAAAAAAAACTCCGTTGCAGCAGACCTGCATACTCAGCGAATTTCAAATGCAAAACAACATTTTCAATCCAACATAGCGAGATTTGACACATTTTTGTAAGCTCCATAAGAATAATATGGGGAATGAGTATGCAGGTTTGCTGCTACAGGTATATTAAACTGAGTTGTTTTAATTCAATATTTAGGATATTACTTGGGACCACTATTACTCGATATTGTGTTTACCACTTTCAATATCTCGGTAACCAATGGACATAGAGCTATGATTCAACATACTAAATTGTTAGTTTTTTCAAGCTGAATTCAATGGTAGAATCCAAAATTGGATCACTTTAATTTGTCTATGTTAAAAGCGCAAAAAACCCATTTTTGGGGACTTTTACCCCCCTTTGTCCCCCCTTCTGGTGATCCGGCCAGGCTGATTTACAAACTCGTCCAATTTATTACCACTTTACTCGTATGCACCAAATTTCATAAAGATCGGACCATTTTTACGGCTGCTATCGTGCTTACAGACATATAGATATACAGATATATATATATATATATAGACTATTTGGAATTTAATCTGCATCGTTATAACATAAACTAAACGAACGTCCTTAACGTTTTATAATTTTTAATTATGAAAAAATTCAAAACATCAACAAATTTTTAATTTAAAATATTTTTTGTTATAGTACATTCAACGTGCATAGTTAGCTGTATTTTGAAAAAAATCCCACATGTCATCATCTAGCATATGGCTTTGAATCAAGCATTAGCACCACATGTTTAATGTAAACAAAGCAGACGTTTTTCAATCCCAATGCATTTTAAATGGAAGATATTTTTCGTTATTTCTCATTTTCTGGTATGTTTGGACATAATCTGCTAATTTCCCCGACCCCTGGGGCCGAAACCTTTCACTTGATCCATCTCCCATCATCCTGCGAGCTGTCAAACTCACACAATTTTGATTTGAAAAAATCGCTTACAGAATTAATAATATAGATAGATTATTTGTGAGAAGTAAGATCATATAATTTGAATTTTCTGTTATATTGTAATCTGGTAACGAATGACAGTTTCGTGCAATTTATGAAGACACCGTTGAGATATACAACATTCGTCACAGCGCGTGGCCACTGAAACAAGCAATGAGAGCATCGGTTAGAAAAAAGACCGAATAAATTCAACGAACAAAAACTTCAGTAAATCAAATTACAAAGCTAATTGTCAATGTGGGGAGCAATATGAACATGTATATTTGAAAATATCACTGCTTTCCCCCGAGCAAAGCTCGGTCCCCAGATATTAGTCTTCTTAAGGCACTGGGGCTCTTACCTTAGCTCAGGACTTCACAGACTTTGTGTCCAGCAAAACCTAACGCGGTGATCTTTTCAACGTCATCTAAATCATTAAAATCGGTTTAGAAGTAAAGGAGTGTTGTTGACCGAATTAAATAATTATAAACATATTTTATATGTGTTTGAGCTAATCATTTGTTAACTACAATTTTATACAAAAAATTTAATAATTAACTCTACATCAGATTTCCAGGTGTGCTTTAGTTATATTATGTCGCCGATTCTTCACTAGCCAGGCACACTAGTTCATAGCTCACACTACTTAAATGGTATTTATGAAGTTTTACTTTGCTCAATATCAGTCTGATATAATGTTTGTTCCAGTTCACGCAATGCTTATTTCTTATGAATTAGGTTACCAAGACTTTATCCAAAAATACTATTATAATTTTTATATATTATGCTGATATACTGTAGTATGCTGATATACCAAATGCTGTAACATTGAATCAAGATTTTTAACGTTTTCGGAGGCGGAAATAATTTTAAAAAATTTTTTAACTTACGAGGTAAGGATTATAATACATATTCTCTAAGCTCAGTAGCCATTATACACTTCATCTCCCTAGGATGTAGTGAATGGTTGTACAGGTGCGGAGAAATAGCTTCAGTCGTTGTGGTACACCACGGTGTGTCCCACACTTTACTGCCTACCTGGCTAATTGTCTCCTTCCAATGTAGCTATCACACACTACATCTCCCCAGGATGTAGTGAATGGTTGTACAGGTGCGGAGAAATGGCTTCAGTCGTTGTGGTATACCACGGTGTGTCCCACACTTTACTGCCTACCTGGCTAATTGTCTCCTTCTAACGAAGCCATCATACACTACATCTCCCCAGGATGTAGTGAATGGTAGTACAGGTGCGGAGAAATGGCTTCAGTCGTTGTGGTATACCACGGTGTGTCCCACACTTTACTGCCTACCTGGCTAATTGTCTCCTGTCTGACGTAGCCATCATACACTACATCTCCCCAGGATGTAGTGAATGGTAGCACAGGTGCGGAGAAATGGCTTCAGTTGTTGTGGTATACCACGGTGTGTCCCACACTTTACTGCCTACCTGGCTAATTGTCTCCTTCTAACGTGGCCATCATACACTACATCTCCCCAGGATGTAGTGAATGGTTGTACAGGTGCGGGGAAATGGCTTCAGTCGTTGTGGTATACCACGGTGTGTCCCACTACTGCCTACCTGGCTAATTGTCTCCTTCTAACGTAGCATCTAGTAATTCCTAGGCTGCAAAACTAATATCAACAACAATCCAACAGATCAACAGATCCAAAGACAATAGTAGCTTAAGAGTCCCCTGGGTCTCTAGTTTCAATTTGATGGTTAAATGGAGATATTTCAATTTGAATGACTACATTTATAGCGTAAGGCTAAATATATGCTGGATAAATCTCGTGTTTCGAACACATGGCCATGAATATGCAGTCTCACTTTTTACTCTTGTTATGAAATATACTGTTTTAAACAAGTTCTTGTTTTGCCATCTCCTCACCAGAAATTCGGTATGGTTAGTTGGATTCTATAATGTAGCAGCAGTTAAACATTTGTGTTAATAAAACCAAATATTAAGATTTGGAGCAGCTGTTTTTGGTACATTATATTAATAGCTGCTGTAAAAACATTCACAGTCTCAAATTGGACACACAATACTCTTTACCAAATATTGACGAAGAACAGTTTTTAATTTTAACACAAACACCATTTTCAAGCTTTTCTATATAAATAATCTCATTTTATATATTCTTTACATGATTTAATGAAACGGCTTATAAGTTAAAATAAATGATGAAGGGGATGAAATGGGTAAGATGAAATGGGTAAGCTTGATAAGGTGCGAGGAGAGAAGGAAGCTGATATTAGTGAGAATGAGGCATTCTCATACTCTTCAGACCGCATCGTAACTTGTCGCCAGCCATCATCTCTAGACCCCTCTAAGGTGAAGCTCCTACCAGGCCAGGCACTAAAGCAAAACTCATACTCATTGAAATATTAATTTTCAATATTTTTACTATCTTAAAAAAGAAACCAGTTCAAAATATGTTACCTTTGTAAGTTTTGTCTTAAGATGTGTAAAAACTAAGTATTAAGTATTTTTCCTCGTTATAATAAACAATAAGTACACTCTCAAATATATTGGAAGATGATTTTTTCTACAATATACTCTAGACCTAAAAAGAGTACACGTAATCGCTCATATTATACACATTATTATACGTATCGACATTCAAACATAAAAAATTACAGATAGAAAATATATGATTCAGCTTATAAAATTGTTGTTAAGGAATCAGCAGTAAGTTAAGACCTCGAATAGCTGGTATCTATTATACTAATTTGCTAAGGAATTTCTTGTGTACAGCAAAACTCCTTTATTTACGAACCGATTTTGACGATTGAGGTGTCAAATTAAAGGGAATTTTCTGTAGAGGTTATGGAATAATTTTTGTAATCCTAAGTTCAATGTGCTTTGCCCCACTGGACTTTAAAGTTCCCATGTATTTTAAATGGAAGTTTATTTTACCAAACATATGGTTTATATAAATTCTTTTTATTTTAATTAACAGCTGGCTTGAGAAAAACCTTAATGTCTACCTTCTGTCACTTTGATATTTGTTTATATTTTTGGTTATGTTTTTAGTTTACAACAACTACTTTATGAAATCATTCATATCTTGGTGGATTATTCATATTGAAATATAATATTCAAATAAAATTTATATCTGTTGTAGAAAATAAATCTGTGGTAAAGAATCAGTCACATAAAAAATTTTTTAAAGTGGGTGTAAAAAACGTAATAAAGTAAACCAATAAATTTAATTTCACCAATACCAAACAAATATATTCACTTGAAACTGCCTGTCTGAAAGAAATTCCTGATCAGTCCTTTAAAGACGGAGACAAACAAATACAAAAAATGTTTCAACTTCCAAGTGGTACTTCAAGAAGGGTTTTACACTCCAACAAGAAATATGAAGGATTAGGAATAAGGAGGATAGCTTGGGAGATATGATTACTGGTTCGCTTAAAAAGGAAATATACCTTATGATAGAAGTAATTAGTTATCCATAACCAATTATTCGAGTTTTAAGGAGACAGAGTTTTAACTATGGGCCTCCCAGCCACAAAAAGAGAAAACAATATTTTTACGCACAAGCAAGTCCTAAATGCCAAGTATGGACTAAATGAAGAAGTATGGACTAAATCCAGGGAATGGCGAGATTGCCTGAAGACGACCTGTAACGGTGAAGGTTGCCAGAGGCCCTAATAAAATTGTTGCAGACATTAGAATGCGTATGTGAACAAATTAAAGAAAGAAAACTGTGAACCATATGAAGAGGAGAAGTATGCATTGTGGATGTTGGGAGTTCAAGGAAAAGTTGATGATAAAGCAAAAATCAAAAGGAACAAATAAAGGCTTAATACAAGTAGTTCATCTCACATTCAGGTTCGAGACACTTCTACACAGCCCGAAGAAATTCACTTATGGAAAATCTATAAACACAACAACTATGCTGTACCTCAATGGAGAGCAAATATTGATTATTAAACTTAATCTTAGCCCAAAACAAATCTTAAACTATAATTATATTCCATTTAGAAAAAATAAAAAAATTCGTAAGACAGCAGGCAAAACTTTAAAAATTTATAAATAATCAGAAAAATATGAAAATTAAGAGAAAATCAAAATAAAATCATAATAACGCTAAGATAACGTAAACTTATAAGAATTTAACTAATAATGATATCCAATATTTTGCAAACTATATAATATATGCCTGCTCAAAATTGACAAAATTTTCTCTCATCATTTAAGTAGTTAATTTTATTAACTGGGAACGACTAGTATGGATAATTTATAGTTTTCTTATAACCAAGTAGTTACTGTTCTCTCATGCTGCAGATTATAAAACCTCATATTATTCTACTTTGTGATGTTATATGTAAAAATAAAACTGGACAAAAAATCTCTATCCACCTATCACAATTAATTTAGTAGGCTAGAAAAATTGGAACAATCTTCTTCACAACTATTGTTCGATTAATTTTCAGTGTATACGGTATTAATATCGAAATATACAGACTTTTTTCTGTATATTTTTAAAATATTCAGAAAAACCTAAAGGTGTTTCTGTTTACTATAAGTATAAAACTCACGGATCAGTAAGCTCCTTTTTATAAGTCATGCTCTGAATAAGGATTGTGCCTTCAAGAGGGAGGGAGACGAGGTAGTGAGAAGTTACGGCGATGTCTGGTGCGCATGGAAATTCCTTATTTGTCCTGTCATCAGCACCCTATACCTCCCTCTGCACCTTCGTACACTAATAAGGGTTACATATGTCTCATATTTTTTATCAGCAATGAAATTGCGTTCCTGCTTCAATATTTTTCAATTTGTTATCCTGTGATCATGCGACTAATATTACATTGAAGAATATCTCAAACACCTTAAATCATACTTAGATTATACCTATCAGAAGATATTAAAAATTATCACAAAGAGGTATTTAACAAAATACCGCATAATTAAAAATTAATGATGCAAAATTAAAAGGCTGCCATTTTAAAATAGTTAATGATATTGATTGAAGATTGCAACAATTGAAAGACCATGATTTCCAGATGAATTGGCATGTAATTTATTGTTGGTTAACATTATATTAACAATTATTACTTATTGATTTTTATATTTTTAGTAAAAATCAAGTAAATGTGTTCATGTATTGATGTCTAATTTGATGTGTATTACCTTTGAGTTTATCTACTAAGAATTATTACTTAGTGCTTCCAAAAGAGCATCTTCTATATGAATATATCAACCGGGGTTCAACCCTACCATTATTCATGGAATTTTTTTGTCACAACTAACAAAACGTTTCAATACCAATACTAAATTATATTTCACTTTTAGCAAAATATTCAATTTCACAGTGAAATTTTTACAATTGAATTTGATTACATGACTAGTTTTCAATTCGCACGTCATTTAATTTTATATCTCAATTCGTTCCGTTTAAGTATTACGTTTCATTTTCTTTCAGATATGAACCATTAGATAAAATATTAAAATATTATTTTAATAACTTTGAAAACAATCAACTATTTAATCGTAAATGGGTACGAGTAGCGAAGGAACATGTTACGATCAAAGTGGCGGGGTGTTGTGCGGACAGAACAGTGCAGGATAAAACAGGATCGGTCAGGAGGAGTTTCCTGGAGGAAGGAAGGATCAGCGCGTGTTTGAAGTGGTCAAGACTCTGCCCGGAGCCGCGCCCTTTGACGACGAATAAATCCTCTTGTCTTTGTTGTCTGAACGAGGTAATTAATGGATTAATACTTATCTATTAAAAAATATGCATAATGGATTACTGCTTTGCTCATCACTGTGAATTAAGGTCATTTCATTATTTATTTAATGTTACCACGATAGTAAATTAAAATAAATTAAAGCTGTGCTGTTTGCAGCTGATCGTTGGAGTATTTATAGGCAATCCTTCAAATGCTATTGGACTTAAATACTATCCGGTTTTTAATTTTAGGTCACTTTATCTACAGCAGTGCTATTACAGTAGTGACATTTAAATAATCATTATAAAATTCCTCCATTATGCCTTTTGTAACATATTCCATCAGTTGGCTAAACGTATTAAGAAATTTTGCCAAATGAAAATCATTAGTAATAATTCACTTCTAACAATTAGCACTTTTAACAAAATACCCTTGATGATTGAGGTCCTAACCGGTCCTAACGGCCGACTAGGAAGATTTGTAGTTCCAGCTTAGGATTCTTAAAACAAGCTAAATTAATGTTTTAGCTGTGGTAGCACATGCACAATCTGTTCCATATTTCTAAAAATGAGAAAATAAGTGATTTTTTTATATTTATTTTTGTAAGCCTAGATAAATTTGATAATTTTGAACCATGCGTGAGTTAAAATAAAATAAAATTCTTAGTTTTTAATTATTTTTCTCCCAAATAAAATACTATATTTATTTCTGACTATTCGATCAGAGTAAAGTTTAAAAACTGGGCGTAATTAATGAAAAATACCTTCTTTATAAAAATTCAGTTCATATTATACTGTACATTGATAGCTGAAGTACTTAGTAAGTATTAATGTAAACCTTTTCAAACACGGTTTTTTAAATTTATTAATATAACTAAAAATGAAAATAACTCAATCAAATAAAGTAGTTCAGGGGGTTTTATGCAAAATTAAACTCTTGTTTTTTCTTTGAAATAAAAAAAAAGTCTTTATTTAAGAGGCGAAGTTAGGACTTAATTTAAGTGCAAGTCCTCTCTACCACTTAACCTCTAACAGAAAATAATACATAATGAAAATAATAGAATTAATTGCAAGTGGAGAAAATATACAAATTGACTAATGCAATACAAATTATTAATTATGATATTATTAATGACAAAATAATGTAGATTAAGAATCAATTGAGGTATTTTTATACCACACACGCTCACAATTACCCATGTCGCCCAGGACTCGTCACACCGAAGCCACGAGCGTCACCGCCTGCCCCGCAAAAGCAAGAGATTTTTTACTTCCGCCCCGAACCGAGCACGCTTATTTTCATTTTTGATTTGATCAGGAAGTGAATTCCACAGTCGTGATGCAGAAACTAGAAAGTTAAAAATGGCAGTTCTGTGGATAGGGATCGTTAAAATATGAGAGCCTCTTCGAGTAGTGCGAGCACTAACATCAGACATGAAAAGAAAGTTGTCAGAGAGATACCTAGGAACTTTAGAGTTCAAGATAAGGTGTAACAAGCGAAGAGTGTGAAACTCACGAAGATCTTTAAGGTTTAATAGTGAGAGTTGGTTGAAAAATTGAGAAACATGATCACTGCGCCTTAGACCAAAAATAAACTGACCACAGTAATTTTGAGCACGTTGAAGTCTGTTTGAGAGCTCCACAGTAATGTCGTTGATCACCACATCACAGTAATCAAAGTGAGTCAGTACAAGAGTTTTAACCAGCATAGTCTTAACATTAAGTGGAAGGTAAAGAGAAAACGTTTTAAACTGTGTATGGCGGCAAAAACTCTATTGCAAGTAGCATTAACTTGGTCAGTCCATTTCAAGTGTTTGTTCATAATAAGTCCCAATTTTTTCACTTTGTCGCAGTATTCAGGGTCAGTGCCATCAAGTTTCAGTTTAGGGGCAGTGGGGAAGTTTATTTTGGTCAAAAGTTTAGGGTACACAACAACAAGCGCTTGAGTTTTATTAACATTAAGTTGGAGGCCGTTTTTGCTTTTCTCAGTGAGTAATTGAGTCATTGTTAGTAATCATTTGAACAACAGTTGAATCCATGTTTTCGATTGAAAAGTGGGCGTAAATTTGTAATTCTTCAGTGTAATGGTGAAAATGTGAGTAGTTAATGTGGTCAGTGATGTCGTTGATGTACAGTGAAAAAAGAAGTGGCCCAAGAACGGATCCCTGGGGCACACCCCGAGTAACAGGTCTCCATCTGGAGCAACTGTCTGAAACTTTGACACACTGCTGGTGATCTGATAGATAGGACTCAACCCAGTCGATACAACCATCAGAAAACCCAGCTCTACGTAACTTAAAAGAAAGAAGCGGGTGATAGACGCAGTCGAACACCTTTGAAAAGTCAAAAAGAGTTAAAATGATTGCCTGCCTACTATCCATTGCAAGACGAATGATCATCAGTTATTTTCAGGATGGCAGTGGCAGTACTATAGTTGGGGCGGAAACCAGACTGAAAAATAGATAAGATGTTGTTATGTTCAACATATTGGGAAAATTGATTCTGAACAATTCTCTTAAGACATATAGAAAGAGCTCAAAGAATACTGATCGGTCTGTAGTCAGAGGAAGATTTAGGAGAAGATATTTTTGGAAGTGGGCGAACTATGACAGATTTCCAAGCAGAAGGAAACGTATATGTACTTAACGATTTATTAAAGATAGAAGTAATGATAGGAAGTGTAACTGGAAGGGTATTTTTAAGAAAACTTATAGGAATATCATCGGCGCCGACTGCGTTATCCTCATAATGGCCCTGTAGACATCAATCACCGTTACCGGAGAAAAAGAAAACTGAATGTCAGACCTCTCAAACGATAGGGACTTAAGGTCGGCAACATGGTCATGTGCCCCAGAAGAATCAACGGGGATATTAACAAAGAAGTCATTTAAGGAGTCAAGAGTGACTGTTACTTGATGGGTATCTCTGGGACTGCCAATGTCAAGACTTTTTAACTTAGACCATAAGACTTCAGTGGGTTGATTTTGAGAAAAGGAATGATAATAGAATCTGGCTTTAGCGTTCCTGTTTTGCTGTTAGGTTGAATTTCGGAGCCTTTTACAAGTTGCCCAATCAAGGGGAAGTTTAATACGCTTGGCCTTACGAAAAGCAGCATCCCTTAGCCTTTGAAGTTGACGGATTGGATGAGTTATCCAAGGCGCGGGAGGTTTAGTGATTCTTTTTGATACAATGGGACAGTGCTTGTTATAAAGATTAGTGAGAAGTAGATAGAAATTTGCAATCATTGCGTCAACATTGGGGGTCTCAAAAACCTCATGCCAGGGAATTTCTGAAGATTCGTGGAGAAGAATATTGAGGTCAAGATGTTTATGGTCGCTAAAGTTTATGAATTGCGGGCAAGATTTTGGTTTTTTGAATTTATGGGCACAAAAAACTAGATCATGTTTTGAAAGGCCAGGGACTGGAACTTGTCCATGGTGCACGACTAGGGAAGGATCACTGACAGCAATGATATCCAGCAGCGTGTCCGCAGTGGCAGTGTGGTGAGTGGCTTGGAACGGTAGTAGTGTCATATTGCAGGAGTAAAACAAATTGGTCAGTGTAGTTTGGTTGTAGGTAGGTGGTCCGAGTAGGTCAGAGTTGAAGTCACCCATGACCATAACATGACTGAAGCGTGGCAACAAACTCACAAGGTCCTGCTCAAATTCTGCTAAGAAGCCAATATTTGGAGCTCTGTAACAAACGCACACCAAGAAATGTGTGTTATCAATGGACACATCCAGAAACATGTATTCAGGTTTACCTGCTCTGGAGTATCTGAAGAGAAAAGAATTGTTGTGGTAAAATTAGATTTCACATAAACTGCAACCCCACCACCACCCTTATGCTGGCGGTCATTTCTAAAAACATTGTAACCAAATAATTCGATACTATTATTATTTAATGACGGTTTGAGCCATGTTTCAGATACTAAGATAATGTCAATTTTAGAAGATAAGAAAATGGTACGAAACTAGTCGATATAACAAAAAAGCGATTGAGCATTAACATGGGCTGCCTTTGAGAAGCAGGGGAATGGAGCGAGAGGAACTAGGCAGAGAAACTGAGAAGGTGGGGGGGACGGGGAGGGCGGGCTGGGCCGGGGCAGCGTTGTCAGTCCTTCGCGACGACACAGCAGGCAGCGAGTGACAGACAGCGACGATGGCCGAGCCACAGGCAACTCACGCACACAACATTCACTCACACATAGCTGCGTCTGTGGTTGTGTGTCTGTGTGTGTAAGGGTCTCCTAATCCCTTACACGCCATGCCAAATGCAAAAGCCTATAAATAATATACAATAACAATAGCGATAGTAAATAAAATCAGTAAAAGCATGGAAAATAAAGGAAAAAAATCCTAGGCCTTATTTTATCAAAGATACAACTTTAATTAGTTACCAGGGTCAAGATCAATGTCCAACATGCGCGTAGCCACTCGTTTTGTACCTTGACTGTCCATCCACAGCACTCTTCCGTCCAGAGTCCAGGTTTTACGTGTCCATGTTTCGCCGCCGCCGCTCGGTACACCTCCATCCGCCGCGCTGTCAAGTCCTCACGAACTGTCACGCCGCTCCCCTTCAACTTCTTTTTTGCATCGAACACTTTCTGACGGGTCTGTACCCCACGAACCGCACGATGATGGGCCGTGGTCTGCTGCTCCCGTTTGCAGAGGGTCTGGGCCGCTTCCCGACGCGGTGGCTCCTGCAGATTGCTTCCGCCGGTATCTGATGCCTAGTTTGTCACGGCAAAGCTGTACGACCAGCGCGTCGTATCTGCCTCATATCTTTGCTTTAAATATGAGGTAAATCAGCTTTTATTTGAAATCAATAACCGGCGAAGCGGGCTGCCTTCAGCTATTACTTATAAAGAGTGTACATAAAAAACTTTTCAGGAATTCAAGAGGTAATTCATTACATCTAGAATAAGAAAGAAGTTGATTTTTGGTATATCCCAAAATGCATATTCACTCAGACACCCGCCATTTTGTATTAAAAAAAATATTTTTCACAAAGTTTTTTGGACCTATTTTGTTGAAAATCGGTATGAACGTAAGAAGATCACTCAAGGTTAGTCCAAAAGGTCAACATGATCGAATGGTAAATTTTAAATTTTTTGTTCCTACAAAAAGGGCATTTTTTACCGAAAAATGTAAAAAACAGTAAAAAATAATCTAAAAATTTACGTTTTTTGCGATTATATTGGAACACAATGACTCAACCAACGACCCTCAAACCTTCCGAAATAAATGTTTGATTTATAAAAAATAATTACACCAAGTATTGTCGTCAGCACAATAATCATCTAATAATCGTACTGCCAAAATATTTAAGAATTTTCATATCCTTCTAAACCACCAAGTACGATCCGCAGATACATGAAATAAATAAATCTTAAAATACTAAAATCGGTTCACTAGGAGTGCCTAGGCAGGTGTTTAAATATAGTATTATTTTTGACAATTTCTAGCAATTTCATGAATTTTCATGATTTCCGATTTAAGTGTATTTTTAAACGTCCAAAGGGTTTACTTCAGGCCTGAATATGGAAATAATTAAAACATCTTTCGGTTAACGTGTGTGCGTAAAATGTAAGGATTTTCAATTTTTATTACCAGAGAGCTGAACATCCAGATTTTCTTCTAAATATGTCGATATAATTATGAATTCAAATTTATATGTAGAGTATAAGGGACTTATAAACTTACCAAATGGAAAAACTAAACATGACATGATTTTCTCAGTTTAGTTTGTTTTAATAGCTTTAAAGTTATTAAAACGTTAAAGGATTGAGCTCCTAAATAAATGTTTTGTGAAGTATGTGGGGAATATACTGAAACTAATAACTATGGAGGGGAATTGGTGTGTGCTGAATGCAGTGCAGTGATTTTTGCAGTACATTTGGCCTTTTCAAAAGAATAATGGGATTGATACAAACGGACACTATTTTAATAAGAGATTACCAAAAGAGTTCCGTTATATGGCATCACTAATATACGATGATTTTTTAACATTTTAACATAAATTCAATGAAATAAATATAGGGCATGATTCCAGAAAGTATTTTATATGTTTCGATTTAGCATTATGTTTTGTTTTGAGAAAATTTACTATTGAGAGTAAAATGGAGGATTTCAAGCAAAAATGTGTGAGTCAATCAAGAAAAACAGTACATCTAAACTAAAAACCTTAGCATTTTGTTTGCAAGTGATGAACCGGTTGGGATGGGATAATTATTTTTATCGCTGTAATAAAGAAACAATGGATCAAGTCCAAACCTATATTAATCAATTTGCCGAAAACCTTTAGTTATTTAAAGTAGATTTGCCTAAAGACGAACTGATACTTGTTTTGGAGAGAGCTCTAATGCCTTCTTTCATGGAATGTCCACATGACGCCTGTGATCCGCATGAGAATACATCCACTTATGTTGCTAAAAGAGGAAACTCAAAAGGGAAAATCTGTGGAAAACCTTGTAAAAGTAACTATTGTTCAAATCACAGTAGGCGTCTGTTTAAAGATGAGGTAGGAAAACAAGAGCTATATATTTAAAGAATATATTTATTTTAATGGGTGTTCACTCATTAAAATAAACTGGCATATGCCGAATCGCTAACCAGGTTAGCGCTTGGATGGCATGTTGCCTAAAAAATAGGATAGAATATAGGGAATGCAACTTTATTATCAATTCTCCCACTCCAGCAACTCAAGTGAGGCATCATGCCAACTGCATTCGGCTGGGTTCGGATTAACTCGTTGTGGCATATCATTTGTGTTCTGTACACTTTAGATTCTTATCAACTGTTTTTATGTTTCACAAAATAATTTACAAAATAAACTCTCATAATTATAGCTCTAATATTTCTCTCTACAAAATACAGCACACCAAATAGCTATAAAACATTAGTGGGTTAATAGAAAATATATAGACTCAAATTTCTACAAAATATTTACAGTACATGAAAGTGCACAGTAAGCAGAATCTAAAAATAACTACAGATCACTGATACAGGTAAAACTAATAGCTAAATAACCAATACTTTGCAGAGAGAAACATATGCTCTTGGAAACACACAGTTACACCTAGCGAAGTGCTGTGCGATTCGCGAACGAATCGTTCAATTTGAACGACTCATCGAGTGAATCAAATGAATCATGATTCATTTTTCAAAAGAATCGATTCGTGGCGCGAATCAGTTGCAGAAAAACATGCCGCAGACGAAGCGCCGGTTTTGTTCGTAATTCTGCGCGTCAGTCAATTGAGTTTTGAGTCTAATTTCGTGTAGGACAAAGGAATGGGCATTGATGTGTTTCGAGCGGGGTGAGGGGTGAGGGGGAGGATGGAAATATGATAAGGAGACGTGAGGGGCAAGGCGCTCGCTCATTGGTTTGCGTTTATGCGGTACAGTAGAGTCCCGCAAACCCGGACTTCGATAACCCGGAATTCTGGATAACTCGGAAAGCCTGCCAGAGCAATAAAGTGCATTGAGATTCAAGGCCAGAGCACGGTGTGACACATTTAAAACAGTTTTAGTTTTTCTTTAAGTTTTTTTTTGCAACTAATATAGTTTTTATATTTTTTACTATGCAATAAATAAATGATTTCTTAAAGAAATAACAGAAACTATTCTTATTTTTACTCATTTCCCGATAACTCGGAATTTTCACAAACCCAGACACCGTTCGGTCCACATTAGTCCGGGTTTGTGGGACTCTACTGTAAAATATTTCCACCAATCACACAAAACCTCAAAATCGCTTTCCGTTTTGATTTCTCTCTTAGCTGAATCGACTTCAACCTTCGGTTGATGATTAGACTTCAACTATCGGTTCGCGATTGTTTCTCTTTATTATTAATTGTCAATGTACCCTATCAGACTCTTTTTATCAGACAATTTTAGGTTAGAAATAGTTTTAATACACCATAACAATTAATTAATTGTAATCAAACATTAAAAAAACTACTTTATAATCCATAAAAAACCGATTAAAGTCGACGTTATATGGTATGCAGTGGATAGTGAGTCAAATGATTCAAAAGAATCGATTCAATTTTCGATTCTTTGGAACTGAGTGATTCAAATGAATTGATTCACCAAAAAGAATCGAACTGCGCATCACTAGAAGTGACTCAACTCTGTGGTGAAGGTCACACAGTGCAGTGCATCACATGCAGTTATACCAATCGCGCTGCCAACTTGCATTCAAATTTCCCACAATCTCAGATTTTCTGCATATGGATCTCTTCACGTTTAACTCAAAATTTTAAGCTCTGATCTTTATTAAAATAATTCATATTTTCTGACAATTCTCTGTTATGTAAATTGAATTTAGATTTGCTGATATTTTTCTGAGGTTTAAATTAAATTTATATTTTCTGATAATTCTCTGATTATTTGGTTTTAAGAGGGATTTAAGTGCTTGTGTTGAAAAAGACATTTTATATCTACTTATATATATAACTTCCCCAAAAATGGGTTTTTTGCGCTTTTTACATAGATAAGTTAAAGTGACCCAATTTTGAATTTTACCATTGAATTCAGCTTGAAAAAACAAACAATTTAGTATGTTGAATCATAGCTCTAGGTCCATTGGTTACTGAGATATTGAAAGTGGTAAACACAGTACATTGTCCCAATGTTAACCTTACGGGAAATTAGTAAATTTCTATATCTCGCTTATTCCTCAACATATCTTGGTAAAACTTGGTAAATGGCTTCTTTTAGTTCAGATCTACTAAATATTGAATTAAAACCACCCAGTTTTAATATACCTGTAGCAGCAAACCTGCATACTCATTCCCCATGCTATTCTTATGGAGCTATAAAAACATGTCAAATCTCGCTATGTTGGATTGAAATATGTTGTTTTCAATTGGAAATTCGCTGAGTATGCAGGTCTGCTGCAACGGAGTTTTTTTTTTAATTCTAGGGGGGAGAGGCTCCCCCTGACCCCTCTCAGAGCGACACCCCTAGCGGCTCGAGCGCGCCAGTGCTATTAATGAAAATGTTAATTTGTAAAATAAAAATTGTCATTAATAGTAAAACAAAGTTTTAATGGATTGAATGCAAGTTTTATGCAGAGCTCTTGCAAAATTTGATGTTGTAAAATAATTTTTCCTAAATAAAGTTATTCTATGAAAAAATTATAAAATTATTTTTTTCATATTAGTAATACAATTTTATTAATATTATTCATAATATTTTAATACTGTAAAATATTTGTTGTCGATAAGCCCTAATTAAATCGTTTTGAAATAATTTCTTAGCAGAGTTCACCATAAAAGATTTAACGGCCTATTCAATTACTTTCTCATTTATTTAAAGCACACACATCATTAACGCTCGCTCATACGTGTGTTTATTAGGCACATTACAACGCATCAACAGTCATGCATTCATAGGTTTTGTTGAGTAGTCATGGTATATTGAAACTCTTTTGTGACTTTTTCAAACAATATCAATGAAATGTTAAGGAATTATACAGTACATTAAACATTTTTTTAATTCTTTAATAACTTGAACTTAATAGATCTCCTATTATAAATCAACAAAACAAACCACATAATGCGTAATATTGACAATACGGCTGCCACCAAGGCATACATTTTGCAAGGACGATGCACAAAAAAAGAAATATTTTAATCATAAATTCATCAAATGTAGTGTATCCATCCGAATAAGTCTACCAACACTAATAACATTCACAGACTTAATCATAAATTACATTATATGAGCGTACATCCAGATTTTATTTTTTGCTATTCAAATGTTTCGCCTAACCCCTTAGAGCTAATAGTCAATTTTTTTCTAAAAAGTAGTCTTCTTAAGCTACGTTTCCAAGTACAATCTCTTCTTATTCAATAGATCTGTGCTAAAAATGAGTTTAGAAAAATTTGCTATACTTCTATTTTTTATTTTTTACCAAGGTACAAGTGGTTTATACGAGGACTGCTGCTATTTTCCAAAGAGGTTAAAAGAAGGGAAATGTGTTGATTTATGTCAAGAACACTACTATCCTGATAAAGATGGTAAATGTAGAGAGATTTGGCTTAATGGTAAGTAATTTGAACGATTGGTAAATGTCGTTTTGTGTGTGTTTGGTAATCCTGTGGAAAAATAAATAATATATCATTTTGAATTATTACTCTACATCGAATGGTTACTGAGATATTGGGTGTGGCGATTACAGTATATTGTCTTTTATTTATTCAAAAACATATATTACTTATATATTAGGTATATATACAGGGTGTCCCGTAAGTAAGTACAAAAATTTTGGGAATAGGTTCTATTGGTCAAAATAAAAGGAAAATCAAAAATAACATTTTTTTCTAAAAACGCCCTGTTACCTATATATCCGTCATTTTGTATTTTTTCATTACAAATTTATATCTCAAAAACCAATAAAGATAACTTTATGAAACTTGGTATAGTGTTTAAGGTAGGAATAAAATAATTGCAAACAAAATTCGTTAAAAATATTTTTCCGTTTCAAAATGGCGGCCATTTTAATTTATCAAACTAAAATTACTAAAAAACAGCTGATTTTATGGAAAAAAGACACGAACACTAATTTTAGTATTTTTAATTTTCTATCAAACGACACCAAGTTCAGAAGGATCGGACAATAAATAGCTGAGAAATAACGATTTTTGGTTGTACTGGCCTGGCGCACCCTGACAGGTTCTCCTCATTGTCTGCGAAAATCAGCTGATTAACCTGCAAACATGGCTCCATTGTTGGTAACATTATGTTTTGCTATTTTGTTGGCACTTTTTATTACTTTCGAAGCAAAATCAGTGATTGAACTATTTTTTTGCGATAAATTTTAATTTATTGTGAAATAATTATAAAAATAAATAAAATAAATGAAATAGATGGAAATAAAAATTGTGAAAAAGATAGCAAAAAATAATGTTACCAACAATGGAGCCCCATGTATGCAGGTCAGCTGTGTCGCAGACATTGAGGAGAAGCTGTCAGGGTGCGCCTGGCCTGTACTACTAAAAATCGTTATTTCTCCACTATCTATTGTCCTTCTGAACTTGGTGTCGTTTGATGGAAATTAAAAATACTAAAAAAGTGTTCTGGTCTATTTCCATAAAACCAGCTGTATTTCAGTAATTTAAGTTTGAAAAATACACTTACAATAAATGTAAATGGAAACACTCTTCCATGCTATGATAAAGTTACAAATCTTGGTCTTACTAGGACCTTGACTCTTAGCGATGCATTATTTGATATTCAAAATAAGACGTTTGCCTCAATCCATTCACTAATAAGCTGCAACGTTTTTTGCAACTACATACCAAACTACATCTCGTTAAATCACTTGTACTACCCCACTATACCTACTGCAACTCTGTAATCGATGACATGACTGTGATCCATTCTAATATGCTCTAACGGCTACAGAATAATTGTCTAAAATATGTTTATGATCTGAGTCGTGTGGAGCATATCACGCCTTACTACCTTAAGACAAAATTATTTAAATTACATGATCAAGGATCGATCAAAATCCTCTCATTGACCTATCAGTATTAAAAACCGGTTTGCCTGAATATTTTCAAAATTATTTTAAATTTATAGCTCAAAGTAGTCAAAGGAATACACGTTCCGCCTCACTCACTTTGCGTATGCATCAGCACAGAACAGCAGTCAATGATGGAGCATTTGTTGTGACTATGGAATGATCTTCCTGATTCCTAGAAGTCAATTGAGGGCCCTCGTTGGTTTGTGGTGGCGCTGAAAACATTCTTTCAGCGGATGTCTTGTTGATGAGTCGTACGTGGTTTTCGTCTTGGGTGGGGTCACTAACAGATGTTTGAGTGAATGAGTGTAGTTCAAATTTGATTTTTTTCTCCTTTATGTAAATATATTATATTAAGTTCGTCTGAATTTAGTTTAGTTAAATGGTATTATATCTCAAACTATGTATTGCAGGTTAAGTATTAGAAAGGGCCAGTGGCTAACTTTGCCTGATTAAATAAAGAATTAATTTTCATTTAATTTAATTTCAAATGTTCTTTTGTAAAATTTGGTTTGGATTTGTCTTATCCGCTTTTGCTATTAAGACCTAAACAAATTAATTATTACTAGAGGCTTGAAGGGGCTAATAAGCCCCTAAGCATTTACTATAGTACAAAATACCTTCTTAGAAAATAGGCTTTTGGATCCACAAAATTATGATTATATCTAGCATTTTCGGTTTCAAGTAAACAAATCAGACCTTTTTACATCCCAATGGTATTAATATGACAGCTATTTTACGTTATTTCTCATTTTATAGTAAGCTTAAAGCAATTTCAGTATTTTCCCCGAGTCCCTGGGATGCAGACCTTCAATTTCAGCCCCCTCCCATCATCCTGCGACATTCCAAACGCCCACAATTCGGCGTAAAAATTTCCCTTACGTAATTAGATATATAAATAGGTCATTTAGTATTAAATCTGCATCGTTATAACATAAACTAAAGAAACGTACTTAACTTTTTATAATTTTAAATTGTGAAAAAAAACTCAAACCCTTATTATAAAATCAGAAAATGTTAAATTAAAAATATTTGTTGTTATTGTACATTGAACGTGCATAGTTAGCTGCATTTTGAAAAAATCCCACATGTCAACATCTACCATATGGCTTTGAATCAAGCATTAGCACCACATGTTTAATGTAAACAAAGCAGACGTTTTAAGATTCCCATGCTTTTTATATGGCAGATAGTTTACGTTATTTCTCGTTTCCTGGTGAGTTTCAAGTAATTTCAGTATTTTTCCCGACCCCCTGGGACCAAGGCCTTTAATTTGAGCCCTCTTCCATCATCCTGCGAGCTGTCAAACTCTCACAATTTTGATTGAAAAAAATCGCTTACAGAATTAATAATATTAATTAAAATAATAATTAATTATTTTCATTGCAGTATCTGATGTCGAATACCCATCATATGGATATCGAGGGTACTATTTGTGCGGTCGGCAGTATCATAATACAGACTTTAACGTGGAATATGAAGGGAAATGTTATGTAAAGCCGAACAGACTTCATGACCCGTCCGACCCGTTGATGAGAAAGCCGTATTATCCGTGTCCAGTCAGGGGATATCTTCCTGATGAAATTGGTGTATGTAGAGACAAAAACTTAAATGGTAAGAAAATTGAACATTTGGTAAGTATAATTATTTTGTATACTTTGATACCTCTTCTACCCTTTTCAAATTTTTTATCATAGATTAGGAAATATGAGGGTCGTTCAGAAAGTAAAGAACGTTTCGTCACTACAATAGCCCTGTTGCCCGACCTCTCCGAATGAGTTTGGGGTCTAAAGCTCCACTCCCGCTCTCAATTTGAGCCACGTGGCCGACCAATCACGTATGTCATTCTTACAGCTTTTCAAATTGAAGGTATCATTTGAAAACCCTGCCAATTTCGAATAACGTGGTCGCAAAAGTGTTTTGCGCCCTAAAATGTTTACTCTCTTTTGAATTAATGCATAGATGAAAAACAAGGGAATGTGATTCGAATGTGGGACCCTACAAAAGCTTCACATGCCATAGAAAATGTAGAAAAATCCCTTCGCAGACAAGGTTGTTGTTGTCCATGTCGACGCAACGCCCTCTCCCATGCAGCAGCAATATCTTTACAGAACTTTGCAACCAAACAGGGGGCATTTTCAAACAAATCCTGTTTAATCTTTAGGTGGCAGGGGAGTGTTTGCAAACGGTAAAGAGGTGAGAAAAGCAACAGTATCAGGTCGAATCCATCTGGCGAGATTTTCAACTGGAACCACCATTTTAAAACGCAGTAAAAATGAAATTGTGATCATTCGGCGACGAAACTTGGCACAAATCGAGTCCGAGGATGGACCTCAATCGAGTAGGTGGCAAGAGGGCTAGATATAGTGACAAAAGAACTTTAATTTCTGGAGGACCCTTCTTGCTGATACTAAGATTCGCTCCAGTCGCCTCCGTGTGCTGACTAGCCTAACAACCTTAACCATTTTCCCGCGTTATAGTTTGGGAAGCTCTTTGCGAATTTATCATATTTTTAGACCTGCTGCAAATAATTTCCTTTCAGCAAATATAACATCTCTCTATCCTAATCCATTTCCTATTTGGTATTCCTTTTATTGAATTTCCCCCAATAAGGAAATAGGTATTACCGTAGATGGCGTGGCAAGACTTAAGTGCAGGACCACCGTAACTTTTCATTTTATGTCCCTGGACCCAAAAAAAAAGTTCGTTAATTTTTATATAAATATTAGTGAATTTCCCCTCATAGAGAAGAAGCTGTTACCGTAGTATTCATGGTGAGACCTAAGGTCGTAAAAATGGTCCGATCTTAATGAAATTCGGTACAGACATGTAAAGTGGTAATCCCTCGGACGAGTTCGTAAACCATCCCCGATCGGCCCACTGTAAGGGGGGGGAAATGGGGGTTAAACCTCCCCAAAAGTGGGTTTTTAGAGTTTTTTACATATAAAAACTAAAATAATCCAATTTTTTGTATCACTATTTAATTCAGCTCAAAAAAACAAACAATTTAGTATTTTGAATCAATCACTGTTCTATGTACATTAGTTACAGAGAGACATTGCAGGTGGTAAACACAGTACGTTGTCTCAATGTTATGCTTATGGGAAATATGTAAAACTATATATCTCGCTTATTTCTCAACATATCTTGATAAAACTTGGTAAATGTCTTCTTCTCGTTCAGATATATTAAATATTGAATTAAAACCATCTAGTTTTCATATACCTGTAGTAGCAAACCTGCATACTCATTCCCCATGTTATTCTTACGGAGCTTACCAAAACATGTTAAATCTCGCTATGTTGGATTGAAATATATTGTTTTGCATTTGAAACTCGCTGAGTGTGCAGGTTTGCTGCAGCGGGGGTATTTTGTAATGTTAAAGGTCTTGTTAAAAGGAACATTTCGGTGAAAACAAAACGAAATTATCTCAATCCTTTTCAAAATGGCGGCCATTTTTGTGAACATTTTTGATATTTACGGAAACCCCTGTATTTACTTGACCATTTAATATTTTTCAGTTATGATTCGAAATTCTTAATCCTTGGTAGCTCAGATTTACTACGATATGTCACATGACAATGTTTTTATAATAGCCAAATGTTTGGAAAAAATTTAATTTAAAAATGTATGTAGCTCTGAAAAAATTGAAATAGCAACATATGTCAAAAAGGATATCATTTCAAAGGCCTTCGAAATTCCTACAATCTTTATCCAACACAAGTATCCTATCATTTTTAATTTTTTAATTATGGATAGAAAACTCCATTTTCCCATATGAAGTGCGTGTTATTTATGCAGTACATAATACCAAAGGGTACCCATAGACCGTTTGCTATAGACATGTATTCTGACGGGACAGGTGGACGGGTGGTCTGACTCACCCTGTATATATTTACAGAGTGTTGATAAAAAAACCCTTCAGGACTGCGGGATATGGTTATTTACAACAAAACTTCCTATAAACATAGATCCTAAAAAGCTCGGTTATCCACTTGTCGCTCTGCCAGTGTTTTAAGATATTGTTTTAAAATATAGAAATGGCTACCATTTTCAAATGGTACAAAGTAGAAATTTGATACTCCGAACCAAAATAGGTCCTACTCGTCAAAATATACACAATAAGTTGGAAGTTGATACCTTCAGTGGTTCCAAAGTTATGCAAAATCATGTTAAAACACATTCATTCCGACAGTCGGATAACTGAGCTTATTAGCACCTATGTGTATAGGAAACTTTTCTTAGTTTTGATGTAAATAACCATATCCCGAAGTCCTGAAGGATTTTTAGTAAATAACCTGTATGTACAGGGTGTTTCACGATAACCCTGACAAATTTCAGGATATGGTTCCTTGGGTCAAAATGAGAAAAAATGTCCAGTAAACATCCTATTACTTTAAAAATGAGCAATTCTTGTATATCTATATATCCTATCTCTAAAACGGCTCTAACGATTTTGTTAATATTTTGCATGTAGGTGTAAAAAATTAACACTCAGATTTGGAGATATAAACAAAAATTTATACTTATATTATTTTTTTAACATATTTGACCATAAAACTTGGTAGGTGGCTTCGACTAGTTGAGAGATAAAGGTTGATAGCCTGAAATCCCCTCCTTTGTTGCTTTTGTGGCAGCAAACTTGCGTATTCATTTTCTCATGTTATCCTTATGGGAAATAATTAAGTCTGATAATTCAGTTATTTCTCAACATATTTAAATAAAACTTTGCATATGGCTTCATCTTGTTGATGTATACCTAATTATGGCCTAAACCCTCGAGATTTACATCGTTATGGCAGCAAATCTATACTATATTTTAAATACAACTGTGAACATATGTTTATATTCAAATTTTCAGGTGAATGATTAACTTATCTTAATTTTGAATAGACAATCGTTCATTGATAATGATTTTTCAGAAAATATAATATTATATTAAAATCCAAAGTATTTTAAATTCAATAAAAAAAGTATGCCCATTGGGATGCATGGGGTTATCTTGGTCTACCTTTTGAAAATGCAGCATAATATATGGTATGCTTACAATGTTGAAGTATTAAAATTGACAGAAAAGCAGGTCTGATGTAACGGAGGTAATTTATTTATGAACCTAATCATATGATTGAATTTTTTATTTGTTCGTGTAATCAATTAATTTTTTTTACTGATTTAAAATAACTGATTATATGTTTTCTGATATTTAATTTATATATGCTATAACAATATAGCATTTAATAAAAATTACTACACTTAGAATTATATAAAATATGTAAAATGTGTAATGAATACCAGTTAGTCCAGGCGACGAAAAGGTATAGAGGGAATGTTTTGGAACACAATTTTTGACTTGGCAGCTTTGTTTGGACTTGTTAGGAGGTGAACATATCAAAAGTCCCTGACCGTAGCCCTTGACCGGTGGGAGGGAGGGGGGTCTAAAGGTAAAATTTTTTGGTTTTACCTAAATATCTTGAAAACTATCAACTTTTAATATTCCCTATTAAAATTGAAAATTAAAGAAAATTAAATTTCCTGTAAGAAAAGAATATAATATGTCTACTTTGATCCCACCATTTACAAGGAAAGCACTAATTTTATTGATATTTAAAAAAAAAATATCCCTCCATAAGAAATACATGTAAATTTGTGGGTAACATAGATGCCCAATTGGGCAACGCTTTTTTCACCTAAAAGAAAATGAACAGCATTCAGGAAATATTGACAAAATTTCAAGCAATTTCACACCTCATTCAAGAAAATTGGTCAAACATTAAGGCGTTGGCGAGCTCACAAAAACGTTATTTTCCGAGGAACTATAGAAAATTTTAATAATTCCTCGAAAAATAACGTCTTTAGTGAGCTCCCCAACACCTCAACTTTAAACCAATTTTTATGATTGAGGTGTCAAATTACTGTAAATTTTGTCAATATTTCCTGAATGCTGTCCATTTTCCTTTAGGTGAAAATCCGTTGCCCCATTTGGCATGTATTTGACCCACAAATTTACATGTATTTCTTATGAAATGGATATTTTTTAAATATCAATAGAATTAGTGCTTTCCTTGTAAGTTGTTAGACTAAAGTAGACACATTATGTACTTTTCTTACAGGAAATATAATTTTCTTTAATTTTAAGTCTAATAGGGAATAGTCTTCAAGATATTTAGGAAAAACCAAAAAATTGTACCTTTAAACCCCCCTTCCTCCTCCCGCTCAATGGCTACGGACGGAGACTTTTCATTTGTTCACCTCCTAACAAGTCCAAACAAAGCTACAAAGTCAAAAATTGTGTTCCATGCAATTCCCTCTATACCTGTTTTTGAGCAAGCTTTGCCTGGACTAAGTGGGATTCCCTTGTTAATTTTCTTCATAAATAAAGCTCATGAAAAATTAAATATATTATCTAGTGTTTTATTTACTCAACACATTTAAACTTACATTTTCCCTATTGTATGTTTGATATGCACACATAAAATTAAATAATTTGTTAAATAATTTGAAATTCACCGAGTACGTAGCTCTGCTGTGTAGGGGGTATGGTTATTTTTCCTCCTCCTTCTAACCTTAACCTTAACCATAACTAACTTTCCTCATCCTGTCTCCAAAGTTACTTCGACATCTCGATGTTTGTCTGTGCATTCACATTAGAAATGTGCTCTCCTTAAATTTTGTTTTTGTTCAGCCTTGTCAGCATTTGCTATTAAGACCTTAAAAATTATTTTTTGTTATTTCCTTTACAGTAGCCGATAGGCCTTTCGAATACCAACGGTATCATGGGTACGATATGTGCGGATCTCCCAAAGTAGAATATAAAGGGAGATGTTTTGATTGGTGTCTAGATGGTTTTATGCCTGATGCTAAAGGTGTATGTAGAGAAATTCTTTTAAAAGGTGAAGGTGACAAAGGATATAGCATTTGGTAAGTGTTTTTTATTTCATTTTTTGTTATAATTTGGTTCCCCATTTAAAAGGCGTATGTAGAGAATTTCTTTTAAAAAGTGTTAACGATTTGAACGATTGGTAAATGTTTTTTCTCGTATAATTTGGTACCCCACCCATTTACCCTTTTCGTATTTTTTACAATCATAGATTAGGAAATACGGGCTGCTGCCAAACCTCTGCGACGGTGTGGGGTCTAAAGCTCCACTCCCGCTCTCCATTGGAGCCACGTCGCCGACCAATCACGCATGTCGTTCTATCGGCTTTTTAAAATTGAGGTACGGTATCCTTTGAAACCCCTGCCATTTGCGGGTGAGCTGCTTGCAATAGTTATTTATTTATCCATGGACTAAAGTAAAAATGTTTCTTATTGAGGGAAACTGTTTAAAATTTTCCCGAGGGATAAAAGGTACTTTAGTCCCTTGATTCCCACAACATATTTACTCCACCTACACCATTAACTATGACGATATAATTTTACCTTCCTTTGCTACATTAAAAGGCATTAAAATCACATAGAAATAACCCAGGAAATAAAGGCAATTTAAACAACCATTTCATTCAAGCTTTCACGGTATTGTTCTAAATATACAGGGTGGAAGGAAGTTAGTATTAAAGAATTTTATGTGATAAACTACATGGCATTTCTGACAAAATGGCACAAATATAAGTTTCCATAACCTTGCAATAAGTGAATGATGGATAAAATAAGATTTTTTCAAAATTGTTGTCCTTGCTCAGATTAAATGGCTATAATTGTATCAAAGATTTTGTTTTTATGGATTTCATTCCCATATTTAGAATCCTAATAAAATTTCAAATAAGAATAATACAGAAATATTCAGTTTCAATACCCTTATAAACTCTTGTTTTCTAATTAAATTCTAGATTTTTGTTTTTGAGAAATTTTAAATTAAGTTTCAAACGGGTTTTCTATGCTATACTGGACTTTAGAATGTGTCAAATATCATAAAAAACTTGCCCTTTTAATAAGCTTTAAAATTATGTATAAAAACCTACTATTGCTCTAATTCATTATGCATTAATTTAACAGTATGTGGAGAAAAACAGGGTAAGGCTGAAATTTATTTTCTGAAAAAACCCGCAGGTCCTTTGATAAAATGGCTATAACTGCACTAAAAACCATGTGTTTGTGGATTTTATTACCATTTTCAGTATCCTCGCAAAATTATTAAGAAAAATATTAAAGTATAACTAGGACTAGTCATCATTTTGAACTTCCGTTTTATGGTTTAAGTTTGAAAGTTTGTTTTTTACGAACACGAATTGAAGTTTACGACGTCAGCTTTATGTCTTATTCGACTTAAAAGAGTGTGTTGAATATCATCAAAAGATTCTTCATTTAATAAGCTTTCAAATGATATACTACACTTCATGTTTTATTGACAATGTAACTGAAATATTATATCATTTTAAAAAGTAGTAATGGTTATCGTGGGGCTAGAACACATGCTAATAATGAAAGAGAAACTCTGCCATGATTTTGCCTCATCACAATTTATTAGTAATACATTATAAATACCTGGTTAATATCTTAAGTGCAGTATATCATTTGAAAGCTTATTAAATGGAGAATCTTTTGATTATCATCAAAACACTCTTAAGTCAAATATGACATAAAGCTAATGTCGTAAGCTTCAATTCGTGTTCGTAAAAAACAAAAATTTCAAACTTAAACCATAAAACAGAAGTTCAAAATGATGACTCGTCCTACTTACACTTTAATATTCCTCTTAATAATTTTACGAGGATTCTGAAAATGGTAATACAATCCACAAACACATGGTTTTTAGTGCAGTTATAGCCATTTTATCAAGGGACATACGGTTTTTTTCAGAAAATAAATTTCAGCCTTACCCTGTTTTTCTCCACATACTGTTAAATTAAAGAATAATGAATTAGAGCGATAGTAGGTTTTTATACATCATTTTAAAGCTTATTAAAAGGGCAAGTTTTTTATGATATTTGACACATTCTAAAGTCCAGTATAACATATAAAAACCGCTTCAAACTTAATTTAAATCTTCTCAAAAAACAAAAATCTAGACTTTAATTAGAAAAGAAGAGTTTATAGGGGTATTTAAACTGAATATTTCTGTATTATTCTTATTTGAAATTTTATTAGGATTCTAAATATGGGAATGAATTCCATAAAAACACAATCTTTGATGCAATTATAGCCATTTAATCTGAGCAAGGACAACAATTTTGAAAAAATCTTATTTTATCCATCATTCACTTATTGCAAGGTTATGGAAACTTATATTTGTGCCATTTTATCAGAAATACCATGTAGTTTATCACATAAAATCTTTTAACACTAACTTCCTACCACCATGTATATTTTTCTACAGCCTGTTAATTAACAAAACCTCCCAAATTGTGTAGATTCGAAGTAATTATGATTGTAAGACTTTCGGAATATTAACAACAACAACACTAAATCTTTTTTTTTATATTCACTGTGGTAAACTTAATTCACATAAAAAATGATTATTGGGCTTTTTAATGCATGTAGTTTTGTTTTCTAAGTTACAATACTGATGTTCTTGAATTAAAATGTAAAACAACATTGTTGCCGTATTTTCTCATTGTCCCTCGCGGCGTTGCCGGATTTCTTCCCATGCATATCTTATGACATTACTTTTGGTCCATGGGAGGAAAAGTAGCTACTTTTAATCTCGTGGGAAAAAAGTAAGTAGGTCCCATGGAGTATAAACTATTACTTACGTATTACATTCCAGGGACTAAAAGACGACCTTAAATAGTATGTGGAGGTAAAATTCATTCATTTTCTGGACAGCCCTACTTGCGGATACTAAGAATCACCACGCTCAGCGGTTAAGCGGCTGTAGTCGTCACGGTATGCTGACTAGCCTAACAACCTTAGCCGTTTCCCCGATAATCAGTTCAGCAAGCTGTTTGTGAATTGGTAATATTTTATCAACCTGCTACAGCCTTTCTCCTTTCAGCAAATTTACTCTGTTTTGGTCATCATCGATCTCTTATATAGTTTTCATGTTGTCGTTTTCATCCTCCTGCTAACTATAAATATAACTATAACGCACTTTCTTCCTAACCCTACTTACTGACTTACCCACTTACTAACTTACTCACTCAGTCACTAACACACCCACTAAACTACCCACTCACTTATTCACTCACCTACTCCCTTACTCACTCACTCACTCAGTCAGTAAGTCACGCACACAGTCCCTTAATAACCCACTTACTTATTCACTCACTCACTCAAACTCCTACCTTACTACCCACTCAGTTATTCACTCATCCTCTCATTTACTCACTTACTCACTCAGTCAGTCAGTCACGCACACAGTCCCTCAATCACCCACTCACTTATTCACTCACTCAGTCACTTACTCACTCAAACTCTTACGTAACTTCCCATTACGTTATTCACTCACCCACTCATTTTCTCACTTACTCACTCACTCACTCACTCAGTGTGTCACGCACACAGTCCCTCAATCACCCACTCACTTATTCACTCACATAGTCACTCAGGCGCTCACTTACCGATCATCAAAATGGTAATTCTGTACGTAGGCTATATAATAATGTATTTATAATATAAAATTTTACGTTTTGGTGGAAATTGGCATTAAATAATTTAAATGGTCGCCATTCAAATACAGTTGATGATATTTTGACAATAAACTTTTTAACGAAAGTAGGTCTTGGTAATATTAACATTCATGCAAAAGCTCAACGCTGTATCTCAAGCCGTATACGAGTTATGCATTTTTTTAACACATACAGTCACACAGACCTAAAGTAGGCACCAGAGACCCATGATCCTATGGTGTAATGTGTCTTGACCTAAGCCATAACGCTTAATACATTCGTCCAGATAGTTACGGGACACCCTGTATATTATATGATAAACTCCAAGGTTACCGAACCTCGATAAGACTACAGTTTTATGGTCTGAACAAGTCGTTATATTTATTTAATGCAATGTGTAATTTGGGTTATTATGAATTAAGTCTCGAAAAATCCACTCTATGCTATCACGAAGAAAAAATATACGATTTTTTTATTTTTGCTATTATTAAGTTTACTTACAAAACATTGTTATTTGCGTTGATGATATGTTTATAACTAACTTATTGTGGTTACTTATGTATAATTAATTTCATCCTCTTTTTCCGATTGATGTCTCCAGGGGATAGACGGCCAGCCCAATCCCAAGGAGGTTATTTTTGAGTGTAGCATTCTTAATAACATTTTTTAGAGTTTTCCCTTTATAATTATATTTTTGTTGGTTGAAAATTAAAACATTTTATCGTAATGATAGTTTAATTTCCACTTCCCTGTGTAACATGTTTTATTATTGTTATTTCTAATTTAGTTCAATGTTTTAATAAACAATGAACTATTCAGAAAACTTCTTACCCGGTAAGTAGCTTAGTATTATTCAGTAACTACTTACTTCTTTGTTGTCTACCCTATCATAATTATGCTACTTAAATGTTACGATAACCAGGGTTGTAATTGTCGTATGTATGAAGGTGTTATCCGCCCACAAATTAATAAATAATTGTTTTTAGGCACATGGGTAAGTTTTTCAGCGTTATTTCTTTAAAGTTGGTAACGCAGACACAAAACGTAAGAAGGTTTGCTCGTTATTAAAGATTTAGAATACATTTTACGGTGAAAACTGGCAATGGTTATGTAAACAAATTTTGCATTATTTTTTAATGGATTCCAATATTTTTAACCAACGGAGATAATACTGCTAGCTCTCATTTTCTAAAAGCTGTATTTACTTGTAAACATTACCATACGCTGTGAAAAAATTAATTTAATGCCTAAACTAAGAGTCTTAACAGATAACAGTAAAGCCAAAGCCATTGTGGCATGGGCCTACAGTTAATTATAAAAGGGATTAATTAAGTACGCGTTAAATTTTAACGAACAGTTAATGACGGAAAGAAGCGGCTCGAAACGTGTTAAAAATCAGATTATTTCAGCAATAACCGTTAGGGCTTCTCTCTCCACAGCTGGGCGGCCGGCTCACATCTCAGAGTCCATCGTGGATATTAAAGGATTTCAAACTGTTGCAAAAATTACATCCCCTTCCAATCACCCATTCACGTGAGTTGGTTATGTTTAAACTCAAATTATGAAAATGAAATTTCTAATTGATTCCCCACCTTTGTTTCTTGCTCACAGTTATTTATCTTGTTACAAATTAATTTGGAGATATTCTTTATCATCTCCTTTTCCCCTATCTTTACTCGATGGATACCATATAAAAGTATTGCACACTAAATTGTCAATACCAATCTTATACGTCCGTATTTGGGTTGATAGTACATTAACCAATATATTAATAAAAATAGGTGCTAGATTAATTATATTCGTCCAGTGCTTAGTAATATTGCTTATGATTTTTCACATTTCATCAAAACTCAATAGTTCGAGACTAAACCTTTGTGAAACACTAACTAAATTTGATTAACAATCCATTGTTGGCGAAACATTTTTGATTAACTAAGGACAAATCAATATCTTGAAACCCGAACAGGGAGCTAAATGATTTTCACAGTCCAGTGTTCTCTTTCTCCCTTATTTACCAAAGCCTTACTCTCATTCTCTCACTTTCACGTGTTAATGCCTTGTCGCGACTGGGCGAGTTAACAAGAAATGCAAATCGCCCGAAGCCCTGCAATAACACGGCTAGAGCGAGGCCCGGGCGGCGCGAGCGTCTACAACTGTTTGCATGTTTATTCTCTTCTTGGAGAATTAGTCGGACTGTCTTAGAATGGACTTCAATTAGCTTTAAGAGTTCAGACAACATAAGCGAGCTTTTGAGTAAATTTCATTGTTTGTCTTTAATTTTCTTTCAAACATTATTTCTTTTCATCACACTCATTGAACATAATTTTTTAAAGAACGGGCAACTAATACACACCTTGGCCTTAAATACAAACGACCTGTGACTTAAACAACGTCATTGACGTAGCTGTATAATTTTTAGGTTGTGGGGGGGGGTTAGGTGTGAGCATCAGACAACTTTTCATTCTTTTACATTCGAGATTCTAAATTATTAATTAATTCATAATTTGAAATATATCTGGCCTTCACTTTAATAAAAACAGATTTCCAGTTTTTCATACTATGCAATATTTTGTAAAAAGTATCCCCGCATCATTCGAAAATAGAAAAACGACATGTTTGTATATTGTTCATAATTGTTGGAGTTGGGTTAGACAGGCTACACAATAATAAAATTAGTTAATGTATAATCTTAACTTCCTGCATACAAGCACTAATAAATACTTTAAACTTGATACATAAATATTCAACTGGTAATACCTCAATGTTAGTGAATTTCGCTTAACAGACAGCGCTGATAGAGGTGAAAATTATGTAACAGCTGAAATGGCGACCTACCCAGGTGGGTATTTTAAGCCAAGTATGAATGACAGATGAGTGAAGGATGATTGTGGCGCGATCTTGTAGTCTTGTTACTGACTAAGGCCGACATATTCCTTAGACAGGTTAATTGCAGCATTAACCCTATAAGTGCAGAACTCATACTATGAGCACTTAACACTCCTACAACTGTGGTTTTCAAATCAGCTCTAATCAGCATCCGAAAGATGTTTCACTGTCCTGGAACGCGTTAAGGTCTGATAGACAAACTATTATTTGACATGTGGCTGGCTTGCTTAACCAAAATTTCGCAGCAGTAGAATTAATTTACTCTGATGCCACATGGAGAGAGCATCTGTTAGGGAATTTTACTTATATGTGTTTGATGAAGTGATATGTGTTTATTGTAATAAAATGTAATATCGAGATACTAATGTTTTGATAAGAAATTAACTGTAGGTAGCTGGTTTCATGTAAACAAAGAGTGTATTGTCTTAGTTTACGATGGAAAAGGGGAGATGGGTGCAATAGTATATTTCGCCACAAGGGCCGAAAATGAGGTTTTGCAGGCTCGAGATCGTGTTTCAAATTCGAGACGAAGTCGAGAATTTGAAACGATCGAGAGCTGCAAAACCCTTTCGGCCGAGGTGCGAACGCTATTTTTCACCACACTACGCAATGAAATATACCCTAAATAATTAAAAAAAACGGTTTATTATTTGGCTCGCTTGAAAACAAAACACAGCTATGACAATCATATGATCGCAACTATCCTGTCTTGAATGCCGTATAATTTTGCGATGTTCTGACGTTGTTTCAAGCAAATAAACTATCAGCTGACTTTCGGCCCTAGGGCCCCCAACGTTTTCGGTCCTGTGGCGGCAAACGGTGTGTTTAGGTCCGCGTTTGACGTTTGTAAAACAGGTGATTTCGTCGTAGTGTGGTGAAAAAAATTTGTCGACTTAAGAACTTAAGAAAACAGTAAGAACAGCTGATCACCTTTTTTATCGATTTGATAGCTAAGCAGTCCAGTTCACAAGTTAACACTTTAAACAACAAAGAACTAATTTGATTATTTAGAATAATCTGTTGGACCTAGCAAATTACTTTGATATGGAAAGGGGTTTGTTCAAGACATAAACGTATTAACGCTTGTTTAGTGTAATTTAATATAAATAATATTAAATAATAAATTCTTTATTTCCATAAATGTACAAAGTGTTTACAATATTCATATAAGTAACAGTGTTCAACATTACAAAAACATATTGCCATTATTTACAACAACAAATTTACTTGTACGTTATGGTTAGCCACCTCATTAGCATTAGCTGTGACGAGGTTGGTATCAGGAAAAAAACTGTGCAGTATGTGCCAGACACTCCCATATAATTAAATCTATATATATATATATATATATATATATATATATATATATATATATATTATTAATTCTGTAAGCGATTTTTTTCAATCAAAGTTGTGCGAGTTTGACAGCTCGCAGGATGATGGGAGAGGGCTCAAATTAAAGGTCTTGGTCCCAGGGGGTCGGGAAAAATATCAGATTATGTCCAAATCTACCAGAAAATGAGAAATAACGAAAAATATCTTCTATTTAAAATGCATTGGGATTGAAAAACGTCTGCTTTGTTTACATTAAACATGTGGTGCTAATGCTTGATTCAAAGCCATGAGCTAGATGTTGACAAGTGGGATTTTTTTTCAAAATGCAGTTAACTATGCACGTCCAATGTACTACAACAAAAAATATTTTAAATTTAAGATTTTACGATTTTATATTAACTAAGGGTTTGAGTTTTTTTAATAATTTAAAATTATAAAAAGTTAAGTACGTTTGTTTAGTTTATGTTATAACGATGCAGATTTAATACCAAGTGATTTATATAATATATAATTACGTAAGGAAAATTTTTGCGCCGAAATTGCGGGCGTTTGGAAGGTCGCAGGATGATGGAAGGGGGCTGAAATTGAAGGTCTCCATCCCAGGGACTCGGGGAAAATACTGAAGTTGCTTTAAGCTTTCTATAAAATGAGAAATAACGTAAAATAGCTGTCATTTAAAAACATTGGGATTTAAAAAAGGTCTGCTTTGTTTACTTAAAACCAAATGCTAGATATAATCATAATTTTGTGGACCTAAAAGCCTATTTTCTAAAAAGGTATTTTGTACTATAGTAAAGAAGGATTTTGCTTAGGGGCTATTAGCCCCTTCAAGCCTCTAGTATACACTATATCCATTAACGACAGATTAAATCTATTGTACACTCAATACAAATGTGCCTTAAATATACAAAAAATAAATAAATAAATAGGATAACACCAACACCTCCTAAAAGTTTTTCACAGTCAATCTACAACATCATATTAAGAATACATAATGTCTTTAAAAATAAAAAAAAATATTCAAAACACCAGATCAGTAAGGTACTGTATATCAACCTTATTTCGCTAAAAGTATAATACCCTAGTAAAAATCTAACCGTTTACTGATTCCAAAATAGATTTTTGCAAAAAAACAACTATTACGTGTTAAAGCTAGTAACTTTGTATGACTTTGTATGACGACCATAGGATTAAATCATAAAAAAATGCTACAAACTAATGTTCACTGTTGGCGCTTTCAGGATGTGTCTGTGTGCGAAGGACATTTCCCCAGGGTCTGGTTCTCTTCCTTATTAACATTTTCATTTCTGTGCGAGCAAAGATAAACCGCTGTTGTAGCACTGTTGTTCACACACAGTTCCCCCTGTATTTACATGTGTTTTAAAATTAGTTTTCATCCACAGCTATCATACTGTAGTTGAATATGCAGGGTCAAGATGGTAATTAGTTAGTTACACAAATTTGAGTACAAACCTATTCTCCAACAAAATAATAATTTGCATGTTATTTTTTCTAATTAATAATAGGGGTTTGAAGATAACCAATACTGTCCTGATTGTTTTTTACAATTAACTAACAGTTGCCCGTGGCTTCGCTCACGATAAAAATTGTAACTCCCTGCTGCCTAAATGAAGATACACAACTTTGTACCTTATACTGAGTTTATGACTACACAGATAAGGTACAAAAACGAATGATAACTTTAAGTTAACTAACTAAACTAAATCTAACATTTATATAGTACATTTAATCTAAATAATCAATCAAAAAACAACCATAAAACCATTATGAAAGTAACAAAATTATAAATCAGCTGTATCCGTATGTGAAGCTTGAACCATGTGCTTGTTGAATGAACATTGAAAACTAAACAAAAGATCATCCATTCCATTTACTTAGGAAAACGTATAAACTTCGACCTCGCCAAGACCCCTTAAAAGTTCGAATTAAAAATCGTTCTGAGGGGATGCTTACGTCATTAAGAACGTCCATGCAAAGGTGGTATTGGACAAATGTAAAGAAGGTAAACTTTCATTAACCAAAAAGATGTTTTCAGGAATCTGCAAAGACCGCATATCTGCTGCGACTGGATTTATTCTATTACTGCCATTTGGCCTCCCTGTACTATACATGCGAGCAGATTCAGTGCCCCGCCGACAAAGCCCTCAAGTGTGTCACTGCCATAGTAACGCTTACGCCCAATATCGTCAGATATGCTCGCATGTATGGTATTGAGTGGCACATAGGTAGGATATAAATACCCCCGTCAAGCAGACCAAGTATACAGTTTTTTGTTTCATGAAAGTATATGTACGTAAAACGTAGAATTTTCCTTTGATTTAATGTCAAAAAAAGTTCGAAGGTTTTTAGGGTCTATCTTGAACAAAAAAATACCCCCGTTGCAGCAGACCTCCAGACTTTGTGCATGACCTAATTTTATTTCTTACATAAGAATAACATGGGGAATGAATATGCAAGTCTGCTGCAACAGTCATGCACACATTTTGTGGTTTTAAAACAATATCATGTGAATCTGAACTCTGAACCATAAAAGCCACATACCAATTTTTATCAAGCGATGTTTAGTAGTAACCGAGATATAAAATTTTTCTTATTTTCCATGAGGATAAAATAGGGACAATGTAATGTGTTTTCCGCTTTGAATATCGTTTAAATGGTGTTTTTTGCTTCAGGGAGCCCCAAAGTGAAAAGTTATCATGGCCTCGGGCTTGCCTCGGGTCTTGCCATGAGACCTATCGTTATAGTTTATTCCTTTAAGAAAATTCGCTAATTCCGTCAAAAAATTCGCTAAGAGACAAAAGAAAAGTCTTTTTTCTAATGATGTACATAAAATAAATAGTTTAAATTAGCTCTTTCAATAACAGCTGTTACAGGGAAGAAAGGTCTTTAAATTATCTCTAGTCAGTGATTTATTTTATATTCTATTCCTTACAGCTGATTTGACATACTAATAATTTTTTTGCTTTTTACATCTGTTTAGATATAAACAGTTCATCAATTATTATTTGTATTCTGCCAAAAGCTAAACTTGGTCGAGATAAAATAAAATTCGCGTTTTAGGATTTTGCAGTTTGATTTCAAAAGTACTTGTGATTTAATAAATTGCCTAAATATCAAACCTTTTATACTTGATGAGTAGATTCCATGAGCAGATGGATTATGTACGAAAACTAACGATGGATTAAATACTACTTTTACATAGTACATAAACAAATAAATATTATAAACCAAAACATAAAACTGAATGAAACCTTTAAACATCTGTAACGACGAATCCATCAGTGAAGGTAACTACCATATGCTTGGAACACTGAAAATGTAAACAACACGTCATCCCCTTTAATTATTATGGAGAAACTTGGTTGAAATAAAATAAAACTCGGTTTTTAGAAGCTTGCTGTTTAATTTCAAAAAGACGTACGCTAGTTTTAAGTCGTCTAAAACCTTCTCATATGTGGATACTACACAGGAAAAAAGTTTCAGCCATAACTGTACTCTAGTTTTTGCGTGAAAAGCGGTCTAAAATGTGGTGTTGAGCGTTACCAACATCGTGACATAAATTGAGATAAGGCTTGATTCGGATTCTCTGACCTTCAAATCGCAAAAATTACAAAAAAATTCATAAATCTAAGCAATGTACAGGCAAAACTCTAATTTTATTTATATAGATAATGGTTACCATGAATAAATTATATCTTACAATAGTTTATTCCGTTTTTACGTGAAGCTGTAAAAAAACTGTTCATTCGCAGTGGTCACATTGTAAGTTCTTTCTCGAAGGCAAATCGTTTGCCTCAATGTACCCTCAACAATTCAAATGCGTTACTAAATGCTAAATAAAACAGTTCTCTCTCATTCAATTTATTTGGTGACGGATGTTTTAATTTTATCCCACGGTCAACAGCAGGAAAAACTATTTTTCCTTTTGTTTTCTTCAGAGACGACTGTCCACTACACTGGTTGTTATGGGAACCAGGCTTAGAGATTATGCTTATGATTTATGCACACAATACATAGTGCCAATGCCTTATACATACTAAAAATCTTACAATTCTTATTGTCATTTAATGTAGAGAATTATCGGTATTCACTAATTTTGATGAGAAGAACTTTTTACTCCTCACTTTTGAATATGAGTTTGAATTCAGAATTTTTATCATGTTTTTTTCCTTAAACTTAGCTGGTATGTGAGTGTATAAAGATGAAAATAATTTAATTATGATTTTGAAGATCCCAGTTGTCCCTCATTTTCATTTGATCGTGTAAAATCAGAGGAGGGAGTCTGCAATGTAAATTCTCTTGTTTCCTGGAATTGTTGAATTAACCTCCACAATATAAAAAGTAATTTACTTAGATTATAACTAAGTTTTTTTCAAGGATATTACGTATATAAATACTAAAACATATAAGGAATGTTAAAAACTGAAATATGCAAACACATTATTTAAAATTAATTAGTTGTTGTTAACTAATTATAGTGATTAAGTAAAATTATTAAATCGTCTAAAGTCTAAACCATCATCTCTATTCATAAAATTTACTTTAAAAGTTTTAAATAATCAATAATTAAAACAATAATTTCTAAAGCAGTAAACGTATAAAAGAACAATGATGGATATTCTTTTTTACAAGCTGTAAGGAAAGTTACAAAGAATGGCTAATTAGTTGAGTCAATCAAGAGAGATCAAAGCTTGATCCGGTCGATATTCATCTTTGATCAACCTTTACCTGATGAGATACTTTGCTATTTTATAAACCTTGACTCTTTTACAAGTGAAACTTTCAAAGTCGTTGAATTGGGGAAAATATTATTTCTTTGTGAAAATATATTAGTAAATGAATAGTCACTACAAAGCTAACAATGCATAAAATATTTAAGTTTCATTTTCATAACAGTATATCCAACACAGAAATTTACCAATTCTAAAGGAAAACTGCCATATTGTATGGTTTGAAACGCAATAAGAGGTAAATAAAAATCTAAAGTAGTCTAAAAACAGGAGGTATTTGAGAAATCACTTAAGTAACTTAGTATTGAATAGGATATAGTGCACTGTGTCTTTTGCATATTTCGTAAATAATACCCGGATCTATTTATCAAAAGGTGTTCTTTACAAATTTTTGAAAGAAACCATATTAAAACAAACTATTGGCGTGTAGAGGCCATATAAGTTAAATACAAATGCTGGTTATTTTATGTAAAGCATTAAATGGTAAATTTATAGATATGTTCTATGGAGTTTCTCAACTCTCATAACACGATAACAGCTGGACGGGCTTTAAGTTCAAAGTGTCAAATTAAATGTATTTTGACAAAGCATACATTTAATTTATTTTTAACTAGGATTTTAGTAATACGCCATCTGTCGACATCTGAAAATGTTTGCATTTAACGTGATTTGATATAAAACAATAATTCATTTTGCAGCTCATAATTACAAAACAAATTGTGTACGCCTCTTCGTCTTTTACGATACTTTACCAAAAAAATAAAAATAACGCATAAGTTAATAACAGTAGCGCACATAAAGTTCATCAAATATCTATATATTCTTGAATAAAGCAAAACTTGAACCTTCTCTTCAGGAATAAAACAAAATGGCGGCGGGTACAGCTGGCCGGCAGACGACAAATCATCGTAATGAGGGTCCCTGTTTATCAAAGGGCCTTACAGACGTACGCGCTAATATACCGCGCCCAGGAGACGCGGACGGCTGAAGGGATCAGAGGATATTAGATATTCACTGAACAAAGGTAATTCCTTTATATTCTCCATCCTGGGAATATTTATTGCATCATTTTGTTTAACAATAGTTACTTGGATGAAGACATTAACTAATGAACCCGTCTGTGATTAAAAGTATTGAAATGGAAAAGTGACCAGTTAGATTTGATTGTGTATTATGATGCACGTTGCTCTTCTATAAATAATTACGGACCCGTTGGTTTTTTTAATATTTAGTGGATCTGGTAATTATAGGTATTCATTTAATTATTAGTATTAGTTTTTAAAATAACTAACGCCAAACCCTTTCTAGTGCATGTTTGTCAACTTATTTTTGTTATATACATGTGAATACACTACGTCTCGATTGTAAAGCATTTTTTTATTAATTAACAATAGACCGTACGTTTTAAATAGAATTTTCTATAAAATAGAATTGATAGCAATTCATTTTTGATGAATTGGTTAAAATACATTTAAGTCTAAGACGTGTAAATTGTACAAATATGGATATTTATGTTCCTTTAAACAAACTCCATAAAATTCTTTAAAACGTTACATCACAAAGGAAATAAACAGACCAAATATATTTATAAACAGACCGGTATCATAATAGTCTTGCGTTTAATAATGCTGAATAACTGTTATTATTGTAATAACAATATGATAAGTCTGTTTAATATTTCTTTTTTATGAACAGTAATATTTTCTCTAATAGTAAAAGAGACTATCTACGTCTTAAAATAGATGTAAAAAATTGTATGTTCAATTTTTTTCAAGAGGTCGTTTATTAACAAAGTCATAAATGTGGTAATCACCTTTTATAATTTCATTGTGTGACGATTAAGAAAGATCTGGGCATATTTTATAGTTAAATATGCCAAGTGTAAACTTAAAATGGGTAATCTTAAGTGGGTTAAATTTAATTAATAATAGAAAAAAGGGGATTGCGATCAAACCTTAAAGGAAATATTATATTTGTAATCACTTGACTTTTGACCTAATCAATAATGCACAGTCAGTGGGACAGCGAGAGATTACAAAGTTGTTGGTCAAAGGACCCGAAGGACGCTTCAGTGTGGGGGGGGGGGGGGCGGATAAGGCGCTGTCGTGGAGGATTCTGGGAAGGAAGCGGGGATTGTCAGCTGTTTGAAGCTGAACAGCCTCTGTACTTTGTTAGAGGAATTTATCGTTGACGAATGTTTTAGTGCCAGTTCTCTGTTCCTTTGAATAAATTATCTGATTATAAATATTGCGTCGTAAAAAGCTTGGTAATGAAAAAATGTTTAATTAGTAATTAAGAAATGACTTTCATTGGAAAAACAATGTTTTTATTTATAAAAGGCAAATATATATGTATATAAAATATTACGCTGTGCGTCCCTTGTGTGTTAAATTGGTTTTTGATTACTTTTATCCGGCGTATTATGGGAAAAAATGAATCATGGTTTCGTCTTAAGAAGCGAACTTCTGAAAAGATACCATCATATTGCAATTCTCGTAGTATGATTATCCCTCTTATAGCACTAAGATTGGTTCGTTCATCCATTTCGTTTGGATTCAAATCAGCCAATTCCAGTTCAAGTAATTTACATTACTTAGTTTGAATACATTTGAAAAATGTTCCTCTCAAATACGATCGTCGTTTCTTGTCAAGTTGTAGTAATGTTAGAAAATGCATTTAATATTACCTGCAAACAAACTGGCAATGATTTTGTTAGAAACGCAACATAATATGCTAATTCAACAACGTTATCTTGCTCTGAAATTATTATTTGATTACCATAAATGCCGTGTATCACGTATTCCGTTTAAGATGTGTTAATGATTAATCCATTAAACTTCTCATACAGACAACAAAGACAAGAGGATTTGTTCTTCGTCAAAGGTCCTGCCGGGAAGGGTTTTGACCACTTCAAACACACGCTGATCCTTCCTTCCTCCAGGAAACTCCTCCTGACTGATCCTGTTTTATCCTGCACTTGTCCTGTTCACACAACATTGCGCCACTTTGTCAACTTCACCCCTCAGACGTTGAAATAGCTTATGATTAATTTTTAAGAACTTAAAATCATTTGACACGTAAAGAACCGGACACATTTTGAAGGTCATATTTTATAAATAAAACAAACCGTCAGATTTTATTTGAAAACTCTTCTTTTTTATTTGGTTATTTCCTATTAATAAATAATTCTTTTGTTTTGCTTACAATTGTTTTTCATTATAAAATACCACTAGAATTTGTTTATGGATCGTGAAATAATTACACGATAGATTAACAGTAATACTTCAGTGAATAGAAACTATTTTATACATTTTTAATGCGACATTAATAATGACTAGTTAAATAATGAGACGCTTCCTAAAAGTCGAAAGAGCTGCGATCGCTTGGTAATTTTCTTTGTTGACGTTAGTTGTGTGGTGCAAATCGTTTGTAAAAGTTTTATCTCCATTTTCATTAGTTAACCAAAAGACATAATATAGTCCACCAATATTGATAAAATTAATAAAAATGTTTACGCGGTTAAGAAGAAAACTAGTGCATGAAACCCTTACTAGTTTACGAAGGTGCAAAGGGAGGTGTAGGATGCTGATGACAGGACAAATAAGGAATTCCTATGCGCACCAGACATCGCCATAACTTCTCACTTCCTCGTCACCCTCCCTCTTGAAGGCACGATCCTTAAACCTTGTGACTTAACGAGCTTGCTTGCCCGAAAGTGCGACGTGTTCTTACGGAAAAAATACCAGAATTTTTATTTTACAGCAACATTTTCTATTTATGTTGAGATTTCCATATTATATTATTTCCTTGGTAGTTGTTCACGTGGAAATTAAACAATGTGAAATTTATTAAGGATTTTACCCGAACTTTTGCGCTTTGAGGATACTAAATAAAACAATGAAACAATAAAACAAATCCGTTATTCTTTTCAAATATTTTCTTTAGTCTTGAGAGCTACTATACAATAGTTTTTTGCAACGTTTACAGATCTATAACTGCCTGTGTGAGTGATATTACATATCAACCATTCAATCAACTAAATGTTTTTCCCTTTTTTGGATACCAAACAATATATTAAAATATATCATGTTGTGGGTTTACATTATTAATTTCTTTATTAAATTACTTTTTACTGAGCATATGTAAGTATTACTGAGCTTTACTGACTTTTACACGGCATAGCTTTTACTGAGGCATTTAGTAACTTGATAATATACATTTTGAGTGAGACTAAAAATATCAGCAATTCAAAATTGATCAGCTGAAGGCTAATTTTGTTAAGTTTTGACTTTCTGATAATCTTTCAAACTCACGAGCATATATTATTTTAATTTTAACTTATTATAATACATGTACAGCATTGAAAATATTGATATTGAAAGTAAACTACGACAGAAATGTTGAATAATTAACACACCCTTACTTTACTGATAAATTAAGGCATATTTTCAAATTACAGGGTAAACATACAATTTGTTTTTTATAATTCGTTAATACTTGAGGTTTGACACTGCCAAAATTAGAATTTCCATTACAAACCTATTATTTAATTTTGATTTTACAAAATACACAAACTTGTTTAGATTTCAGTGATTTAGAGACTCTTCTCTGAATTGGCCCGGAGGTGACGGCTGGAGACAAGTTACGGCGCGGTATGATACGGAGGTGACGGCTGGGGACAAGTTACGGCGCGGTATGATACGGAGGTGACGGCTGGGGACAAGTTACGGCGCGGTATGATACGGAGGTGACGGCTGGGGACAAGTTACGGCGCGGTATGATACGGAGGTGACGGCTGGGGACAAGTTACGGCGCGGTATGATACGGAGGTGACGGCTGGGGACAAGTTACGGCGCGGTATGATACGGAAGTGACGGCTGGGGACAAGTTACGGCGCGGTATGATACGGAGGTGACGGCTGGGGACAAGTTACGGCGCGGTATGATACGGAGGTGACGGCTGGGGACAAGTTACGGCGCGGTATGATACGGAGGTGACGGCTGGGGACAAGTTACGGCGCGGTATGATACGGAGGTGACGGCTGGGGACAAGTTACGGCACGGTATGATACGCATGGCCCGGAGGTGATGGCTGGGGACAAGTTACGGCGCGGTATGATACGCATGAGAATGCCTCAGTCTCACCAAAATCACCCTTCCCCTTTCGTCGTAGCCTTATCAAGCTTAAAACCAACCCATTTCTTTTCCTTACCGTAGCGCTGGAGTTTGATAAGTTTTGTTATGAATGCTGATTTAGATTACTTTGATGATAGAATTTATGTTTTGGTTTCTTCCATGATTTTGTCAGTAAAAAAACAAAATAAAATAAAAATTTATCATAAAGCATTATTGTAGCTTTGTAATTCTTAGCTCTTAAAAATAGGATTCCCACTCCTATATTTAACTCCCGTTGATAGTCAAAATGACAATAAAAACATGAATTTTTAAACCCACCAATTTACTAATTCCCATTTAATCTTACAGGAAGTTTTTTTTTGAAAAAATACAAAAAAAACTCTAGTTAATATTCGGAAACGTCAAGAAGATTTGGCTGTCCCACCCCAAAGATACTACTGGTACTTCATGTTTCTAACCCTTTTTTCTTAGTACGGATACCTTTTTAACATTCCTGGATTGTCGAAGCTTTTGAAAGTATATTATAGTGAAAAAAAGGTAGATGAAATAAGTACGTCCAAGCTTATAGCTCACTGGGTGGAGAATGTCTTGATGATGTTAAGAGCCTCATGCTCTCATATATTGTTCTTCAGTTCTCTCCAACCTTCCAACTCAACCTTCGTTTGTGAAGAACTTGAAAGTAGTTTACTGAAAGATAGCTAAACCTACTTCGTACTTAAATACTTTAATTAATTGTGTTACAATCTAGCAAACGATGACTATAATTCCACTGGGAGACCCCTGACGTTGTAATAAAGAGTGAACTGATTTTAAAGCGTAAAGTGACTCTGAACGTAAATCTGCACACTAGTATTTACTATATGCTAAGAGGTAAGTAGAATGGAGCAAGTAGCTAGGTAGGCAGTAATGTGTGTAACAGAATAAGGTATACCACAACAACCGTCATCACCAGCACACCCATTCATTACCTTCTGGAGGCCTAAAAGTAAAGACGATGAATGAACAAGTTATTCAATTAAGTGTGGTAAGTGTTATCTATTTTATCAATAAGATGTCATACAAATATTAAAGAATAATTTTGCGCGTTAAACAAGATTTTCCAGAGTTGAACCTAAGTCAGAATAAATAATTGTGATTAGCTCAAAATATTACTTGATAAAAGTAAAAATATTCTCAAACACACTTACCTCTCGCATTTAATTCTTTATTTTTTATCGCAAAGAAGAAACACAGCCAATAATGATGAAAATATATTTCAATACTAGAAAATACTTATATTTCTCTTAACATTTACTTGATCCTGTAGACGGATGGTAGGAAGCAGACAAAGGCTAAACGTTTTTACAGTTGTACACGCGTCAACTCATAAGACTTTAAAAGGACGCCTATTAATCTTTTATCTGCTGGTGCCTGATAGGGATATGTGTAGATAGTTTGTAACTGTAGGCCCATGCCACAATGGTTTTGGTTTTACTGTTATCTTTTGGACTTTTAGTTTAGGCATTAAATTCATTTTTTTCAAAGCGTATTGTAATGTTTAACGAGTACATACAGTTTTTATAAAATGATAGCTAGCAGTATTGTCTCCATTGGTTAAAAATATTTAAAACCATTAAAAAATATTAGAAAATTTGATTACAAAACCAGTTTGCCAGTTTTCACCGAGAAATGTATTGCAAATCTATAACAACGAGAAAACTTTCCTACGATTTGTTTCTGCGTTACCAATTTTAAAGAAATAACGTAAGGAGAATGTACCTATATGCTCAAAAACAATTATTTATTAATTTGTGGGTGGACAACACCTTCATAAATACGATAATTTCAACCTTGGTTATCGTAATAATTCAGTAACCTAATTAATATAGGTTACGCAACATGAAGTAAGTAGTTGGTGAATAATAATAAGCTAATTACTGGGTAAGAAGTTTTTAGAATAGTTCATTGTTTATTAAAATATTAATCGAAAATAAATATACATACCAATAATAGTACATGTTACACAGTAAAGTGGAAATAAAACTATCATTAAGATTAAATGTTTTATTTTCAACCAACAAAAAATATAATTATATAGGGAAAACTCAAACAATTTTATTAAGAATGCTTCACTCAAAAATAACCTCCTTGGGATTGGGCTGGCCGTCTATCCCCTGGAGACATCAATCGGAAAAAGAGGATGGAATTAATTGTACAGAAAAAACCGCAATAAGTTAGTTATAAACATATCACTCATAATCGTAAATAACAATGTTTTTGTAAGTAAGCTTAGTAATAACAAAAATAAAAAAAAATTGTAAAATTTTTTATTTGTGATAGCATAGAGTATACGCTGCGAGACTTAATTCAAAATAACCCAAATTACACATTGCATTAAATAAATATAACGACTGACCATAAAACTGTAGTCTTATCGAGGTTCGGTACCCTTGGAGTTTATCATATAATATACAGGGTGTCCCGTAACTATCTGGACGAATATAATAAGCGTTATTGCTTAAGTCAAGCTACATTACACCATAGGATCATAGGTCTCTGGTGCCTACTTTTCGTCTGTGTGACTTTATGTATTAAAACAAATGCGTAACCTCGTATATGGCTTGAGATACAGCGTTGAGCTTTTGCATAAATGTTAATATTATCAAGACCTACTTCCGTAAACAATTTTATTGTCAAAATATCATCAACTGTCTGTAAATGGCGGCCATTTAAAATATTTGATGCCAATTTCCACCAAAACCTTAAACTTTTATATTATAAATACATTATTAAATACATACAGAGTTACCATTTTGATAAATTGGTAAATGAGTGACTGAGTGAGTGAATAAGTGAGTGGGTGATTGAGGCAGTGTGTACGTGACTGACTGACTGAGTGAGTAAGTGAGTAAATGAGAGGGTGAGTGAATAACTGAGTGGGTAGTTAAGTAAGAGTTCGAGTGAGTGAGTGACTGAGTGAGTGAGTGAGTGAGTAAGTTGTAAGTGGGTAAGTCAGTAAGTAGGGCTAGGAGGAAAGTGCGTTATAGTTATATTTATAGTTAGCAGGAGGTGGAAAACGACAACATGAAAACATATAAGAGATCGATGATGACCAACACAGGATAAATATGCTGAAAGGAGAAAGGCTGTAGCAGGTTGATAAAATATTACCAATTCACAAACCGCTTCCTGAACTATTTAGCGGGGAAATGGCTAAGGTTGTTAGGCTAGTCAGCATACCGTGACGACTACAGCCGCTTAACCGCTAAGCGTGGTGATTCTTAGTATCCGCAAGTAGGGTTGTCCAGAAAGTGAATGAATTTGACCTCGCCTACAATTTAAAGTCGTCCTTTAGTCCCTGGAATGTAATAATTAAGTAATATTTCATACTCTATGGGACTTACTTACTTTTTTCCCACGAGATTCAAAGTACCTACTTTTCCTCCCATGGGACCAAAAGTAATCTCATAAGATATGCATGGGAAGAAATCCGGCAACGCTGCGAGGGACAATGGGAAAATACGGCACAATGTTGTTTTACATTTTAATTCAAGAACACCAGTATTCTAGCTTAGAAATCAAAACTACATGCTTTAAAAAGCCCGATAATAATTTTTTTACTTGAATTAAGTTGGCCACTCTGAAATATAAAAAAAAACATGATTTAGAGCTTGTTGTTGTCAAAATTCCGAACGTCTTACAAACATAATTGCTTCTATTGTACACATTTTGGAAGGTTTTTTCTATTAACAGGCTGTAGAAAAAAATGTATTTAGAACAATACCGTGAAAGCTTGAATGAAATGGTTTTTTAAATTGCCTATATATCCTGTGTTATTTATATGTGATTCTAATGCCGTTTAATGTAGCAAAGGAAGGTAAAGTTATATCGTCATAGTTAATTGTGTAGGTGGAGTAAATATGTTGTGGGAATCAAGAAACTAAAGTGCTTTTTCTCCCTCGGGAAAATTGTAAACAGTCTCCCTCAATAAGAAAAAAATTGTACTTTAGTCCATGGATAAATAAATAACTATTGCAAGCAGCTCATCCAGGATTGGCAGAGGTTTCAAAGGATACCTAAATTTTAAAAAGCCGATAGAACGACATGCGTGATTGGTCGGCGACGTGGCTCCAATGGAGAGCGGGAGTGGAGCTTTAGACCCCACACTGTCGCGTTTGACAACAGCCCGTATTTCCTAATCTAGGATTGTAAAAAATACGAAAAGGGTAAATTGGGTTCCAAATCATACAAAAAAATACCAAACGTTCAAATCGTTAACATTAGTTAAAAGAATTTCTTTACATACACCTTTTAAATACAGAACCAAACTATACAAAAAATGAAATAAAATAAAAAACACTCACCAAATTAAATCGTCGTTAACACCTTTTAAAAGAATTTCTCTACATACACCTTCATCATCAGGCATAAAACCACTTAGACACCCATCAAAACATCTCCCTTGATACTCTACTTTTGGAAATAAACACAAAGGGAACCCATGATACCGATGGTATGTGACATTGGTTTCTGTAATGGAAATGACAAAAGATTAATTTTTAAGGTCTTAATAGCAAAAGCTGACAAGGCTGAACAAAAACAAAATTTTAGGAGAGAACATTTCTAATGTGAATGCACAGACAAACATCGAGATGTCGAAGTAACTTTGGAGACAGGATGAGGAAGGTTAGCTATCGTTAAGGTTAAGGTTAGAAGGAGGAGGAAAAACAACCATACCCCATTTAGAGCAGAGCTACGTACTCGGTGAATTTCAAATGATTTACTTTTTTTGTGTGCATACCAAACATATAATAAGGAAAATATAAGTTTAAATAAGTACCGTAAATAAAACACTAAAAAGTATATTAATTTTTCATGAGCCTTATTTATGAAGAAAATTAACAAGGGGATCCCACTGGTATTCATTACACACTTTATATTTTATATAATTCTAAGTGTAATAATTTTTAATGAATTTCATCTGTTTATAGCATATATAAATGTAGGAAATCATATAATCAGGGGGTCATTTGAAATAAAAAAAAAACAAATTGAATGATCACACGAGCAAATTAAATTCAATCATACAATTAGTTTTATATAATTATATTACCTCCGTTACATCAGAACTGCATTTATAGCAAATTATAATACAGCGTATCATACCTCAACTTTGTAAGCATTCCATATATTATGCTACATTTTCAAAAGGTAGACCAAGATAACCCCCTGCATCCCAATGCGTATAGCCTACTTTTTTAAAATTAAAAATACTTTGGATTTTAATATTATGTTTTATTTTACGAAAAATCATTATCAATGAACGCTTATATTTTCAAAATAAAAATAAGTAAATCATTCGCCTGAAAATTTGAATATAAACATATGTTCAGAGTTGTATTTAAAATGTAGTATAGGTTTGCTGCCATAACAATGTAAATCTCGAGGGTTTTAGGCCATAATTAGGTATATCTCAACAAAATGAAGCCATACACGATGTTTTATTTAAATATGTTGAGAAATAACTGAATTAACATATTTAATTATTTCCCATTTGGGTATCATTAGAAAATGAATACGCAGGTTTGCTGCCACAAAAGTAAAAAGGAGGGGATTTCAGGCTATTAACCATTATCTCTCAGCTAGTCGAAGCCATCTAGCAAGTTTGATATTCAAATATGTTAAAAATAACAAAAGTATAAAATTTTATTTGTGTCTCCAAATTTTTGTATTTTTTATACCTTTCAAAATTTGGGATTTTTACAAAAAAATCCCTTTATAAATTAATGTACAAACACTCGAACAGTTACAGTGTAAAAGGCTGTCAAAAACGAAAAAAATATTTTTTGGTTCTTGAATTTAAGAAAAAATTGATTCTTAGACAACGTTTTCTCAGTCCCACGAAATATTTTTGCATAACATAGCTATGAAATCTCTTTCAAATTTTATATAATATTCAGCTTTGTAGGTTTTATCAACTTTTTAATGTGGACGTCAAAATGTTCATTAGGTACCTGAAAACCTAAAAACTCCCGTTTTCCTTAATAGATAGAAAACTATTGAGTTTAGGTCCTATGTTTACTGGATATTTTTTTCTCATTTTGACCCAAGGAACCGTATCTTGAAATTTGTCAGGGTTATCCTGAAATACCCTATACAAATAGTGTCTGAATCTTTTTCAAGAGGTTAGATTGGGCTCTTAAGAAGACGCTCAGGGATCTTAAGACGTACCTGCGTACAGCCAAGCCTTTAATTGGTATGAGTGCTTCAAGCCAATACTTGACATCGTTGTTGAGGTGCGAGTCAATGAGGGACCACAAGTTACGGTGGCAGAGCGAGGTGGCGGCAGGTGGTCTCCAGTGGCTGTGGTTGTGTGATAGAGTTGTAACGTACGATAGCCACAAGTTACGGTGGCAGGGTGAGGTGGCGGCAGGTGGTCCCCAGTGGCTGTGGTTGTGTGATGGAGTTGTAACGTACGATAGCCACAAGTTACGGTGGCAGGGTGAGGTGGCGGCAGGTGGTCCCCAGTGGCTGTGGTTGTGTGATAGAGTTGTAACGTACGATAGCCACAAGTTACGGTGGCAGGGTGAGGTGGCGGCAGGTGGCCCCCAGTGGCTGTGGTTGTGTGATAGAGTTGTAACGTACGATAGCCACAAGTTACGGTGGCGGAGCGAGGTGGCGGCAGGTGGCCCCCAGTGGCTGTGGTTGTGTGATGGAGTTGTAACGTACGACAGCCACAAGTTACGGTGGCGGAGCGAGGTGGCGGCAGGTGGTCCCCAGTGGCTGTGGTTGTGTGATGGAGTTGTAACGTACGAGAGCCACAAGTTACGGTGGCGGAGCGAGGTGGCGGCAGGTGGTCTCCAGTGGCTGTGGTTGTGTGATGGAGTTGTAACGAACGATAGCCACAAGTTACGGTGACGGAGTGAGGTGGCGGCAGGTGGTCTCCAGTGGCTGTGGTTGGGTGATGGAGTTGTAACGTACGACAGCCACAAACTACGGTGGCGGAGCGAGGTGGCGGCAGGAGGTATCCAGTGGCTGTGGTTGTGTGATGGAGTTGTAACGAACGATAGCCACAAGTTACGGTGACGGAGTGAGGTGGCGGCAGGTGGTCTCCAATGGCTGTGGTTGTGTGATGGAGTTGTAACGTACGATAGCCACAAGTTACGGTTGCGGAGTGAGGTCGTGGCAGGTGGTATCCAGTTGCTGTGGTTGTGTGGTGGAGTTGTAAAGTACGATAGCCACAAGTTACGGTGGCGGAGCGAGGTGGCGGTAGGTGGTCTCCAGTGGTTTTAGTTGAGTGATGGAGTCGTACCATACGATAGCCACAAGTTACGGTGACGGAGTGAGGTGGTGGCAGGTGGTCTCCAGTGGCTTTGGTTGTGTGATGGAGTTGTACCATACGATAGCCACAAGTTACGGTGACGGAGTGAGGTGGCAGCAGGTGCTCTCCAGTGGCTGTGGCTGTGTGATGGAGTTGTAACGTGCGATAGCCACAAGTTACGGTGGCGGAAAGAGGTGGCGGCAGGTGGTCTCCAGTGGCTTTTGTTGTGTGATGGAGTTGTACCATACGATAGCCACAAGTTACGGTGACGGAGTGAAGTGGCGGCAGGTGGTCTCCAGTGGCTGTGGTTGTGTGATGGAGTTGTAACGTACGATAGCCACAAGTTACGGTGGTGGAGCGAGGTGACGGCAGGTGGTCTCCAGTGGCTGTGATTGTGTGATGGAGTCGTAACGTACGGTAGCCACAAGTTACGGTGACGGAGTGAGGTGGCGGCAGGTGATCTCCAGTGGCTGTGGTTGTATGATGGAGTTGTACCATACGATAGCCACAGGTTACGGTGGAGGGGCGAGGTGGCGGCAGGTAGTCCCAGTGGCTGTGGTTGTGTGATGGAGTTGTAACGTACGTTAGCCACAAGTTACGGTGGCGGAGCGAGGTGGCAGCAAGTGGTCCCAGTGGCTGCGGTTGTGTGATGGAGTTGTAACGTACGATAGCCACAAGTTACGGTGGCGGAGCGAGGTGCCGGCAGGTTCTCCCAGTGGCTGTGGTTGTGTGATGGAGTTGTAACGTACGGTAGCCATAAGTTACGGTGACGGGGTGAGGTGGCGGCAGGTGGTTTCCAGTGGCTGTGGTTGTGAGATGGAGTTGTAACGTACGATAGCCACAAGTTACGGTGGCGGAGCTAGGTTGTGGCAGGTGGTATCCAGTTGCTGTGGTTGTGTGGTGGAGTTGTAATGTACGATAGCCACAAGTTACGGTGGCGGAGTGAGGTGGCGACAGGTGGTATCCAGTTGCTGTGGTTGTGTGGTGGAGTTGTAACGTACGATAGCCACAAGTTAAGGTGGCGGATTGAGGTGGCGGCAGGTGGCCCCCAGTTGCTGTGGTTGTGTGATGGAGTTTAATCGTACGATAGCCACAAGCTACGGTGGCGGAGCGAGGTGTGCGGCAGGTGGTCCCCAGTGGCTGTCGATGTGTGAAGGAGTTGTAACGTACGATAGCCACAAGCTACGGTGACGGGGTGAGGTGGCAGCAGGTGGTCTCCAGTGGCTGTGGTGTGTGATGGAGTTGTAACGTACGATAGCCACAAGCTACGGTGACGGGGTGAGGTGGCAGCAGGTGGTCCACAGTGGCTGTGGTTGTGTGATGGAGTTGTAACGTACGATAGCCACAAGTTACGGTGGCGGAACGAGGTGGCGGCAGGTGGTCTCCAGTGGCTTTGGTTGTGTGATGGAGTTGTAACGTACGATAGCCACAAGTTACGGTGGCGGAGTGAGGTGGCGGCAGGTGGTCCCCAGTTTCTTTGGTTGTGTGATGGAGTTGTAACGTACGATAGCCACAAGTTACGGTGGCGGAGCGAGGTGGCGGCAGGTGGTCTCCAGTGGCTGTGGTTGTGTGATGGAGTTGTAACATACGATAGCCACAAGTTACGGTGGCGGAACGAGGTGGCGGCAGGTGGTCTCCAGTGGGTTTGGTTGTGTGATGGAGTTGTAACGTACGATAGCCACAAGTTACGGTGGCGGAGCTAGGTTGTGGCAGGTGGTATCCAGTTGCTGTGGTTGTGTGGTGGAGTTGTAATGTACGGTAGCCACAAGTTACGGTGGCGGGGCGAGGTGGCGGCAGGTGGTCCCCAGTGGCTGTGGTTGTGTGATGGAGTTGTAACGTACGATAGCCACAAGTTAAGGTGGCGGAGTGAGGTGGCGGCAGGTGGTCCCCAGTGGCTGTGGTTGTGTGATGGAGTTGTAACGTACGATAGCCACAAGTTACGGTGGCGGAGTGAGGTGGCGACAGGTGGTATCCAGTTGCTGTGGTTGTGTGGTGGAGTTGTAACGTACGACAGCCACAAGTTACGGTGGCGGAGCGAGGTGGCGGCAGGTGGTCCCCAGTGGCTGTGGTTGTGTGATGGAGTTGTAACGTACGACAGCCACAAGTTACGGTGGCGGAGCGAGGTGGCGGCAGGTGGTCCCCAGTGGCTGTGGTTGTGTGATGGAGTTGTAACGTACGACAGCCACAAGTTACGGTGGCGGAGCGAGGTGGCGGCAGGTGGCCCCCAGTGGCTGTGGTTGTGTGATGGAGTTGTAACGTACGATAGCCACAAGCTACGGTGACGGGGTGAGGTGGCAGCAGGTGGTCCCCAGTGGCTGTGGTTGTGTGATGGAGTTGTAACGTACGATAGCCACAAGTTACGTTGGTGGCAGGTGGTCCCCAGTGGCTGTGGTTGTGTGATGGAGTTGTAACGTACGATAGCCACAAGTTACGGTGGCGGGGTGAGGTGGCAGCAGGTGGCCTTCAGTGGCTGCGGTTGTGTCATGGAGTTGTAACGTACGATAGCCACAAGCTACGGTGACGGGGTGAGGTGGCAGCAGGTGGCCCCCAGTGGCTGTGGTTGTGTGATGGAGTTGTAACGTACGATAGCCACAAGCTACGGTGACGGGGTGAGGTGGCAGCAGGTGGCCCCCAGTGGCTGTGGTTGTGTGATGGAGTTGTAACGTACGATAGCCACAAGCTACGGTGACGGGGTGAGGTTGCAGCAGGTGGTCTCCAGTGGCTGTGGTTGTGTGATGGAGTTGTAACGTACGATAACCACAAGTTACGGTGGCGGAGCGGGGTTGCGGCAGGTGGTCCCAGTGGCTGTGGTTGTGTGATGGAGTTGTAACGTACGACAGCCACGAGTCACGGTGGCGGGGCGAGGTGGCGGCAGGTGGTCCCCAGTGGCTGTGGCTGTGTGAGGAGTTGTAACATACGACAGCCACAAGTTACGGTGGCAGGGTGAGGTGGCGGCAGGTGGTCCCCAGTGGCTGTGGTTGTGTGATGGAGTTGTAACGTACGACAGCCACAAGTTACGGTGGCGGAGTGAGGTGGCGGCAGGTGGTCCCCAGTGGCTGTGCAAGTTACGGTGGCGGAGCGAGGTGGCGGCAGGTGGTCCCCAGTGGCTGTGGTTGTGTGATGGAGTTGTAACGTACGACAGCCACAAGTTACGGTGGCGGAGCGAGGTGGCGGCAGGTGGTCCCCAGTGGCTGTGGTTGTGTGATGGAGTTGTAACGTACGACAGCCACAAGTTACGGTGGCGGAGCGAGGTGGCGGCAGGTGGTCCCCAGTGGCTGTGGTTGTGTGATGGAGTTGTAACGTACGGCAGCCACAAGTTACGGTGGCGGAGCGAGGTGGCGGCAGGTGGTCCCCAGTGGCTGTGGTTGTATGATGGAGTTGTACCATACGATAGCCACAGGTTACGGTGGAGGGGCGAGGTGGCGGCAGGTAGTCCCAGTGGTTCTGGTTGTGTGATGGAGTTGTAACGTACGTTAGCCACAAGTTACGGTGGCGGAGCGAGGTGGCAGCAAGTGGTCCCAGTGGCTGCGGTTGTGTGATGGAGTTGTAACGTACGATAGCCACAAGTTACGGTGGCGGAGCGAGGTGCCGGCAGGTTCTCCCAGTGGCTGTGGTTGTGTGATGGAGTTGTAACGTACGGTAGCCATAAGTTACGGTGACGGGGTGAGGTGGCGGCAGGTGGTTTCCAGTGGCTGTGGTTGTGAGATGGAGTTGTAACGTACGATAGCCACAAGTTACGGTGGCGGAGCGAGGTGGCGGCAGGTGGCCCCCAGTTGCTGTGGTTGTGTGGTGGAGTTGTAATGTACGGTAGCCACAAGTTACGGTGGCGGAGTGAGGTGGCGGCAGGTGGCCCCCAGTTGCTGTGGTTGTGTGATGGAGTTTAATCGTACGATAGCCACAAGCTACGGTGGCGGAGCGAGGTGTGCGGCAGGTGGTCCCCAGTGGCTGTGGATGTGTGAAGGAGTTGTAACGTACGATAGCCACAAGCTACGGTGACGGGGTGAGGTGGCAGCAGGTGGTCTCCAGTGGCTGTGGTGTGTGATGGAGTTGTAACGTACGATAGCCACAAGCTACGGTGACGGGGTGAGGTGGCAGCAGGTGGTCCACAGTGGCTGTGGTTGTGTGATGGAGTTGTAACGTACGATAGCCACAAGTTACGGTGGCGGAACGAGGTGGCGGCAGGTGGTCTCCAGTGGCTTTGGTTGTGTGATGGAGTTGTAACGTACGATAGCCACAAGTTACGGTGGCGGAGTGAGGTGGCGGCAGGTGGTCCCCAGTTTCTTTGGTTGTGTGATGGAGTTGTAACGTACGATAGCCACAAGTTACGGTGGCGGAGCGAGGTGGCGGCAGGTGGTCTCCAGTGGCTGTGGTTGTGTGATGGAGTTGTAACGTACGATAGCCACAAGTTACGGTGGCGGAACGAGGTGGCGGCAGGTGGTCTCCAGTGGCTTTGGTTGTGTGATGGAGTTGTAACGTACGATAGCCACAAGTTACGGTGGCGGAGTGAGGTGGCGGCAGGTGGTCCCCAGTTTCTTTGGTTGTGTGATAGAGTTGTAACGTACGATAGCCACAAGTTACGGTGGCGGAGCGAGGTGGCGGCAGGTGGTCTCCAGTGGCTGTGGTTGTGTGATGGAGTTGTAACATACGATAGCCACAAGTTACGGTGGCGGAACGAGGTGGCGGCAGGTGGTCTCCAGTGGGTTTGGTTGTGTGATGGAGTTGTAACGTACGATAGCCACAAGTTACGGTGGCGGAGTGAGGTGGCGGCAGGTGGTCTCCAGTGGCTGTGGTGTGTGATGGAGTTGTAACGTACGATAGCCACAAGTTAAGGTGGCGGAGTGAGGTGGCGGCAGGTGGTCCCCAGTGGCTGTGGTTGTGTGATGGAGTTGTAACGTACGATAGCCACAAGTTACGGTGGCGGAGTGAGGTGGCGACAGGTGGTATCCAGTTGCTGTGGTTGTGTGGTGGAGTTGTAACGTACGATAGCCACAAGTTAAGGTGGCGGAGTGAGGTGGCGGCAGGTGGCCCCCAGTTGCTGTGGTTGTGTGATGGAGTTTAATCGTACGATAGCCACAAGCTACGGTGGCGGAGCGAGGTGTGCGGCAGGTGGTCCCCAGTGGCTGTCGATGTGTGAAGGAGTTGTAACGTACGATAGCCACAAGCTACGGTGACGGGGTGAGGTGGCAGCAGGTGGTCTCCAGTGGCTGTGGTGTGTGATGGAGTTGTAACGTACGATAGCCACAAGCTACGGTGACGGGGTGAGGTGGCAGCAGGTGGTCCACAGTGGCTGTGGTTGTGTGATGGAGTTGTAACGTACGATAGCCACAAGTTACGGTGGCGGAACGAGGTGGCGGCAGGTGGTCTCCAGTGGCTTTGGTTGTGTGATGGAGTTGTAACGTACGATAGCCACAAGTTACGGTGGCGGAGTGAGGTGGCGGCAGGTGGTCCCCAGTTTCTTTGGTTGTGTGATGGAGTTGTAACGTACGATAGCCACAAGTTACGGTGGCGGAGCGAGGTGGCGGCAGGTGGTCTCCAGTGGCTGTGGTTGTGTGATGGAGTTGTAACATACGATAGCCACAAGTTACGGTGGCGGAACGAGGTGGCGGCAGGTGGTCTCCAGTGGGTTTGGTTGTGTGATGGAGTTGTAACGTACGATAGCCACAAGTTACGGTGGCGGAGCTAGGTTGTGGCAGGTGGTATCCAGTTGCTGTGGTTGTGTGGTGGAGTTGTAATGTACGGTAGCCACAAGTTACGGTGGCGGGGCGAGGTGGCGGCAGGTGGTCCCCAGTGGCTGTGGTTGTGTGATGGAGTTGTAACGTACGATAGCCACAAGTTAAGGTGGCGGAGTGAGGTGGCGGCAGGTGGTCCCCAGTGGCTGTGGTTGTGTGATGGAGTTGTAACGTACGATAGCCACAAGTTACGGTGGCGGAGTGAGGTGGCGACAGGTGGTATCCAGTTGCTGTGGTTGTGTGGTGGAGTTGTAACGTACGACAGCCACAAGTTACGGTGGCGGAGCGAGGTGGCGGCAGGTGGTCCCCAGTGGCTGTGGTTGTGTGATGGAGTTGTAACGTACGACAGCCACAAGTTACGGTGGCGGAGCGAGGTGGCGGCAGGTGGTCCCCAGTGGCTGTGGTTGTGTGATGGAGTTGTAACGTACGACAGCCACAAGTTACGGTGGCGGAGCGAGGTGGCGGCAGGTGGCCCCCAGTGGCTGTGGTTGTGTGATGGAGTTGTAACGTACGATAGCCACAAGCTACGGTGACGGGGTGAGGTGGCAGCAGGTGGTCCCCAGTGGCTGTGGTTGTGTGATGGAGTTGTAACGTACGATAGCCACAAGTTACGTTGGTGGCAGGTGGTCCCCAGTGGCTGTGGTTGTGTGATGGAGTTGTAACGTACGATAGCCACAAGTTACGGTGGCGGGGTGAGGTGGCAGCAGGTGGCCTTCAGTGGCTGCGGTTGTGTCATGGAGTTGTAACGTACGATAGCCACAAGCTACGGTGACGGGGTGAGGTGGCAGCAGGTGGCCCCCAGTGGCTGTGGTTGTGTGATGGAGTTGTAACGTACGATAGCCACAAGCTACGGTGACGGGGTGAGGTGGCAGCAGGTGGCCCCCAGTGGCTGTGGTTGTGTGATGGAGTTGTAACGTACGATAGCCACAAGCTACGGTGACGGGGTGAGGTTGCAGCAGGTGGTCTCCAGTGGCTGTGGTTGTGTGATGGAGTTGTAACGTACGATAACCACAAGTTACGGTGGCGGAGCGGGGTTGCGGCAGGTGGTCCCAGTGGCTGTGGTTGTGTGATGGAGTTGTAACGTACGACAGCCACGAGTCACGGTGGCGGGGCGAGGTGGCGGCAGGTGGTCCCCAGTGGCTGTGGCTGTGTGAGGAGTTGTAACATACGACAGCCACAAGTTACGGTGGCAGGGTGAGGTGGCGGCAGGTGGTCCCCAGTGGCTGTGGTTGTGTGATGGAGTTGTAACGTACGACAGCCACAAGTTACGGTGGCGGAGTGAGGTGGCGGCAGGTGGTCCCCAGTGGCTGTGCAAGTTACGGTGGCGGAGCGAGGTGGCGGCAGGTGGTCCCCAGTGGCTGTGGTTGTGTGATGGAGTTGTAACGTACGACAGCCACAAGTTACGGTGGCGGAGCGAGGTGGCGGCAGGTGGTCCCCAGTGGCTGTGGTTGTGTGATGGAGTTGTAACGTACGACAGCCACAAGTTACGGTGGCGGAGCGAGGTGGCGGCAGGTGGTCCCCAGTGGCTGTGGTTGTGTGATGGAGTTGTAACGTACGGCAGCCACAAGTTACGGTGGCGGAGCGAGGTGGCGGCAGGTGGTCCCCAGTGGCTGTGGTTGTATGATGGAGTTGTACCATACGATAGCCACAGGTTACGGTGGAGGGGCGAGGTGGCGGCAGGTAGTCCCAGTGGTTCTGGTTGTGTGATGGAGTTGTAACGTACGTTAGCCACAAGTTACGGTGGCGGAGCGAGGTGGCAGCAAGTGGTCCCAGTGGCTGCGGTTGTGTGATGGAGTTGTAACGTACGATAGCCACAAGTTACGGTGGCGGAGCGAGGTGCCGGCAGGTTCTCCCAGTGGCTGTGGTTGTGTGATGGAGTTGTAACGTACGGTAGCCATAAGTTACGGTGACGGGGTGAGGTGGCGGCAGGTGGTTTCCAGTGGCTGTGGTTGTGAGATGGAGTTGTAACGTACGATAGCCACAAGTTACGGTGGCGGAGCGAGGTGGCGGCAGGTGGCCCCCAGTTGCTGTGGTTGTGTGGTGGAGTTGTAATGTACGGTAGCCACAAGTTACGGTGGCGGAGTGAGGTGGCGGCAGGTGGCCCCCAGTTGCTGTGGTTGTGTGATGGAGTTTAATCGTACGATAGCCACAAGCTACGGTGGCGGAGCGAGGTGTGCGGCAGGTGGTCCCCAGTGGCTGTGGATGTGTGAAGGAGTTGTAACGTACGATAGCCACAAGCTACGGTGACGGGGTGAGGTGGCAGCAGGTGGTCTCCAGTGGCTGTGGTGTGTGATGGAGTTGTAACGTACGATAGCCACAAGCTACGGTGACGGGGTGAGGTGGCAGCAGGTGGTCCACAGTGGCTGTGGTTGTGTGATGGAGTTGTAACGTACGATAGCCACAAGTTACGGTGGCGGAACGAGGTGGCGGCAGGTGGTCTCCAGTGGCTTTGGTTGTGTGATGGAGTTGTAACGTACGATAGCCACAAGTTACGGTGGCGGAGTGAGGTGGCGGCAGGTGGTCCCCAGTTTCTTTGGTTGTGTGATGGAGTTGTAACGTACGATAGCCACAAGTTACGGTGGCGGAGCGAGGTGGCGGCAGGTGGTCTCCAGTGGCTGTGGTTGTGTGATGGAGTTGTAACGTACGATAGCCACAAGTTACGGTGGCGGAACGAGGTGGCGGCAGGTGGTCTCCAGTGGCTTTGGTTGTGTGATGGAGTTGTAACGTACGATAGCCACAAGTTACGGTGGCGGAGTGAGGTGGCGGCAGGTGGTCCCCAGTTTCTTTGGTTGTGTGATAGAGTTGTAACGTACGATAGCCACAAGTTACGGTGGCGGAGCGAGGTGGCGGCAGGTGGTCTCCAGTGGCTGTGGTTGTGTGATGGAGTTGTAACATACGATAGCCACAAGTTACGGTGGCGGAACGAGGTGGCGGCAGGTGGTCTCCAGTGGGTTTGGTTGTGTGATGGAGTTGTAACGTACGATAGCCACAAGTTACGGTGGCGGAGTGAGGTGGCGGCAGGTGGTCTCCAGTGGCTGTGGTGTGTGATGGAGTTGTAACGTACGATAGCCACAAGTTAAGGTGGCGGAGTGAGGTGGCGGCAGGTGGTCCCCAGTGGCTGTGGTTGTGTGATGGAGTTGTAACGTACGATAGCCACAAGTTACGGTGGCGGAGTGAGGTGGCGACAGGTGGTATCCAGTTGCTGTGGTTGTGTGGTGGAGTTGTAACGTACGATAGCCACAAGTTAAGGTGGCGGAGTGAGGTGGCGGCAGGTGGCCCCCAGTTGCTGTGGTTGTGTGATGGAGTTTAATCGTACGATAGCCACAAGCTACGGTGGTGGAGCGAGTGGTGCGGCAGGTGGTCCCCAGTGGCTGTGGATGTGTGAAGGAGTTGTAACGTACGATAGCCACAAGCTACGGTGACGGGGTGAGGTGGCAGCAGGTGGTCTCCAGTGGCTGTGGTGTGTGATGGAGTTGTAACGTACGATAGCCACAAGCTACGGTGACGGGGTGAGGTGGCAGCAGGTGGCCCACAGTGGCTGTGGTTGTGTGATGGAGTTGTAACGTACGATAGCCACAAGTTACGTTGGTGGCAGGTGGTCCCCAGTGGCTGTGGTTGTGTGATGGAGTTGTAACGTACGACAGCCACAAGTTACGGTGGCGGAGTGAGGTGGCGGCAGGTGGTCCCCAGTGGCTGTGCAAGTTACGGTGGCGGAGCGAGGTGGCGGCAGGTGGTCCCCAGTGGCTGTGGTTGTGTGATGGAGTTGTAACGTACGACAGCCACAAGTTACGGTGGCGGAGCGAGGTGGCGGCAGGTGGTCCCCAGTGGCTGTGGTTGTGTGATGGAGTTGTAACGTACGACAGCCACAAGTTACGGTGGCGGAGCGAGGTGGCGGCAGGTGGTCCCCAGTGGCTGTGGTTGTGTGATGGAGTTGTAACGTACGACAGCCACAAGTTACGGTGGCGGAGTGAGGTGGCGGCAGGTGGTCCCCAGTGGCTGTGCAAGTTACGGTGGCGGAGCGAGGTGGCGGCAGGTGGTCCCCAGTGGCTGTGGTTGTGTGATGGAGTTGTAACGTACGACAGCCACAAGTTACGGTGGCGGAGCGAGGTGGCGGCAGGTGGTCCCCAGTGGCTGTGGTTGTGTTATGGAGTTGTAACGTACGACAGCCACAAGTTACGGTGGCGGAGCGAGGTGGCGGCAGGTGGTCCCCAGTGGCTGTGATTGTGTGATGGAGTTGTAACGTACGACAGCCACAAGTTACGGTGGCGGAGCGAGGTGGCGGCAGGTGGTCCCCAGTGGCTGTGGTTGTGTGATGGAGTTGTAACGTACGACAGCCACAAGTTACGGTGGCGGAGTGAGGTGGCGGCAGGTGGTCCCCAGTGGCTGTGGTTGTGTGATGGAGTTGTAACGTACGATAGCCACAAGTTACGGTGGCGGAGCGAGGTGGCGGCAGGTGGTCCCCAGTGGCTGTGGTTGTGTGATGGAGTTGTAACGTACGACAGCCACAAGTTACGGTGGCGGAGTGAGGTGGCGGCAGGTGGTCCCCAGTTGCTGTGGTTGTGTGATGGAGTTGTAACGTACGATAGCCACAAGTTACGGTGGCGGAGCGAGGTGGCGGGAGGTGGTCTCCAGTGGCTGTGGTTGTGTGGTGGAGTTGTAACGTACGATAGCCACAAGTTACGGTGGCGGAGCGAGGTGGCGGCAGGTGGTCTCCAGTTGCTGTTGTTGTGTGATGGAGTTGTAACGTACGATAGCCACAAGTTACGGTGGCGGGGCGAGGTGGCGGCAGGTGGTCTCCAGTGGCTGTGGTGGCGCCAGTTGAGTTATGGTTATGGCTCAAGACACCTGGCACCGCTAATTATGATATTGATAAATGTTTGCTTACCGATAAATTATAACCTGGCATAGGTTACATTTTTTACATAATGTGATTTCAATTACAGTCAGGTCATAAAAAATGGCCTAGAAATTTGTGCATATCTTTTACAGTAGTGGCTTAAAGAGGCTAAAAACCCCTCATCGTAATAGGGGAGATAATAAACCCATCCTTATTTTAGTACCAACACTCATTCATTGTAAACAAGCTTTCAGATGCATCGCAAGTTAATATCTAGCACATTATTTTGTATCAAGCAACATTAGCACATGTTAAAAAGTAAACCAAGCAGACGTTTTTAGTCCAATTTTTTTATGGCAGATATTTTACGTTATTTTTTATTTCCTGGTGAATTTCAATACATATCAGTATTTTTTCCCAGGCTCTGGCATCAAGACTTTCTATTTAAGCCTGCTCCCAATATTGGGATATTTTTTATCTTGGGTTCGTTATATAGAGGTAATATGTGTTTTACTGTTAACTCTTAGTATGAATTATTAAGAAATATTAGAAAGACAGGAAAGTTTGTATATAAATACACGCCCAATGCTGTAAAGCATAATTATCTTATGGGACAACCAATGTATTTATAAAATGTTGACAGAAATTCGAGTAACTTTATATTTCAATCATTAAAATTTGTCTAAATATAGCTAAGCGTTTATTAAATTGTAGCTAACATGATATTAAGAGTTAATTCTTTACTTATCTTGAACAAATCCTTGAGCAATTTTGGGCTCACCCACGCGTTTGGTTTACAATTTTGATACTTGAGGAGTCTAATTATTAGGATTTGTTGTGAAAATTATATAATTACAAGTTATCGTTCCATAAGCATTAGGTTTTTTCCCATTATGTAGTTATTATAAATCCAATTTATATTTATTTAATCCAACCTTTAAAAAATGTGTATTAAAGATAAAACATTGTATAGTTGTTTGTGATATGTATCATATGTTGACACTTATTTAATTGTGAATTTTATCATCTAAAAGATAACCTCAACTATGCATACCTTATAGTTTTCTTGGAAACTTGAAAGTGTTGGATAACACGGACGAATTTTTTTTCCAAGTTGCGGCTGAAGCACGAACGAGATTTATAGGTGCTTTTGATATATGCATCATTTTCATGGTGGCTTACTTAACATTATTTGTACAAAGTTTACATTTCGTCCAAATTTGCTGGGTCTGATATGATGAAATTCACCCACATTCTAGATTTTCTTGTAGAATTTACTCTTTCTTTAGTTTATGTGAAGTTTGGGATTTTCCTTTGAAACTATATATATGCACAACTTGTTTTATTGTATTACTTTTATGCAGTAAAGGCACCACAAAATAGATTCTACTACGGTGTATCAGTCTTTTTAGTATATCTGTAGATTTTCCTTACACAATTTTCCTGACATGTTTTTAACAGTTTTCGGTTAGGTTCAGAGTACATTGAATTTTTTCGCAGTAGATTCTTGAATATAATTACTGATCATATTTACATAAGAACTTCGTGAATTTCCCTTTTTAAAGCGTCAAGGTTTATAAAATAGACCGACTGTTCTTTGGTAACAGTTGATCAAAGGTAAAAACTGACCGGATCAGGCTTTAATCTTTCTTGATTTACTCAACTAATTAGAGATTCTTTTTAACATTCCTTTTCAATTCTATAGTAAAAACATCTTTTACTCTTTTGTAATATGTACATTGTGTACATACAATACTTTTCCACACAATTTAGTAATTTAAAATTTTTAGTTAAAAAAATAACAAAACACATCAATTCCATCATCATATAACATATTAACTATATAACTCGGTTGCAGCTTCGCTTAAGAACACTGCAGTGGTTTACCTGTCTATTCCAAAGCATACCCATACGTTCAGTTGTAAACAAAGTGAACTGAGCTTGGTCAAATGTCGATAGATCTCGCCTCTGTTCCGAAACTTCAGCCCTGAACCCTTTGGCTTCATAGTCAGATAAATTCATAGTTAATGCCTTAATAACTGTATTTTAGTAATTCCCTTTTTTAAATTTCACAAATCTAAATCTAAATCCCTTTTTTACAACACCAAACGTTAAAATCTGTCCAGCGATTATTGGGTTTTGACTGTGTAAAAGAAATCCCACTTAGGAAATCGTTTGCGTATTTATATAAATTTTCTTGATTAATATTTATCCATTCTACTATTAATGTCACGTGCAAAGTGTTTTGATACAGCTTATCTAGTCCAGGTAGTGCTCAAAAGTTATAATAAAACGATAAATCTGATATGTTTTCTCATTGACCCCAATTTTTAATAAACTCCGTAACTCTATTCTTCAAAACCTCGAGTTAATTTCAGAAAGTTTTCTTGAGTCAAACTTTGCAAATGCATTAAGACGAGAAGATTTGCATAACAAACAACCGGATCCAGTTTTACTTGAGGAAATGTAATTTGGAGATCAAACACGGATCTGCTATGGAAGTTTTGGGACATTTGTTTGTTCCACCTCTCACATCAGATTTGTAAATAGCAATACGAATATTTAGGGAAAAACTTATGAATATAGTTCATAGTTAATGTATTAGCTTGGATTTTTGGATGCTATGTATGTAATTAATGTCTTTCTATTACTGTGTAGTTTTATCGTTGCTAGAATGTACAAAATATCGTTAAACAAAAGAATTTGTAAAAAACATTGGTTGTTATTAAGCACTACCTATCTTTCATGTAGTATGACTTCTCTTACAATATTCCTGTTATTTTGAAGGTGTAAGTTGATTATACACGACAAAATAAAACTTTTAATCAATTCATCGCCATTCCTTGTCAAGAATCTAACAAATATTCTCTCACCTAATCACCTAACTCTTTTATATTTCAGTTTGGTACCTAATAACAGAAATGGCATTTAAGTTATGGAGAATTTTTGCTGATAGCAAAAAACCCTAAGCTGCTAACTCACTCGTAATTCAATGTATCTTAATTGAAAGCATCAAGTAACAAACGATTGTTTGGTTTGTGGAGTGAATGCGAGAATTTAACTTACTCCTCATGAAAATACACTTTATTTCAGGGAATCCAAATTACATTCGTTTAAGAAAATACCACGAAGAAACAGTTTTAATAATAATTTAAGGAAGTAATAAATAAATATTATTATAACCGTATAAAGCAGCTTATTAAAAACATTTTTAAATTGATGTTTTATAATTTTGTAATTTGATTTTCTTTCGATTTTAGCCTAATATCTTTATAATTGTCATTGTGTATTTGTTTTTATTCCATTCGGAGTATACGAGTATACACAAGCCAAAACACACCAATAATACAAGTCCTAAACGCACCAATTCAAATGAAGACCACGACTACAACATCCTGGTCAAGCGAGCCAGCCTCGAAGCCACATAATAGTTTTGTAACAGACCTTAACGCGTCCCTTCGCTACAAAAGCATCTGATTGAACTGATTGGAGCATATTTGAAAACCACAGCATCAGATAACAGGATGTGCATGAGGTTTGCACTGATAGGGTCTACGTTGGTCACATGAACACGGACCTTAATGGTAGGTCTCTGAAGTGAAATTCACTTAGGGCTAGTCATTATTGTTGAGGCTAGTTAATTCAATGACGTTTTTGCGTGCTTTTACTTTGTTGAAGTTAATCTTTAGTTCTTATTTATTATATTATTCTTTGAACATGACACTTTTCTTTCCAAGAGGGAGAAACCGAGAAAACCCCTGAGACTGTTTTTTTTCAGTAGTATCAAAAAAGAAAGTATTATTAATTGTTTTTCCTTCTTATTTTTTGAAATTTAATATACATAATATAATTGTTCATCACTTAAGGACACTTGGTTCTGCAGAGTATATTAATGATTTGGGAACTACGTAGGAAGTGTTATACTCAGTTTAGACGTGTACACTTTCAAAACCTTTTATAATCAATAAAAATAAATCAGAATTTTACAGTAAACAAAATTTTACGTGTACACTTTCAAAACCTTTTATGATCAATAAGAAATAAATCAAAATTTTACAGCAGTTTTTTTATTTTTTAAGGCCAAATTAGCCTTCAATGTAACGCAATTTTACAGAGAATAATAGGCAGTGCTTTATATTGTTACAGAGGAATCAATCCCGTTGACCCTTGTGTTTGTGTAGAAAACAGACAGTTATTATTCAGCCGTATCTGATTTTTTACTATTACAAAAGTAGAAATTGGAATTAAAAATAATTTAATACAGTAACAACCTAAGACATTTTTTAACATTTTGAAAAAAGTTTTAAGAGGAGTCAAAATTAATATTTCTTAAAAATGTACGCATTTTGGGTATTACCACCCAGTAGCGGAGATTTTATTTAAACTCCACATTATTAAAATTGTCAGTTACGTGATCAGTACATAAATGAACCTACGTTGGTACGTGAACACGGACTTTAATGGTAACTCTCATGTAACTGTCATGTAATGTAGAAGTTAATACCAACAGCAACTATGAAATTGTTTTTAAGGCGGATTGACACATTACGATTTATCTCGGACCGAGCTGGATTTTTACTCGGTCCAAATTTAGCACGCACATACAAACAAAGAAAACAAACTTGTTACATGCCGAACTCGTGAATCCGTTCCGGTTTATAAACGTAGGTCCACTAGATAAATTGAGTAAGGGCCAAGCCGGTATCGCCACGTCAACAGCTGATTGGTGACTGTTCTCATACCGTGTATGAACTCACTTGTACGTGTACAGCGTGAAGAAACATTTATTTTGAAAACTCATGGCAGTGTATGTAAGTAATACACTTTGAAAAATATAATTTAATGTTTGAAGGAGAGTGAAAAACAAAATTTAAGTCAAGTCTTAAGCTCGCCCACGCTGTCTGAACTCTTACAGCTAATTCAAGTCTATTTTAAAACAGACCGTCTAATTCTCCAAGAGGAGAGTAAACGTGCAAACAGTTGTATAAGCTCACCGCCTGCCAGGTCTCCGTTCGGGCCTCGCTCTAGCCGTGTTATTGCACGGCTTCGAGCTATTTGCATTTCTTGTTAACTCGCCCAATCGCGGTAAGACATTAACAAGTGAAAGCGAGAGAATGAGGGTGAGGCTCTATTAAATAGGTGGGATCGGACTGAGAAAAATAATTAACTCAGGACAACGCATAATCTGTTGACGTTTCGAAATATTAAATAAACAAAGTTATTGAATCCTATATGCTCAGGTACTAATATAAGGTTAAGGTTAAATATAAGGTTAATATAAGGTAGGTTAAATTAACACGAGATTAACACCTATCATGTAATTTTTAAATTTAATGTAAATTATTTATGTTGAGAAATAGAGCATGATAAAGGAACAACTACACAAAGGTGGCCAAATAGCAATAGCTCTGCAAATGAATTGGGATTCGTGTATTTATATTTCCTAGTATTAAGCCTAAGCGCCTAGCACTAATTTGCCTTTGCTTCAAAGATTTCATTGACATATAGAAAGTCTCCGAGGAGAAAACGTAACTGTTATGTATACAGAAATTAATACTATGAAAATGTTGGTTTTAAGGCGGGTTGACACAGTACGACTAATCTCAGACCGAGCTTGATTTTTACTTGGTCCGATATAGAGCTCACTCAATCCGAGTATAATCGGTGAGAGTTTAAAGGGAGGACTGCTAGCTAGTTAGTGCACTCGGATTGAATTGTTAAACGTATTCTATGTTTAATCAATTTCAAATTAAAATCCGTATCCGATAAAATATTTCCATCCGACTAAATCGGGCCGCGTTGTTTATGTAAGATCTATTCGGACGCATGGTTGCAGGGTCCGAGTAGTGTTCGGCGTTCTTCCGAGATCACTCGGTCCGAGATTAATCGTACAATGGCAATTCAAATTTAACTATAGCTTTTTCAGTAATGAGAAACATTTTTAATAAATTAGTCAAATCTGAAGGACTAAATTCCTGGGAAACAGATTCGATAAAAGAGTCAGGAAATTAAAACTGATGACGGTAAATGTACACATACGAAACCCTCTAAAACCATTCAACTTTAACGAGGTTACGTACTTTTAGCGCAATTTGAAATCCTTTTAATAACCACGACGATCTCAGAATGAGAAGCCGGCCACACGCTATGTAGGGAGTAGTCCTAACGGTTATTGCTGAAATCATCAGATATTTAGCACGTTTTAAGCCGCTTCTTTTCGTCATTACCTGTTCGTTAACTTTTAGCGTGCAGTTGTATAATCCCTTTCATTATGAAGTGTATTCGGGAAAGGTACGGGTTTAATTATATCTGTTATGACTGTTAGTTTAGGTTTTAAATGGCTTTTCACGTTAAGCTTATTTTGAAAATCAAATACACGAGAGCATATAGTTATTGTTGATCGTTTTAGTTTAGTATGCCATGATTTAAGTCCATCCAGCTACAGTGAGAGAATTATCTCGTTATTTATGAGTTTTTACTATCATTTACTTTGTGTTACCTTATGATTGGCTCGACTATTTGTTTTAATATCATCCTGTATCCAAAGCCTTCAAAACTGAGTGTAGAAGCCATTTTAGAAATCTTCCATACTTTATGACGTGGGAGGAATACTTGTATAGATGATTCTAAAAATGGAACCTTGTACGCCGACATCGGAACAAGTTTGCACAAGCAGGTTTTTACGATAAGATTTACATAATTAACATATATTTCAAGTAATTAAACATAAATGTCACTATTAATACAAAGGAAAAGAAAAGATGTCCTACTCCAGTATCAGTTAAATACTTCTACAACTTCGATCATCCAGGTGTTTGTAGTACAAAAGTAATCTGCAGCAGAGGCAATGTTTAATGTACACACCGCCGGCGCCGTAGCCGAGCGTGGTCTTGTTTGCCTTGGAACACGAAGAGATGAAACTGTTAATAAGGAAGGCAACACGGCTCCTGGGAAACTCTGAGATACCTACGAACATGTTGAAGCTGTAGACTTCTTTTGGAGCAATTATTTAAAAGAACAGTTTGATAAGTTGCGCTTGCTACTTAAATGCAATATTGTCATAGATCCGACTGTAAATTAATTGCTAATTTAATTCCTTAATCACTTAATCACTTTAATAAGACAGGTACCTCATGGAGGACGTTACCCTGAATATGAGTGAAGGATGAGTGTGATGATCGTGATAATAGTGGCGCATAAATCCTAAAATCAATTCATAATTCTCAGTTTGGTTCACTCTTAAATTGACTTATCAGTCGTAATGCCGATTATCATAGCGGAAAGTGAGCAAAACCTTAACCCTTCTCTTTCTCATGTTTTAGATTTATTCGCCAATTTATAGCTCTGGCTGGAAAGTAATATTAAATTTAAACGCTGACGGAGCTTAAGAAGTGTTGAGCGCTCGTTTAAGCAACAGTCACAGCGATATAACCTGTCTGAGTCGTTATAAATCAAGATCACCAGTAATTTGTTGTCGACTTAATAACTCGAGAAGCGTCTATCTGCCGACTTGGTTGTGATTTGTGACCAAACTGCTTATCAGTTACCGTGATATTAGGCGAATAATTCTCGTTTATGTATTTGCAATCTCGTTTTAACCTTCTTCATAAAGTTTATGAAGGAAGAAAGCCTCGTTCAACCCTTCTGGGGATTTATATATAAATTTAATTCTTCCTACGTTAAAAAAGCATTGTACTTTTACTTTAAACGTGTGGTTTTAGCGAATATCCCCCATAGGGAAGAAGCTATTACCGTAGGTCTCATGGTAAAACCTAAGCCCGAGACCATGATAACTTTTCGTTTTGAGGCTCCCAGAAGCAAACAACACTATTAGTTAGAATTTATATATATATATATATATGTGTGTGTGTGTGTGTGTGTGTGTGTGTGTGTGTGTGTGTGTGTGTGTGTGTGTGTGTGTGTCTGTAAGCACGATAGCGGCCGTAAAAATGGTTCGATCTTAATGAAATTTGGAACAGACATGTAAAGTGGAAGTTCGTAAACCAGCCCTATCGGACCACCAGAAGGGGGGGTAAAGGGGGATAAACCCCCCAAAAATGGGTTTTTTGCGTTTTTCATATAGAAAAATTAAAGTGATCCAATTTTGGATTCCACCATTGAATTCAGCTTAAAAAACAATCAATTTAGTATCTTGAATCATAGCTCTATGTCTATTGGTTACCGAGATATTGAAAGTGGTAAACACAGTACATTGTCCCAATGTTAGCCTTATGGGAAATAATTAAAATTCTATATCTCGCTTATTTCTCAACATGTCTTGATAAAACTTGTTAAATGGCTTTTTCTATATCAGATCTACTAAATATTGAATTAAAACCACCCAGTTTTAATATACCTGTAGCAGCAAACCTGTATACTCATTCCCCATGTTATTCTTATGGAGCTTACAAAAACATGTCAAATTTCGCTATGTTGGATTGAAATATGTTGTTTTGCATTTGAAATTCGCTGAGTATGGAGGTCTGCTGCAACGGGGGTATTTATCGATACATAGGTGATAAATTATTTAGTTATAATGAGAAGCTACGGGTGTGTTTACAGAGCATTTCTTTGTTTGGTTTTGGATGATAACTATACAGATTTAAAACATTTTAGTATTATATTTTTTTAAACTTTAAACAAAGTTGCAGTAACATTCATTAATAAATAAATCAGTAATGACTAATAAGCACTTCTAATAGGAATATATCTTAATAATTTTCATAACTGAGCTTCTTTATTGCAAAATTTTTTAATCCTTTCGTAAACAACTTGATGAATATTTCATTTTATAATTTGCATTACATTAATTTTAGTGCCGCGTTAGTTACACTAGCCAGATCGACGGTGCGCCAAATCAATTGGCCTGTTTTCGTTCGTTGAATTATTTCCTAAATAAATCAGTGCTAAATAATGGCGTTGCCGTCCACAACACACATAACAGTTTAAATTTGTTGTCAAAAGTTCTTATCGCAAGTGTAAAACGTGCATTTATTATATTAATTGATAACATCATTAGAGATAAGGCAGTAAAGAAAGTATAAGATATGGATAAAAAGGGATTTTGTCTTTAATGTATTCATTAATACCCTAGAGCATTTTCTCGGAGTCACAACTCGATAACTCCTTGCTGTATATTAATATTAACGTTTTGTAATAAATCAAAGGTATTTTTACGTAGATTTAATAGTACGTTTCGGGATTGTAAGAAAGGATTAAGTGGACTATATATTTGGGACAGAAGCTTTATTCTTCAGTATTCGGTTAAACTTGTTTCAATTAATTCATAAAAAAATATATAGACATTGTTTGAACTTGTTCTAATGGTCATCACAGATGAAAGTGCATCATTTTACATCCAAATATAATATCACCAGCAGGTTCTTTAATACGCTTCTGATAATAACTCAGTGTTATACGTGACACTGTAACGTGATTGTTCAAAATGAATTAAGAACAATAATGCAACTGTTATAATAGGTAAAAACACTCAATTCTCCCTACTTCGTCTATCTTTGTGCACAATGCGACAAGTTCCACAATACGAATGTCCCAATCACCTGATTGAGCCTACTATGAGCCACTGGAGAGATAGTTGCAGGGGGAGGGGCAGGGGGTGTGGTTTGAGGGGAGGTGTTTTAGGGGGTGGTTAGCCCGGTGTGTCGTACCCCGTCGTTATCAGTGGTCATCATATCTCCTCCCTGTGGTGATTTCGTCCCTCCCTTGGCCCAGGAAGCTATAATTAGGCAGATGAAATAAAAGAAATTAAGTGAATTAATCCGTCATTCAATTCCATGATTTTAAAACTCATTAAGTGTTTGGATGAGGGTCCATTTAGTGTGTACGAAAAAAGATGATTTATAAAGAATGTTAAATTAAATAATACAATAACAAAAATAACAGTAACCGAATTTTTGTATTGAAGTAAAATATCTTAAATAAATAAAACTTTTCACTGGTTCATTTCAGGTAAAGCTGAACCGGGTATTTGACTAATGTAATAATATAATTAAGCAATCTATTTCATTATTTCAAAAATAAGTAAACATAAAAAATTGACTGCACTAATATTTAAACTTCATAAATATCATTGTCCAGTTCATCATTCATAAGGAGTTGAAAGTATTTAATTTTCTTCCGATTGTAAATAAATTTTCCATGGAAGAAATATTTAAACATTTGATCATATTTAAATTCAGTTCCAATGAGCTTAATGCTAAAAAATATCACAAGTGCACACATTAAACATTCACATATTGATTCTTAGCATTCAGAATTGAATGAAATGATATATTAAGAGGCTGTTCATTACCCGATCACCTGTTTTGGAAATGTTTGATATTTTGGAAGTAATTTTTTCTCCAATTTGTCTTTCACGGAAGAATAAATGCGTAATATTAAGAGGCTTGTAAGGGGAAGTGATTGATTTGCTGTGAAGCTCAGTAAAAGCGGGCAAATGTGAAAAATTGCTTCATCGCTTCTTAAAAACATTTAAATTTATAGCAGGGATTTGATAAAAACATTTTCCAGTTACGGTAAAAAATATGTCAATTATTTTTTTAGATTTAATTTAATTATTTTATCCACACTAATTAACTAAAACAAATATTCATTAAAACTGTAATAATAATAAGAAATTTGTACTATTTTGATGACATAATCATGAATTAGTCTACCTTAAAACTGCAATTCTTTCAAATAAACGAATATGAAGGGCCTAACTCCCAACAATATCTGAAATCTGGTAAACCCTCAGTTGATTATTACACACTAACCGCTCTGTGAGGGTTAAAATCTGATAATAAAAAGTAAGCGAGTTTGAACGTGCTAAATATCAGATAGTTCCAGTACTGTAATAACAGTTAAGAAGGCTTCTTCCGTGGACCACTTTTTGCCACGTTTCTTTGATATCAAAAATCGCCATTAATTGTTTAGGGTTACCACATAAGCACTAGTAAAATTTTGGTTTTCTATTTTGATATGTATTTTGTTGTAACTTTTTATTATTTTATATATTTTTAACATTAATATTAAAGAAATATCTTAAAAGTAAAAAAAGAACACAAAATTAAGCAATCAATTCAAACTAAAAATTTTAACTAAACAAATTTAATGATTTGCAGAAAAACTTGGTTGGAGTGGAATGTTTAAAAACAATTCATGAGGGGTTTTGAATTGAAGGGATCACTTTTAACCGTACAATAGTAAATTCAACTAAAAACAATAAATTCATAACCAAATACCATTTTGCATTCTACCTTTTTATTCCTGAAACATTAAATGTATCAAGTACCAAACGGACAAGCTTACATATCAATCACTTTTTGATGTCTGGGATCAACAGAAATGATGAATTGATAAAAAATGTTACGTAACTTATAAACGTCTTAAATTCAAAGTGTATAATATAATGTCTACTTATGTTTCAACAGAAAAATTGGAATGCAAAAATTAAGCAATCAATTCAATCTACAAAAATTTCAATCAAACAAATCTATTGATTTGCAAAGAACTTATGAAATGTTTGTCTGAGTGAAATGTTATGAAAAAATACATCTTATGAAATGTTAGAGTTTTTCATATTCTACTGGAAAATTCTAGTGTAGTTTGAATTTTTGATATTTCATATGTACTGAAGTAGACATTATATTCAACACATTGAATTGAAAACGGACATAAGGTACGTAACCTTTTTCATCAATTACATTAATTCAAGTTCCTATAAATATGAATATAAAGAAATAATAAATACAATGAAACTATTTTCCTCTTAAATTTAGTATCTCCCAGTACTTTTTCTAAATGAATTTTAATAAGTTATAGTGTTTTAAAGACTATAATTTATTCTAATTTGAAAACAAGTTTAAAACAATCTAAAATTCCATAATTTTTCATAGTTTTGATTTCAAGTCAGTAATTATTGTCAGCATTCTTCGCAGTACAAAGAGCGGTCGACGTGGTTTGGATAGGGTCCGCCAGAATGCGCCTTTGTACTTCATTCATTACAGGCTCGCCTGTTTTTGACGGTTTCGTCTTTACCGAAGCAATTTTTCTCCCATCATTCGTCTTGTTCAGAAAAGGTATGAATAGGTTGGATTAATTAGTTTGCCGAGGAAGGTGATTGATTCGCTGCAGCACTTTAGAAGGTAAAGAGAATATAACAAATCTTTAGGTTTATCAAAATCCTGTTATGTATAGAGTTAACTAAATACATAGGACCTATTGTTTTGTTTATCTTTACATTTTCTACAACCTATTATTTAAGTTTGACAACATTTAGCTTACATTATGTGTTCAAACAATCCTCCTTTGTCATTTGTACAAAGTTGTGCTCTTTCCATTAAATTCCTGAACACGTTTTAGAAAGTATCTCTTTGAATTTGCTGTATTAAATTTTCTGTGTTTGTTTTGAGGTGCTAAATATGCTAAATATCCTGTGAACTCTTTTCGAAGGACTTACTTTTTGTGTATCCCAAAAATAATAATATAGTGGGGTCCAATCTGGGGATCTTGGAGGGATTAATCCTTCACTGATAAAAATAAAGTTTTGGGCTGAGTTAAAAAAAAACACCCTGTATAACATAAATTGAACTTTAATGTAGAAAGAGTGATTTTTAATTCTGTTTATTAGTCGTGCAATACTCCTGCACCAATAACGCCAATTTTTGGAGGTTCTCTTTATCAACAATGGAAGATCGTATTAAACCTGGCTCTCTTATTTATAAATAAATTAATTAATTGTTTTCATATCCTTGTTACTTATTGTTATCTTCAACAAAGTTAAAAAGTCACTCGTATAACATAAGCAATAAGATAAAAACTGAAAAATTATAGAACTATCTTTTTATTCAAATACTAAACTGACTATGGAGAAGTATTTAATACTTTGTTATTTATATCGACAGGAATGTAACAAAACCATATTTTTAAATGATCATTAATTAATAAAAAAACAAACATGTAATATGTTGCAAGGAAACTTTGTACCATTGTATGAACTCATTTCCCGGGAGTCTTGTCTTCTACCTTATTAACACTTTCATCTCTGTGTTGTAAGACAAACAGTCCCACCTAGGATCATATGTACACGAGCTCCCTCTTTCACAAGTGTTTTAGAATTCCATACAGTTATAATATAACTACTACTTTCTCACACTCTTGAGTTCAATTTGTATTGACTGAATTTATTTTGCCACTTTTAACAACATAAATTGACCATCATATTATTAGATTATGAACCTGCGAATTTTTATGATTGGATTCACGAACAAACACGATTCAAAACATATAAATTCTTTATCTGTTTTAGTGAATTTCCCCTATAGGGAAGAAGCTATTACCGTAGGTCTCAAGGTGAGACCTAAGCCCGAGACCATGATAACTTTTCGTTTTGGGGCCCCCCGAAGCAGAAAACACAATTCGTTCGAATATATATATATATATATATATATATATGTGTGTGTGTGTGTGTGTGTGTGTGTGTGTGTGTGTGTGTGTGTGTGTGTGTGTGTCTGACAGCACGATAGTGGCCGTAAAAATAAACAGCCAAGTAAAGTGGTAATCCCTTGGACTAGTTTGTAAACCAGCCCGATCGGAAGACCGGAAGGGGGGTTAAGGGGGAAAAACCCCAAAATGGGGTTTTGAGCTTTTTACATAAGAAAATTAAATTTATCGAATTTTTGTGGCCACCATTGAATTCAGCTCAAAAAAACAAACAATTTAATACTTTTAATCACTGCTCTATGTCCATTAGTTACCGAGATTGAAAGTGGTAAACAAAGTACGTTGTCCCAATGTTAACCTTATGGGGAATAAGTAAAATTCTATATCTCGGTTATTTCTCAACATATCTTGATAAAACTTGGTAGATAGCTTCTTCTAGTTCAGATCTACTAAATATTGAATTAAAACCACCCAGTTTTAATATACTTGTAGCAGCAAACCTGCATACTCATTCCCCATGTTATTCTTACGGTGCTTACTAAAACATGTCAAATCTCGCTATGTCGGATTGAAATATGTTGTTTTGCATTTGAAATTCGCTGAGTATGCAGGTCTGCTGTGACGGGGGTATTTTTTTCTAATCATTATGAGTTGAGGGCCTATATATTACAAGAAACGCTTAAATTGAACAAAACAAGTGATTATCAGTAATCGTTTAAGGCCTAAATTAATTAACTCCTTTTCACTTTTAAACGTGGTATTTATGTAGTTATAACAATGGTCTGCCACTAAAATTGTTCACGCTTATGCTGTTCGGGTCAAACCAGGTAGAATATGGTTTTAATCTGCGCGCTGACCCCAATGGCCAGTATGCTTCAGCACCTCTGTATTGTATGTTGCAGTTCTCTGTCGCAGTAGTCGGATGCGGTATTCCCTCAACTACCTAACGAGTTTAAATATTGCTGAGTATAAACATAAAAAAAAGGTTTTGTTGTTACGGTAAAACAATAACGAAGAATCCTATGTCGCCCTGGAGACGTTAGTTTCTGAACCAACAAACTGAACCAAAGCGTTGCGACCTTTTTGCTATATTTCTAGATTTAACGGCAAACACGTCATAGGTAGGAGACTGCTGCGGTAGAATAGAGGAAATACGATTCATTATGAAAGCCCATTAAACCTATCACTTCATGTAAATTTATTCATATAACGTAATTCTAAAATGTCATATTCGTTATGTCAATTTCAGTCCATGAACGAGAAATCAGCTAATAAATAAAAGTATGATTTTTCACAATAAAGACTTGAAAATATTATCTCATATTTAAGTTATTAAATATAACTTAGAAGAGAATATCCTTTTAACTTTGATCTTATTATTCCAAAAAAAATCATACTAACTAGGATTTTTAACGCTCTCTCTGTTAGAATAATGCTTTTTCTAACATATTAGATATGCATCGTTTTTATTCATTCATTTTATATCTTTTTTTATATTCTTAATTTCTCTTTGACAGACAGTTAATATTAGTACGGTTACGATTAGTTTTGCCCTAATTTATTAAAATTTTCATTTCTTCTCTCAACGCACTCGTCTCTACCCTTAGAAGGCCAAGAAGTTTGCCCTAAACTAAGCAGACGACATTAATGTTTAGAATTAGATCCTTGTCTGATCTCCAATTTACATTTTCGTCGAGTTAAACTGCGCTCTGATATTTGCTATGTAAATCTTCTCGTCTTAATGACTTTTCGGGCTTTGCATCACTGAAGTCATGTCAAGAACATTCTTCGAATATAAACTACCAATTTTTCATCAGAAAGTCTAAGTAATTTTAGGAAACACTTTTAAAACTTAAAAAAAATTTCGGTAACCCTCAACTAAAAAGCACTCATGGTTTCCGCTTTACGGAGTTCTAGTTTATACATTCATTGTTTCACAGCAATGTTTGTGAAAGTAAGTCTTTCACTAGGATTTTGATAAATTTAACCAATTCTGATTAAGAAAAGTACCTTCATTTTTAAAGTGACGTTTCAAACTTGACTTAAAGATGTGATTTTTTTTATTTATTTTGAACCCTCATTTCTTTAACTTACAAACTTTTGAAAAATGTCTTCGGTCAATTAAAGTGGTATCAATAGAAAGAGGGACTTATGGCACTAATACTCTATAGTAGATTGTTAAATAAATATTTAATGTAAAACCTGTTTATCAACTTTTTAACTCCTACTTGCTCCTACCCATTTTTTAATTTTTAGTTCAATTATATTAATTTCATACATTCGTTGAACCATTACTCACTAACCAAAATCAACAAACTTTTGACTTAATCTTATGACTCCAAAGGAATTGAAATAATCATGGGATTGAAAGTAAGGATTCCAATGTAGTTCCTATTAATAATTAACAAAAACATGTTTCAAACCTGCAGTTACACTAGGCAGTCTTGAACCATGAAATAACGACATATCCTCAAATTATTTTCGCATTTGGATGCAAAATATGAATAAGAAAAACAAGTATACAAAATAAGTTAATCGAGTAGTCGAAACGAGCCATATTTCAAGGGAATCAGCTTTGTTCTATTGGGAGAAAAATCCAAGACGGTGGGACATTCTGCAGATTTTGAATAACTTGTTGAAAAGTAGCGTTGAACGTTGATTACCTAATGGATGGTGGTGTTTTATGATAAGCGCACGGTCGGGCTGGGAAGCCGTGACAAGCCGTAGCTTGTAGTTACTGAGATCGTCATAATATCTCCTCCCTAACTAACAATTACCTCCCCCCACCCCTCCCTCCTCACCGCATCTACCAGTCTGTAATAATCCTCCAAACATTATGGCTTTAATTTTGTATAAAGGGAGCACGTGCACCTCAAAAGTCATTTATCTAATAAATTTGAAAATACTTTCATTAAAAATATATTGATGTTAATAACGTAAATTAGACTACTTATCAAATTCGTGATATAACATCAGTCCGTTCCAAAATTTCATAATGATAAAATACTGATGTTTGTGTTTTAGGCTCTGTAACTTTATTTTAGAACAATTTCAATCGGTGATAAATATTTTGCTGTCAGAATAACGTGTTTTTAACGAAAACACAAGGAAACACAAGTTTTATATAATGAGACCTTTGCACAGAAACACCTTTTAGATAATAAAAAATACTCAAAGGTGCTCTACAAATTAGTTGATGTTTGTTCTGAAAATGGCAAATGTAGGCGGTAACCTTTTAAACAGCCTGATATCATCCCCTTGAGATACTAATATTATTGGAGGGTTATTTTATGTAATGTTATTTTAGGGGTTAAACAAAATATTTCATTTACTTTTCTTTTTATTTCATCATAGGAATCAGAATCCAGTGTACTGGACGAGTTATACTTAGAGCCGTATGAGCTTTTATTAATATTATTCTGGTGGATTGATAATATTATGTAACCATCAAATGCACAGAGTGGCTACAGTTGCAGATAAAGGTTAAAATAAAAATAACACTATATATTATAGTTTATTAAAGGACTATACACATTTTAAATCAATGTATGCCCTTTGATAAATGGCGAAACTATATTGTTTTCTTGAAGAAGCTCTGTTACATGAGTGTATATATTCTGCACATTATGATACTACCCACTACGTGTAGGAATTGTGCAATAGTATATTCCTGAACTTTCCTCTTGTTTACAATTTACCGCATAAGACATGACCAGGGATCCTCCGTTTAAGGGATTCTGGATCCTCTCAAAGGTTTAATACTACAATTCGCAAAAGCAAATACTAAATTTAAGCTGATTATAATTTGGAAATAAAATTTTATTTCCTGGTTGAAGGGATCAACCCAATTCTAATTATCACTCTGACGTTGACGTAAGTTGTCTTATAATAAATTAATCCAAACTAGAACACACTACCCTCAATGTTTTTTATCCTTGGCCAAATGAGACTTCAAAATAAGCATGTGTCAGAGAGTACGTATTCTCAGAACAAAAGAATCACAGCACAATAAGACAGTGACGCCCGCACCGCCCAGGGCGGCTGGCGTCTCGGCCGTCTCCCGACAAAGGTAGCTAATTAGACAAAGACGTCCGGGCTGCAACTTCTTTCTGTTTGCGCCTACAATGTACAAACGCCAAATTATGTCTACCTACTAGCTAAGTCGGTTTAAAGGTAAAAGTACACAGGTCCATTTTTTTATTTTCGGGAAATGCAAAAAGAAAGATTCAATTGTGTAACATTGCACGTCTTATACTGTTGATCAGAGACTGTTATTATACTGTCTTATACTGTTATACTTTCGTCACTTTCCATCAACACAGAACACACTGCACTATCAGAACAAAACAATGCCACCTGTAGGCCCGCAATACACTATCAAATATTTTATAAAAGATTCTTTTATAAAAGATTTATTTGTACGATCAGAATTAAAGATTTTGTTTTGAAACTCACCAGGCTTGAATTTTGATTGGTCACATCAAATCTTTTATAAAATATTTGATGGTGTAATTTGGGCCGTACTGAAAGAAACAAAACGGGTGAATGAATATTTCCATAGAGGTAAAAATACCGAAGTGGCATTTGGGTGATTTTACCAAAAATAAAATTAACACAACTGATATCCATTTAAGAGGTAAACTTACCTATATGCTCTTGTTTAATTTTACCTGTAGAAATAAGTGGTTCTTAGGACTAGGGTAAATTAAAAATCAGCTGTAACTTTTTACTATTGCAACTATGGACTTAGGGACTTTTACCACTTATAGAGCTGGAAATTCTGTCTAGTTGGGTATTGAAATCTAAAATTGAAAAAAATGGACTTGGGTAATTTTACCTACCCTCCTTTTTATATATGGCTGTATGGTATATTAGAATAAATAGTAAATACAGTAGTGCATTTCATAACAAAAGTGGAGAGTGGGAATTCCATATTTGAGAATAAATATTTCAAGATCAAGATTTATCGAGTACCACATGATCGAGAATTTCCAAAAAAATATGTCCTCGTGTGTTAAACGATACTTTTTATTACATTACATTTACATCACCTGCATTCGTCTAGTTAACAAAATAATTACCTCAGTCAGCACCTCTCTATTGTTTGTGTAGTTACGGCCGTTTCGGCATCAAAGTGCTATCATCAGACATTCACAAACAGCTCTACAAAATATCAAAAAGTAAAACATCAACTCACAAAACGCACATTATAAGAAACAAGTACAAAAACAAAACTAGGCCTGTTCACTAGACATTACCGTGCCTGACCAAGGACCTGACTGTTTTTTTGTTTTCGTAATTTTCTTCATACAATGTGGGTTTTGTGTTGGTGGATTAAGTTTTGTTATTTTGACAGAACTGTTAGTGAATGTCTGATGATGGCACTTTGAAGTCGAAACGGCCGTAACTACACAAACAATAGAGAGCTACTGATACGCGTAATTAGCCATAAAGCAGCTCAGGGAATAGGGACATAGATTTTAATGCACTCGTCTATTCGTTTGTATTGAACAGATTTAAAAAGATAATGAACATTACTTTTTCATAGAAAACAATATTTTCAGACATAAACAATCTTAAGAAGAGGTTTCGTGGGTGATAAACACATAACGAAAGTGGATTATTTCCAGTAATGTAGAGAAACACTTTATTATGTTGGTTAGCTGACATTGTAATAATATTCTTTGAGTTTTATCACATATGATTTATCCAAACAGTTTTTATGAACTATTATGTTTCCCTCCTACGAAGATGTTATTGGATATCTCTCCTATATTTTTCACATCTATCTCAATCAAATCCAGACCAATTACTTGTTTAAATTACTGATGCTATCTAAATTAAAATTATCCAAACGTCCAATTTATATTTTAAAATTTATAGTTATATTTTACTGATGAAATGCCTTCGCCATCATTCGCCTTCTATTTTTTTGTGAACCCCCGGTATATTTTTGACGAAAAACATATATTAAATTAAGTACTCCAATCGTGAAAGGAGTTGCTAAAAACACAAGTCAAGTTAATGCCTTATTTTGGAAAGTCTTTACCCAAATTTTCATTTCATAATCTGTTTACAGAATTAAAGCAAGGTTTTAGCGTTTTTCACATCCATCAAATTGTTATATTTTCGCTTAGGATTTTTTAAAGAATATATGTGTATTTTAAACATGGAAATCTGTATATATGAAAATATTTACTTTTCCAGGGTTGGATAACCCTAAATAAAGCCCCTTAAGCAAGTGACTGTTGTTTAAATTATAAAGGTAATTTAAGGATGTCGTAAAGGAATGGCCTTTGTGTTTACATTGGGCGGTGAAAAGGGGAGAAAACGCTTACAATGTTCTGGACAAAGGGGAGGCACAGTTGATAAGCCTGACACTCTCCTGGGTGTATAATTACTGAAGGAGAATATGTACACTCATGCAATAGAGCCTCTTATCGCCTAGTTGACGAGAAAGGTATATAACGAAAATCATGGATCTTAGGATAAAAAGTAACATTATAGCTCATATATTGTAGGTATTATTTAAAGGCTAGTTAAAGTAAACTTAAAAATATATATTAATTGATATTAATAAGCCGGAAATTTCATGATTTTTATAACTTCCTAAATTATTGATCTTTTTTAGAAGGCAATACTTTTATCAAAAACTATAAACTCGGTACCTGGTGGACTGAGGTGCATTATTTTATATTTACCAAATCATGTAATTACTATTAAGCAATTAAAAAAAACAAATACTCTCTTTTATTACTCCATGCAATTTCTATCCCAAGCGCTTTATTTTTCTAGATGGCTGAAGTTAACAAATAACTTTTTATGTTTACTTTATTTGTTTACATTTTTGTTGTTCACTTATTTTCTATTATGGAAACTCAAAAGACTTATGTTGAAATTTAACAAACTTTAAAATCCATTTTATGATGATATTAAATGTTTTGCCGAGTATTCTGCAAAAACACGTTTTTAATCATAAACTTCTCATTTAAAAATTTATAGGGAATCCTCGGAGCCGTTCTTGTTGAGATAACTGTGCAAACAAGCAAAGAAGATAACGTTGCTTATGTAAGATTATATTATTTTAAAGATATAGTTTATGGATGGTCCTCTAGGTTGTAAGGGCAGAGGTTTCAAGGTACGGTGTTCTCTGGTGGGTTTAATATGGTCTTAAGGATTGAGGTTTGGGTGGAAAATGCGGTCTGGTGGGTTACAGATGGCCCTTTAGGTTTTAAGGGCAGAGGATTGAAGGTACAGTGTGTTCTGGTTATGGACGATCCTTTAGGCTGCAAGGACAGGTTTTTTAGGGTATGGTGCGGTCTAGTGGGTTATAAATGAACTTCTAGGTTGTAAGCGGGTTGTAAGCTTAAGGGAGCAGTGCAGCCTGGTGGGTTATGGATGGTCCTTTAGGCTATAAGGAGAAAAGGCTTTAAAGTAAAGCGCGGTCTGGTGGGTAAAGGATGGTCCTCTAGGTTATGATACATTAGATACATCACATGAAATCGCAACCTACCCAGGTATGTATGACAGGTGAGTAAAGGATGATTGTGGCACAATCTTGTAGTCTTTTTACTGTCTAAGGCCACCATGTTCCTTAGATAGGACTAATAGCCCAATAGCCAATGGCAACTAAGGGACCTACATTTTAACGTGGGATCCGAACCACAATTTTGTCTGGTTTACAATTTACCAACTTATCTAGTTATGAGGACGGTCCTATGAACGCAATATTCTATAGTGCGGATGTTAATCCTCACTAAGGAACACCGCGATCACAAGCCATAGCTCATAACTATCCACAATTATGAGGGCAGAGGTTTGAAGGTACGGTGCGGTCTAGGGAGTTGTGAAGGGCTCTCTCTGCCTCGTATCTTGTCGTTGCTGTGGCAGTCATATCTCCCGCCTAAATGACAATTATGTCCCTCTCCTCATTCCAGGACCAGGCACTAATAACCTCGTACTTTATTGGTTTAATTTCGTTTATGAGGAAGGATGCATTGCGGAAAGTGACTCTAGTTAGAGGAAATAATAACTTTTCTTTTAAATAGCTTAAAAGGGAAAATAAAGTCGAAAACTGACTCATTAAATATGATATGTTTTCAATAAAACCCCCGTTGCAGCAGACCTGCATACTCAGCGAATTTCAAATGCAAAACAACATATTTTAATCCAACATAGCGAGATTTGACATGTTTTTGTAAGCTCCATAAGAATAACATGGGGAATGAGTATGCAGGTTTGCTGCTACGGGTATATTAAAACTGGGTGGTTTTAATTAAATATTCAATAGATCTGAACTAGAAGAAGCTATTTACCAAGTTTAATCAAGATATGTTGAGAAATAAACGAGATATACAATTTTACTTATTTCCCATAAGGTTAACATTGGGACAACGTACTGTGTTTATCACTTTCAATATCTCGGTAACGAATGGACATAGAGCAGTGATTCAAAATACTAAATTGTTTGTTTTTTTAGCTGAATTCAATGGTGCCAACAAAAATTTGATACATTTTATTTTCTATGTAAAAAGCTCAAAAACCCATTTTTGAGGGGGTTTATCCCCCTTTACCCCCCCTTCCGGAAGTCCGATCGGGCTAGTTCACGAACTCGTCCAAACGATTACCACTTTACATGTCTGTACCAAATTTCATCAAGATCGGACCATTTTTACGGCCGCTATCGTGCTAACATACACATATATATATATAGATATATATATATCTAAAAATTCGAACGAATGGTGTTTTTTGCTTCTGGGGGTTGCAAAACGAAAAGTTATCATGGTCTGGGGCTTAGGTCTTACCATGAGACCTACGGTAATAGCTTCTTCCCTATAGGGGAAATTCGCTAAAACCTCAATTTTGAGAACAAATCTATGATAAAAGGCAACTAGTTCAAAGTTTTGTTTGTAGTAAATATTACTTAGGATTGTTGTAACAGTTTTGTACTGGATCACTTCTTCTCAAACATAATTTAGCTATCAAAATTAGAATAAATTTAATATGAATGTTAATAAAATTTTCTTTTACTTAAGTAGCAATACATGTTAACTTACGGGTAGGTGAAACATACTTGATGTGAATAAAGAATAAAATAATGAATATAAATTGTCTTTATAATGAGGATCACATCTACTTACTTGATTAAGGCTACTTAGCTTGATTGTTGCATACCCCAAAAACAAGATTGACTGGTTTTCCAACAAAAATTCTGAATTTTTTTATATAATAAGTCATTAAAATATAATAGAAGAGATCAAAAAAATTTGAAGGAATGTAGTCATGAACTACAAGAGTAATTAATGCCAAAAAACTTAACTGTTTATTTTTAATGACGGTAACACCATTTTCGTTAGTTGATTGATTCGAAAATGCTATCAATATGATAGTTAAGTAATACGTTTCACATTTCAGTTGAATTATGCAAATGTAATTACTGTAATTTATTTCACAGCTTATCTCATTTTAAAAACATATGAGAAAGTCAAATGGTTTAACCTAACGTAAAGAAACCTTTTAAGTTTATGTATTGTGTAAATGGTAGTAATAACAGTATGACAAAAAGTAGTAAAATAGTATAGTAAAAAATACAAAAATGAATAGTTCAGTCATATCACTTTTAATGGGTTACCATAATAATGAATACCTAATAAGATAACCTTAGTACATAATGTTCTTTTCAAGAAAATCTTTTGGCTTGAGTTAAATCTTTAGCTACAAGTTTATAATGATTGTCGTTGAAACCAATATTGATATTCGCATAGCTGGAGGCGATGAAGGTTGTTGTATTCGTCTAATTAGTCACCTTTGTTTGACATCAGACAGATAGAAAGACATGGCGGACAGCTGGCGGCTACGCAAGAAGCAAAGTCTTCTTTCCTTTGAAAGATTTTTCTTTTTAAGAAAACGTATACTAATTTGTCATATGTCTCCTTTTGTTTCTGCGCCTCGTTTGTGAGTGGCAGAGTGGCCGCAGAATTGTTGCTTGGAATGAAATATTTCATCATTTTGTCATATAATAGAACTGAATTAACCGTTTGAATCAACCGTTGATCAAAATAGGAATGTTCCAGCTTTGTTCTAAAACCAGAAATGTTAATTAATTACTAACTAGGTTTTTTTCTGTTGAAAAAGGTACGTCCATTGGTAAGAAGATCTAAATTCGACATTTTCCAAGGCTTGCTTGTAAAGAATATAAAACACACAAAAACAAAACCCCAAAAGTAACTATGAAACAAGTAAAATCACAGTATGCTACCGAATGTCAATAGAAATTATAAACAAATGTTCTTTATTTTCTGTTTTCCATAACGTATTTCGAGACTGACTGCATAAGTTCTGCTTCTTTAGACCCTCTCCAAACCTAACTCACGATTTCTTCCCTACCCCTACAGGAGTCATCAGTTATCCACCAAACTCTGTTTCACTGGCCCCTAAGATATCGGGAGTTACGGCTTCGATTTGGGCCAACCTACGTATCTGGACACCATAAACTTCCTTATTTAAGGGTTTCCCCACAATATCCTTAGCTATTGCACCCCTAACTCACAAGTTTGAGATTAGCTTTATGTTATAGTGTATTTATTTAAGCTGTAAACTCCTTTCACCACAAATTCTACGTGAATTTTAGCTTCCTGTTCAATGAATTTTTCGTGTCAAAATTAGTATTTAGACCTGTACGCAGGTCTTGCATGTTGCAGGAATGAATTTGCAGCTTTTATATGTGGCTTCATATGTTTATCATTTACACCTTAACTATTTCCGAATTTTCTCCGGTAAAACGTTTTTGCTTCATTAAATAAAATGTTATTGGATACTACAACTATAATTTATTTGAAAAGTATATTATATGCATATGTTTTTAAGATATAAACTACTTTTTTTCTTGAATCTAATTATTTATCAAACATTTACACCATAAGGAAATCAAATAAATCTTGAAGAGTGAGAAAAGGCAGATTCAGTTTATAATTTTCAATAGTTACAGTGACTATAAATCACTACACTTGTTTATGCAGAATTTATTAGACAAACGTATTGCTTTAATATAATTTTTATCGATATCGTTGACTAATTAACGATATTGGAAGAAAATCCTTTTATCAACAAATGTCAATGACAGGGGAGAACACGCTTAAATTTAACGTAACAAAAGGGGAGAAGGTGTTGATAACCCTTGATGCCCTTAGAAGGACCTTTACAATTTGAGGAAATATCTACATGATACTTATTTAAATAATCCCCACTTAGCCCTGATTAAAAACCTTATATATCCCAGATGATAGTTTTTAAGAGGAATAACGATATAAATAAGCAAATAATTATTTTATTTACTATGCATTTCTTTATTATAATTCCCTTCTGCACTTTTTTATATTGCACTTTTACACATTGCCTTTATATATATATATAAATATATATATTTGTTAAAAATATAGTCTATCTTATGGTTTAGTAGCTTTATATGTTTTAAACACTAATATATACTTTAAATACTTTCCCTGTAATTTTTTGTTTAAAAAATAAATTATTTATTTTAATAATTTGTTGCTTATGCGTTATAACAAAGAAAACGTAGTGTTCTTATTAAATTAAAACTTCCTTAAATTTTTAAGTGTATCGTTTCTTAAAATGATATTTCTTTTCAACAAAATAATTACGTGCGATATGATTAGATTACGTGTTTTATGACATTACATTAAGATTTACAGAGCGAAATAGAGTGAAATATCAGCAGTCGTCTTAAATTCTACTTTATAACTCCTTTTCAACCTATATATCCGTACTTTTGTAAATATTTTAGATAATTTCCTAATCCTAAAATTCTAATTTAACGTTTATCTTTTCCCTCAGTTAGCATACAATATTAGAGGTAACTTGCGCAAAAACATGAGTAGTTGTTAAACCTAACTTGTAATGATATCCTATATTTTATTTATATTTACTTAAAATTAAAATAAATTTTTACAGGTTAAGCCATATCTAAAAATGTAATTTAAGGGTGTTAGTGCTTAAATTAAAATTTTTTTTTCTTTCTTTCGTTCTGTTAAGAGAATGTAGACAAATTAGTCAGAACCGTACCTCGATGTTGAGCAATTTTATGTATATCCGTGTTAGCCATATGCATATATCATTTCAGTAATACAGTATCCTTAATTACCACACGGTCTCCAGTAGCAATATCTTAATAAGACATAAAGCGGTTAAGTCGTAACGCTGGTCATATGATGTTATGAAGTGTTTACATCATTGAAATTTTATTGCATTTTTTTATCGTTGAAATTTTATTTTTATACGTTTTTTTATTGAAATTTTATTTTCAATAAAATTTCATTGTGATCAATAGCCATCAGCTCAAAACCTAGAGCAAATAAGTTTTTTAATTGAAGACCGTTAAGAGTTTCCTAAGATCAGCGGTCAATGATCTCTAATGGTCCAGAAACTATAAAAGACTTACTACTCATAATAAGTAAATTTTAAACAAAACAATAGGCACTTAGTTTCAATATTACTGGAACATAAAACACAAGTGATTTGCGAGCCAATGGTAATTATAGATCAGTTTTAAACTTGAATGATTATTAATCACCCGGAGGTATGTTCTTTGGAGTTTCCTCTAAATGAAGTCTTTTAGTTTGCAAACGGACAACATATTTCTTTGAGTAATTAGTACCTTTTGTTTTAAGATAGATGAAGGACAAAGCTGGTTAGTTGAGTCTCCCGGCACTTTTGTTCTCTTCTCAACAATCTTTTCCTTGTTCTCTAACATTGCGTCAAAGAAATGTCCTTGTATGTTTGCTTTATATTTTTTCACTCCGATGCATTCTTATTTGATTTTCTTTAGTTATAATCTTCTCAAGGTTTGTGTGAATATAAAAGTAAATGATTTAATAATTTATTCTTGTATGCCTAAAGAGTAGTGCACCCGTCTATGGAATTTGATGGAGCTAATAAAAGAACTGAAAAGTAACAACGTAGCTTTTTTACAAAACTGTGGTTTTAAAATATCGTGATTGCTCAAAATACGTTCCAAACGCCTTAAGCTACGCAATATTTATTTCAGGAATATTTTTATAATTTGATCTTGTTAACTATATTATTAGTCATTGCTAGTTGAACGTAGCCTATACATTGATTTACTTTTTATAATGAAATACCTCTCTTTTCCAATAAAACCTTCAATAATAATTCTTAATCTGCTTGTTAATAAAACAAATAAATAAACAAATACTATTGTTTCAGAGGTGATACAGGAATATTCCGATTTTGCTTTTACTTGAAGAAAAAATTTCAAAGAAGGTATTAGTTTCAGAAAAAAATACTCTGCTAATTTAGTTTAATTTAAATTGAAGTCGTGATCCAGTCTTAAAGAATATTATTTCTTTAATAACCTGCACGGAATATTAGAAAACAAAATTTGTTTTAAGTTCCATTTGGTAATCAATAGTTCATGCGTGTATGTATTAAGATATCCGCTGATTATGGAATAAAATGTTCAAGAACTTGTCTTCACTGCCGTTGCCCTGGGTTTGAGATGTGTGCAGCTAACATACATGGACTAGGGCAGGGTGCGCGTTATCACATATGACAGGAATCTGCTGCGTGAGTTTTCAACAGTAATCGAATAAAACGCACGTCTTGAGAGTTTAGCTTCTTAACATAAAGCATGCATGTAACAACTCATAAAATGAGTGTCAGGAAAATACAGTGGGTTGTAGACTCTTTTTATTTTTTTTCAATATAAAAAAGGTATTAAGTAAATACAGGAGTGCAAACGTAAATTGATAAAAATATTTCCAATAAACATTTTTTCCATATTTTAATAATTTAGTTTTGCATGCATTAGTTTCTAAAATATGATATAACTTTCTTTACCTAAACAATACACAAAATTCTTAGGCAGATAAGGAATTAAAAAAATTGCTGTGTTAGAAATACATTGCAAATAAAATTTAGGTATGCGAAAATACTTTTTTTGTAGCTGAACGTACACTTTTGGTTAGCTAAAATGATAAATCTACTATACATTTGTCAAATACCACTCACCTACAAACGTACAGCACATACTACTTGACCTAGAACCTTGAAAATTTTCATGGATGTTCCTCTCGGGCCGTAGCCATCCACTAAGAAAGGATTCTACAAAATTCTCTCAGGGCTAACCCTATGGTACCTCAAATTTCGATATCAAACTATATAGAATCTTATGAAGTTGTCATGTCAACCAATGAAGTAAGACAAATTAAATGAAACATTAAATCATGAACCCAAGGAAGTTTTTATATTTTTCTACGGGTGAAACCGGGTTGATTAGCAAGTATAACATATTTTCATTTACCATTTTTACCTTTTATAATTTTTAACTTAACCAGGATATACCATCATATTATGACGGTGTATCCTGATATATTGAATATGATAAAATGATTGATGAATATAAAGCAACCAATTATTTAAATTGCCCATTTTTAACGTAACTTTACACCCAATAGCCCTGAAAATGGTTTACAACACGGCTCTCTCTACAGGAACGGGATACTTGCCGCAGACTTTTTATTACTGGTCTGTTAGATGTTGGGATATACGACTTCGATTTGGTCGCAACCAGTGTATGTGGCAGCATAAAGTTTCCTGCATTAGGTCACCCTTTTCATTCTTGTATATCAAGAAGTTTAATACTTTAGCTGTTTATATCTGTTCGAATACCTTAGCTGTTTATATATGTTCGATAATATCGATAATTTAAGCTTGTAGTGGTAGAAAAGTGCACGTATACAAAGATTATGGCAATTTTGTGCAGAAGATTCCGTCAATTCGATCGGATTAATATTGATTTAAAAAGCTCTTATATTACTGTTTTGCGTACTTTCAAAAACACTAGACGGAAAATAAAATCAGCAAAATTATAACAGCTGTTTGTGAAACAGAAAAGCAACTGTCTGCTAAAAATATATTTTTAAATTATATGTAAGGAAACGATTCAAGGAGTCATGTGTGAACTTCGATAATTTTAGTCATATATAAATTAAGTATACTCCAAGGATGAGGTGGGGTGGGATTGTAAATAATTTTATAAATGTTGATGAAAGTTTAAAGCTGAACTCGTAAAAACATAACCCCTTTCTATCAGATAGAATTTTAAATATTTCATAAATATACCTAGGTTGAAGAGGTGATAGACAATGTAAACCAACAAAACTAGACGTCACTACAGTTTCGAATAAAAAATTAATCAACTAAGACTATGCTCATAGATCATAATTACTTTCCAATCATTATGCTTTATCCGTTGGAAAGTAAGATGATGGCATAAATAAATATTTAAAGAATATAATTTTAATATTTCCAGGAGTCTAAAAATACACTGAAATAACTAACAGCTCGTAAACTTGGAGACCTTATAATATGTGATTTAACTAACACCCTCTCCTATGCAAATGACAAAAGTCATTTCAGGACCTTCATGGAGGAAAATCCCTTGTACAAACGCCAGAGAATAGAAGGGGAAACCTCCAGGACAATAGGTGAGTCAGAGTTGATAAACCCATACAGGGAATCATAATTTACTTAAGAGATTACATTCGTGCATACTATGTCATCGTGTAATAAGAAGTTTGATAATTGCTTTACCTGCAATCGGATAATAAACGTTGCAGCTTAAGGCAATTGCCATTAAAGAAAATTGTAAATTTGATTAGTTTATTTCGCTATTAAAAACTTTATATAAATAACATTTTTATCCGCTAGCGCACTTCTGTATTTTCTTGATGTGTATGAAGTTATAATTATAAAATTTCGTTATTGAAGAGAATCTGTTATGAAATCAAGTCTTTCTGATGCAAATGTGTCAATTTTTTTGGTCCCTTGGTGAACCTCAGTTTCTTGGTTTTAGTTAAATGAATATACTATTTTCGCAAATGAGTAAGTACGTTCTGTTAAGAGATTATATTTATTGTAAGTGAAGGTAACACCCACCGACTAACTTTTTATTAATTAATGTACATGTTACATCATTTTGTAATTGTTATTTATCATAAATAAAAAAATACAACTGCAACACACTCTGCAAGAAAAATACTAACTAACATGTAGAAACGTGTAAAGACTTGGGAGATAATAAATTGCACAAGGAGTATAAGTAATAATAACTATTAATGGTTAAATAATTTTCAAAATTATAGTTTTTGACAGTTCAGAAATATTAGTAATTTTTGAAATTTTGTTGTTCTATTTGTTCTATTTGAGAGTTGATCTATTTGAATACCCCCAAACAAAATAATTGTTATATTTTCATTAATTATAATTGAAAGGAATTTAATATAATTTATCAACACTACTGTACTTTTTGTGCGTTGTCTTTCATGGTTTATATCTTGATGATTTTTTTTAATAATAATACAAAGGGGTAAAAAAATAATAGGTATACAGTTTTAGTTGATTCGTTCTTGAACAGTTTGAACACATAAGGAAGAAAGTATATTGTTCAAGTACAACACTTTTACGATTTTTTTTTACTTAAAATAAAATATATCATAAAAGTTTAGTTTTTGTATAAATAAACTTACTTTTCTATAAAATATTTCATTACTGTATACCTAATTTTGCACCCCTCTGTATTAAAGGAAAGATGATAATTTACTGCATGCATTAAATTGATTACACTTTTTAATACTTATAGTTACTTTTTAATGTTTTGAAAAACTCTGTATTAAAGGAAAAATGATAATTTACTACATGCATTAAATTGATTACACTTTTTAATACTTATAGTTACTTCTTAATGTTTTGAGAAACTCTGTATTAAAGGACAAATGATAATTTACTACATGCATTAAATTGATTACACTTTTTAATAGTTATAGTTACTTTTTAATGTTTTGAGAAACTCGCCTACGATTAGAAGAATTAAGAGAAATATTTATATAAAGAATTATAAATATATTAAGAATTAAGTATATTGTTCAAGTACAACACTTTTACGATTTTTTTTACTTAAAATAAAATATATCATAAAAGTTTAGTTTTTGTATACTTTTTAATACTTATAGTTATTTTTGTATTTAAAAAGTTTAGTTATTAAAAAGTATACAAGTATAATTATACTTACTACAGTTCTAAAACAATTTAAATCATTTAGGCGCCCTCGAAACAGCTCAGCAGGATGTTTTACTGGAAATAAAATTTACGAAGGTCAAATTAAATGCAAGAGCCCTAGACGCCGTTAATGTTTCGTAAGTCTTCAAAAAATTAAACCTGCAAATAGAAATTTCGGTGAAGAGGTAATTATGATAATCATAGTTTTATCAGCAGACAAAATGAAATCTTAAAGCTGCTGAGCAGCATGTGCTTTCTAGTATCCTTTATTAATAAGGAAATAATATAACTAATTCATTATAAAGTTTTTTTTTTTAAGGAAACCCTCCAAAGAGAGTCTGGGCAGACAAGTCACGAGGCTTATACACTCAGGCTGTGCCCGTTGAAGACATAACTCCATATTTGGCGCGGCCAGAGACAGAGTCACCTGATAACTTATGTCGCTCTCCAGGGAGGAGGTAGGACCGATATTGTACAACACGGTCAGTATTGAAACTAATAGAAGTCGTAGCTTTCGTTCCCCACTAAGGCCGAGACACCACCTGAACGAAACTTATCGTTTTCCCATGTTGCTTCTGAACTCGGCCTTGATTCATGGTTAGTCCGTGCAGAAACTTTGATAACCGTTTCTTATGTTAGAGTTGCTTGACAGAGAATCTGTGACGAGTATATTTTTCTTTTTCTGTTTGTTAAACGAAGGGCAAGTAGCGTTAATTTATGTAATACGGTTTGCCTGAAAGTATGCCGGGGAAAAGTTAAAATACTTGGTAAATCTTCGAAGAGAAATGTTTTAAAGATTAAGTCGACAACTTTTCGGACATTGAATGGAATTCACAGGTCTTGAAATTTACAAAACCTTCGAAGCTGTAAGCTTTATAAATGAATTATAAGGAAAAAATCCCCAAAAACAAAAAAATATAAGTTAGTATGTACAAGGTCACATTCTTTAATAGGTTCACGACAGTGATAAAATATTCCCAAATATACGCCTTGCAATTTAATTTTAATTGGTTTTCCATGAGGTGTTGTAAAATTAGCATTGTTGCCTCTTTTTGGAGACCTTTGTAGCACACGTAGATGATATAAAACATTTTTTACACAAATTCCCTTGCATTGTCTAAGTATAGATAAAATAGAGGAAACAATTTCAAAATAATTTCAACCAAGTACAATGAATGAAATGAGGGGCCGGTGTACAAAACAAAATAAAATGGTAAAAAAGAATTTTATTTAATTACCAAATTAACGCTTTAGATATCCAATCAAATGACCTAAAATAGGTAAGTTTACTAACAACATAATAATAAAACATGACGATGAAAAAAATAAATTAACATAATACTGCAATAGTCTTTTCAATATAGCTGTCAATTCAGCATAAATAATTTTTAAATCGAATGAAAATTTGTTTTTATAAATGTAGAATCTTTTGATGGATAATTTAGTCCAGTAAAGATAAAATGTGGAAATTCAAGTTTTAATTGTTATCTTGTTTAGAAGAATTTTTTAATGAAAAATAAAAAAGTTGAAATTTGAGTGTGTATGGTATAGCTGTTTATAAGAATAAACTGTGCTGTAAACAGTCAATTGTGAATTTTAAACAGCATGGGTCAATGCATATTATATGGAATAATTTGAAAGCCCCCAGATAAGTGTAAATTTCTGAGGAGGCAAATTTCGTTGCAGTTGATCCTAACCTCGTTGTAGTATGTAATTGATCCCAACCTCCAATAATTTACATTATGTTCATCATACATTCTATATACTTTTGGACACGAGCTTTGAGCACATGTTATTTTAGTTTTTATAAACCAACATAAAATAAAAGTCTTTTTTTTATTGAAAACAACGTAGGTTTGAGACGGTCCAACTATTTTTGAAATGATCAAATCAAATCAGCTTTATTTCGGATAAGATGTATGTACATATTATACAAAAGTCATTTATAAAATAATAATCTTAAATAATAAACTTCAATATAACTAAAATGACTATAATAATATTGATATAATTACCTCTCACATAGGCTTATTCCGCCCGTGCGTGAGAGTAGCCGTTATCTCTTAGTTTAATAATAATTTTTAAGCTAAATATTGAAAAAAAAATTAAATTTAGAAAAAATATATATATATAATCAGGAAAGGAAATATGCTTATTTAGATTTGCTTGGAAAATGCAGACAACATTCAATTTATTTTCAACAGTACTCAAGTTTTTGATACTTCTCTTGTAGACAAGACTGAAAGATCTCAACACTCTTTAATGACTGGCTAATCACAATCCTTCAACCAGAATGCTTGAAGTCTGTGAGACGAGCCTTGATGATTAGCTCTACAAAGAACTCGTCATATTCTTTGGATCTGAGTTTGAAATACGTCATTGGGACTCTTTATCCTTTTTGTTATTGAGTAATGAAGAAAGTCTACTGATTTCACCGATGAGCTTAGTCGCTTTAAAATTTTCTTTATTTCATAATTGAAGGAAAATGCAATTTTTAAAAATCGCCAAATATGGATAAGAAAATAAATGTGTGAATAAATGAGGAAATCCGTTATTCCATCGTAAAAAGCGAAATAGAATTGATGTAAAATTAATGGAAATACACTCTTACAACCATCAGTGTTAAGAAAACGTATAACTAAATGTTACCTGTGGTTGTTGTATATGAAGGTCTGCTTTAGAACAAATAGAAATTCTCATATATGAGAATTTTTATATGTTTGAGAATTTTTTTATGTATACGTCCCTCATACATACATATATATATATATATTATTTCGATTAGAGTTGCAATATGAGATGTGAACTCAGTGCCCTTTTTATTGTGGCACAAAAAAATGTTGGCAATTAAAATTTCTATTTCTATTAAACCATTCACCGAATATTTTACCATGTACAAAACTTAATATAGTAGAGTTCTTATATTACTAAAATGCTAGTATATTTATAAGGTTTTACAGATAATAAAACTATAACAATAAAACCAATGTCCTCAAGAACTGTCATGCTTTATTAACAGGTGCCAATGAATAGAAGTGTTAGCAAGCTCTAAGGCAGGTATTGTATCAAAATTGAATGGAAGTAATACAAAGGACACCACCGTTCATTCTAATCACGCTTATTGCAAGAGGTGACTCATCCCTCATAGATTAATATCGTCAATTGTATTGCGTTTAATTCCTACAAAGTAATAAATTTGCTCGTGCAAAAATACTCAGATTTAAGTTATTTCATTACATATTTTTTTAACAAAACACTTGTAAACGATTAAAATATTTTGACGTGCTTGACTGTACTATTTTCAGATGACTATCAAGCGACTTTCAAATGACTGTAGCGATGTGACACTTGTAAATAAATAAATATATAAATAAATAAGTGGAAGTAGTAGATACTGAAAAATGCCACTCGTTAAATGTTAACATTGCAGAAAACTTCACCAGGATTAATGGAAGAGAATAAATTATTGTTTTTAACTCATTTTCCTGAACCTAAAATTAACCTGAGATTAAATTAATGCTCAATTTAATTTATTTTCCTAGTGTTTGATTCCCTTACAGGTGGTTGGAGTCTTAAAATTCGATCGTGCGTTGTTTATTGAATTTGACCTTTTTATGAACAGATTTTCTCAATTTCTACCTCTCAGAGCTGAAAAATTGTCTTTCCGTAATTCTTCTCTTTGACGGATATATTCCACGCGGAAATAACTAAAAACATTTTTCTGTACAAATCAATACACTTTTCCTGAAAAAAAACTGGATACATTTCGCACCCCCGAAAACATAAAATAAATAAATAAAATGAAGATACAAAGCACGATGCGAAAAGTAAAATACTGCACCAGACGCGACAAGATAGAATGAAGCCAAGAAACAATGTCCACTCTAGCAACAAAGTAGTAGATAAACTGCAACTGGCCATCCCTTGATACAAAATGTAGAGACCACGTCGCCACAAAATCTCTAGTTTATTGTGATATAAGGTTGACAATGATGTTGAGTCCCGTGGGGGGCAATAGTGGCCGGCAACAGTAACTCCTCCCCTGCTCCTTTGTGTTAAGATTAATAAGCAAGTTCCTGGCTTATAGTGGTTTGATGTCGTTTTTATAAAAGTTTTATAAGGGCTTAAAGTTTGTTATTACGAACAGTTTTAACTTCTATATTACATATTTATTTGGTTTGGTAATTATTTAGGATGAAGGATAGAAAATTATATTTAACATGAGTTTTTTATTTTGTTACTGTAAAACAATGACTGTGTAAAAATACAAGTTGATAAAAAAATATAAATAAACAATAGAAATAAAATTTTAAATATTAAAGAAAAATTAAGATATTTGAATTACTATTATTAAAAATTCCTCATCCATAAAAAGTATAAAAAATGAACATAAAAAACTATAATACATTAATTTGTACAAATTCTTATTAAAGAGATGGTGACCACATTTTTACAGACATAAATTACTAAGATTTCTTTATTGAGTATAAAAGTTGACCAATTAACTAACCTACTTCTTGTAATTGTTAAGAATATATGCAAAGTATTGAATAACTTACTGGGTAAGAAATATTTGACTAGGAAATACAAGGATTGAGTTTTAAATTACAATTTTTAAGGTTTTTTACTTATATAGGATATTTGCAAACGTATAATCTATACGAACATTATGGGTATTCAGGAATAAAATTGCAATATGATAAATAAGTAATGAGAAATCATTCCTCTGAAACTAATGTAGTTTTAAATATCTTTATGCCCAATGTGGTGATTTTGGTTTCACAATTCCACTAATTCATTCGTTAGCCCATTTAATACACCTGATGTTTTATTTATCTCGCATAAGCAGAACAAATTATTAGCGCCAGAATTGTCTAATGTTGTTTATAATAGTCTATTTTACTTTGAGGCCTTGCGACTTAGTAAAAAGCCTGAGGTTCATCGACATTTTGCTTTCGTTTTTTGCATTCCCTTGCATACTAAAGAGTTTATGAGGATGAAAATAAATAAAGGTAATCCTTTTTCTTACACTGTAGTAAAATATTTTTATGACGAATCATTTAACCTTCTTCGATTAGTCCAGGTAAATTTCTAAACTTAAATAAACATATTGTATTATCCTAAGTTTACTTATTTACCAAAAAAAGACTATTTTTAAACTTATGAAATAAATAAAATATTATCTTTGAAACGAATGTAATCTTATAAGAATAAGGCAGACACGTATGCACAAGTTAAGGAAATGTTATTATTTATTTTATTTTTTACTTTTCCTTTCGCTTCTAGTTTTTTAACTACACTAAATTTCGAGATTTCTTTAAACTCGTTATTGAAACTCCTCTCGTTTTCAAGTGACCTTACTTAAAGTTAGGTTAAACTACTTATTTCTATTTAACCAATTTTTTTGGCTTTTTCGTTTTTTAAAACTTAATTTACGTTTACCCAGCTTTCAACAACACAGAAATCTCATTCACACAAAAATTCACACTAAACACATTGAACACAATATAGAAAATAGAATGTTTCGTTTGAATTTTTGTGTGAGTGAGATTTCTGTGTTGTTAAACGTTGGATGCATGAAAATTGCGTTCCTAAAAACAAAAACCCCAAAAAAGTAGGTTAAATAGAAATAAGTATGTTAATGTATCTTTAAGTAGGGTTACTTCAAAACGAGAGGAGTTTTATTACCTTCCGAGGTAGTGTCGTTAAACACTAGGAGCGAAAGGAAAAGTCCAAAAACTTAAATAATATTTACATATCCTTCACTATTATGGATTTTATATAATTTTAATTAAAACTTTAATACAGTCTGTATGAGACAGCATATGCTATAAATTTGTCTTTGTGTTTTTGCACTTATACTATTGTATACTATTGTAAGGCAAAACAGCAATGGGGCTACTATTGATGGGTCTCAGGGTTTTCTTGAGCTCCTGCTATGAGCTCTCAAGAAGTGTTAAGATGTTTTGTCGTACAATAAACCTCGTAAAATAAATTTTTGTATCTTTGAGTTCATGGCTTAAGAATTTTTTGGTTATTGTGGGTTTTCGCCCAGTGAGGAAGACGAGAGAAAAACGTCTGATAAAACACAAAAAAATGTGAATTTGAGAAATTTGTAATAAAGTTGTATTGAAGCTAGAGCTATACTGAATACCTTAGCTTAAGATTTAGTTTAAAGAATTATAAACCCATAGATTAACAAAATTTATGTAAAAGGCGTATCGGAAGGTTTTATGGAAAATAAACCCCTGAAAAAACCTAAATTAATATCAAAAGCTTTATTAAATACTTTACATTTTTACATTTTCTCTTATGGACAGTGAACTAACGAAATAATCTCTTATTTTATCAGACATAACTTCTAGTTACATATTAGAAAATCCACGATTCAAAATATTCATACGTAAAAGTCCTCTTTCTGTTGATACTAATCAAAAGTAAAAGCAAAGGATGAGCACAAAATACCTCGGACCAAAATGTAGCGTCCAGTCTAACAAAATATTTTATCGTGATATAAGTTGACGAGCCACCCCTATAGGCCGACCTAGCACGACCGCGAAGCATAAGGTTCGGCCCTTCATTGTTTCATGAGACTAAAAAAATGAAGGCCTCGTTTCTAAAGGTATGTATCAGTACTTTATAGAAACTTTAGGAGTGACAAGAAAGAAGAAAAAATAATTTATTTTAATTATACTTCATAACAATATAAATGTATTTTCAAATTACAATGACAACATATATGTAAACAAATAAATATAAATGTCAGTGGTTTTATATTTTCTTATATATGTAAAATTCTAGTAATCCTAAAATGGAAAATACTTAAATTACAACGACTAGGACCTCAAAGGCTATAAACGATTCATTGTAAACTAAAACTTGTACTTAGGACCAGTACCTCGTAGCGAAAGTGCTGTGTTGGGGTTATAATAAAAAAAAGAGATTTTGTGACAGGTGCGATACAAACAGTAGAAATAGAGTCAAAACAAAAGTTGTAATTTACGGTTGATAATTTAAGTAACAAACACAACAACTTAACAAGGAAGTAACGAATAAGTAATTTATTGGTTACAATCACAACCATACGTTCATCGTATTGAATAATTGCATTTCGAAAAAAACATTCAAAAGTGAAATCTTCACCCACAATAAAATTAAGTTGCTGTAAAGACGGACGCGTTGTTCATCAATGAGTCTGAGGAAACCGCATTTTCAGGAATATCATTAATCTTTCCTATTTATAAAATTACGCTAATTAACTACTGTCTGAAAAGATGATGAAATATAGAAATAATATTAAAAATCTTAGTATAAAAGTGAGAAATTGTAACTCCTGTGAGCTTTTATAGTATTCAACAGGTACTCTTTAAAAATTGGTTTACTTGAACCATTTACCAAAAATCCCCTAAATTCAATATCAAACTCTGGCTACATAGCTTTAAGAACATGTAAAAAAAGTTTAGTAGTATACAAATTAGAAAATTTTCAAGTATATACTCGTAAAGAAATAGGTTGTATGTGTTAAGCGGACAGATTACACACAATTTGTAAGCATAATGCAGCACGTGTAAGATCATAGCTTTGGAATAGATGTTATCCGTTCTATATGAACTAGAGTACTGCTGATAGAATTAGCGTTTTAAAATACCCACCATTCAAATATCTTACTGTTTGCGTATATGAACTTGTTTGTTTTATATTTTCTAATCAAATCTTGTTATACTTAAAGGTCTCCCTTCAAAATCAAGTGGAAAGAAACTATTGATCTTTCTTCAAATATGAACATTATAAAACATAACCTGCTAAAAATATACATTCATTCGCGAAATTAGCGTTTTGAAATACCTACCATTCAAATATCTTACTGTTTGCGTATATGAACTTGTTTGTTTTATATTTTCTAATCAAATCTTGTTATACTTAAAGGTCTCCCTTCAAAATCAAGTGGAAAGAAACTATTGATCTTTCTTCAAATATGAACATTATAAAACATAACCTGCTAAAAATATACATTCATTCGCGAAATTAGCGTTTTGAAATACCTACCATTCAAATATCTTACTGTTTGCGTATATGAACTTGTTTGTTTTATATTTTCTAATCAAATCTTGTTATACTTAAAGGTCTCCCTTCAAAATCAAGTGGAAAGAAACTATTGATCTTTCTTCAAATATGAACATCATAAAACATAACCTGCTAAAAATATACATTCATTCGCGACTTACTAAGACGCGCTTTTCATTTTTCAGTTCAATTAGGTTCTTCCTAATTAAAGGAAATAACGAATAAACTATTAGTTAGTTAGTTATCTGAACTAAGTTTTAAAGGCAGAGAAACTGTGGTAAAATCATATTATCTTCCACCGAACACATTAAATAATATACCAACTTTTGCTAGAACAAAATATTTCAGATTGTGTAAGCACTACTGATGTACTCATGTGCACTTACACAATCAAAAAGTGTATGATTTTGTAATCAATGTATTATTTTACGGCAGTATAAATATTGATAGGATCATTTCAACTAAACATAAATAGTATCATATTTACACCGTGCGGTTTTTGTGACCAGATGCACAGGACAGCCAACAATAATGCGACCAAGGGTCTCATAAAATATGCAGCAAAATTAACTCATTTGGTATTAAACGAAATCAGTTTTACCGAATTCGCTCCCCGCCGCGGTGATTTTGGGAGCGCAGCCCCTATAACTCACTCAGTTGCTCGTTAAATACACCTGGTATTTTAATATTATCATCTATCCGCTCAGGTATTGGCTTAATGATCGTGGTTTATTCGTATTGAATTTCCTGCACCATTTATTCTTATTTTCACAATAAACTGCATTCGTCTTTTAATGTGTCGGTTTATTTTTCAATTAGGGAGACCGCCTTAATACCTGAAAGCGTTATTTGACTGTTGAATAAGTATGTTTGAATAATCATTTTGAGGTTTTTTAGTATGAATAAATGTTGAATTATGATTCAATCTTTTTGTTGACGCAAAGCCATAAAACATGAACGATTTGAATTAAAGGAAGAGAAAGTAAATATTTATTTCAAAATAATATGTGTAGTACAATTTTTATTAATTTAATAATAATCAAGGATAAAGAGCACTGAATAATATTTTTGAATTGGGAGTGCCAAATTAAGTCATAAACTAGCATTGCATTATAAACATTGAATAATGAATTCAGCCACAGACAAAGAATGTGATTTAGCATTCAAGCGTAATGTTTGACTGTTAGTTATAAGAACAGTGAAGAGAAAAACTTGGAAGAAACTGTGGTCTGAAAATATTTGAAATACTAATACAAAAAGCAAAATAGGGCTTTAATGGCTTACATTTAGGCTGATACCTCTACCATTGAGCCATAGATAACGATTGAGTTTACGTTCTTGTAATTCAATCATTTGTAAATGGTAATATTGTGACGGTTAATAGTAAATTAACCGTGTGTATTTACGCTTTTTCATTTTTCTAAAAACAGGTAAAAAGAAACAAGAATTTTTTATGTAATTTCAGGTATTATATTGGGTAAAAGAAAATATACATCATTTAAAAACATAAACAGGGGAAGGTTCGGCTTAGGAGCAGCTTCAGAATATCGTTAATAATGTTTTCGCGAGCACCAACGTCTTGCCTGGTATTCTTTACTATAACTAATAAACTAAAGCGAGCTAATAAACTATATAACTAATAAACTTATTCAAACTCTGGAACTTGGCTGCCAACTCTGTTGCTTTTGGAGTTTTACTCGACGGTTCAGCAAGTAGGCTCAGTGTTCAGTATAACCTTAATGGTAATTCAACATTACCACAGTTCTATGGGAATTTTTGGAGTGATTATTAAAAACTTGTTATAACACATAGTACGGCTGTGGTAGAATGACTTTAAACATTGACCTTTCTTCTTTCTTTCTTTTCTTTTTCTTTTTTTCTTTTTATTTTTTTAAAGAGGGTGGCGGCCTCTTTTTACCTTGCATTTGCCCCCCCCCCCCCCCACATGGGCCTCAGGCCTGTGCGTGGAAGTTATCAAGCAAACCCAAGGAGTGAGCCGGCACAGTACAAGGATGAACAGTACTGCTAAAAGTATGCGGCATCATCGGGACTCGATCCTGCGACGCTGCCGCCACAGAACCGGGGCCGAGTATTACCTATTTTCAATAATAGTTTTTATATAAAACATTTGAATTAATTGTAATATTGTGGAGTGAAACTCAAGGTAGTAAGACAGGCAGACAAGGCAGTAAGGCAGTAAACAGGTTAAGTGGAAGAAAGGGCCATGCAGCCATAACTTTGCCTGTTGAAATAAAGATTTTTTCATTTCATTTCATTTTCCAAGGCAGATAGGATACAATAAATATGTATTGAATATAATGCTAACAATTTTTAATTTGGTAAATTTAAAATGGCAAATACTAATTTGCATAGTTTCAACTACCATCTAATATAATATACTGAATCCTAAAATTGTAATGCCTCACATTTAAATCTAAAAAGTTTTTTAACAATGATATTACATGGCAATTAATAGTTATAGAACGTATTTTTTCATTGTCATATAATAAATCACTTGTATTGTTGTTTTAATTTAAAAAATATTAATGCTGGACATGAAATAAGTAAAAATATAACAAATACTATTGCGCACTCCTATATGAGTAATGTTTGCTTGTTTGCACGGTTACCTAAAAAAACCCTCCAATGATTTAGTTACAAGTTTAGAATTCAGTTACTCGTGCAGGTTTCTTGGTCAGGCAGAATCTAAGAGCGTAAAAATGTATTTGGAAAGTTGTGTAACTTGAAAATAGGGTCATATGGGTCAGATAGTTACAATTACAGTGCAATATAAAATGTAAACATAACACAACTTCAGCTGTTGAGTCATGTTTGATTAAAACAAAAACAATAGAATTAGAAATGAAGTAAATCTAAGAAAAATTTACGTACTTCGGGTAACTTGATATACCAGAAAAGTAATGTAGAATAAGTACTATTGTTGTACATGTACATGTGTGTACGGTAATTCAAAAAATAATTTGCTACATTATTTTAACTGTTTCATAGGGACCCAAACACTCACACCAAACGACAAAAATGATAGCAGCACGGAGAGAAATAAAAAGAAACACCAGTTTTGTAGAGACCACACGAAAAGCCGTTTCATAACCAATAAAATACCAGCAACTGGCGTGATAGCCGATAAAACACGCTAGTAAAATGACATAGTTTCGTCTTAACCGCTGTATTACGGTCAATAAAAAGGGAATAAAACCGGAGCCGCGGCTCGACGTAGTCCGCAGCTTCTCCGAGGGATGGCAGCACTTGTACGTCTGGCGGCGGAGTCGTTGCCATGGCAACACTCCCATTCATAAATCGCGAGTCCCGACGTACTACTATCGAACGGGCCTACGCCACTACGAGAAAAACTAGCCATTCTTCCAAACTGGGCCAGCGCCGCACGGGGCTGCGTGCCTCCTTCCTCCTTTCTTCTGATATGTTTTTGTTTTATAGGTCATGTCAAATATCTTGGCCTAGTTCGTAAGGCCTTTTTGACTATAGATAATTATACCTCCCATTCTTAGAGTCCAGCTGTAGCTGGTTTTGTGTGAGCCAGAAATTAAAGTTGATTTAGTTTAATTAGATACTGATAGAGGATGCTTCTTTTAATCCCTTATTTTAGCTTTTTTAAAAAAAATTGTTTTCTATATTTCATAAAGCAATAAGTAATGGACTATTTTTTGTTTTCTGTGTCACTACATGACATATTACCTCCTCCTCACACCTTAATTAATAGGTCATATCAGTGCAATTTGTTACCGATTCACTATCCTGTAACTAGGAGCTCTTTCAATCTTAGCTCATTCAATACATGGTACACAATTTGATAATGTGAATGGAATGTCTGCTAAAGACTTAAAGTCAATAGTAATAGTACTAATTTTAATTTTAGCATTAGGCTTAAAGACGTCCACGTCATTTAACTCGGACCAAAAAATCGGTTGGATAAGGTATAATCTTAGAATTTTTCCCCAAACTGGAATATTTACTTTTTTTGTTTTAATACATTTATCAATGTCTGTGTAGGAGTAAGTATAAATTAATTGCTGTAAACTATTTTAAAATGATTTTACATGGTTGCTGACCGTTCTATTTCATTACTACAAAACCCTAAAAACAAAGCTATATTGATTCTATTTAGAATTATTTAATTTTTTTATTCTGAAACGTTTTTGTTCAGGTTTGGGTTTTGTTAATCAAAGTTTCACCAAAACAATGTTCTGAGATATAAATATAATATTTAATTATTTATAACAAACAAAAAATATAACTCGATTATGTAGTAAACCACATTATTCCAGCTACATAAACTGATTTCCATTATTTTGTTTTTTGCAAAAGCTAGATAGGCTACCCAAATAGACTATCTAATTCTCGATTAACAATTGTTATTTCAGTCGTAAAAGTTTTTTATTTTTTAAATAATCCTATGTCAGTTGCACCAGAAATAAATTTTGGAAATCATAACAAAGAATAATAATGTAAAAAAGTGTATGAGTTTTCGTATTAAATTTTTACTACAAGAAAAAGTTATTGTTGTTTTGTAGGCAGCACCAGGGGTTTATATTTATTTAAAAAGATAAATCAGTAGTAAATTTTCAGGCCGATGGCATTTCAGCGTCAACAATGGGGAAGAGTTTTATTGTCCATCATGTTTTCATTTAGGGACACCGCAATACTATGCTTTCTCCTGCATAGATCAAGAGGTAATACGAAATAGTTTTCAGATATTTGTTTTATTTTAACTGTTTAGAGAAAAATGCTAATTTAAAATTCACAATAAAAATGCCTCGGCACACATTCGGACAGTTGTTTGAACTGACGGGTGCTCCACAAAATGTTAGATTGAGTTTGGGCTCCTTTTCAACGTGACTCCAAACACAGGACCAAGCAGTTCGACTAACTGTTGAAAAACGTTTATGGAGGGACTTCCTTTTTTAAACTCTGCTACGTACAAGTACTTTTATTAATTATGTTCACCTACTATGACCGATGAAATCTAGAAACTACAAACTTAAAACAAAATACGTAAAATGAAACCAAAAGGACCCCATCAGAAAATGTTTATATACCAATTAAAACCCTCTTTTAAACTTTCGCCTTATTTTATCACGCTTAATTGTTAATATCAAATAGTAAATAAATAAGTTTAAAAAAAAACTTTATGTTTATTGTTATATCATGATATTTTTAATGAAATAGGACAGTAAAATTTACGTTTAAAAACCTATTAAATCTACAATAGATATAATCAAATATATGTCTTCACATGTGAGAAACATTGTTACTTTAACCCCTGCAGAAAAACGATAACGTAATTATAAGTAGAAAGTGTTTTGACGAAATCTCTTACTCCTTTATTTAATTTAAAAGTTCCCTAGTGACATTTAAAATTCCATTTTTCCTTATAATAATTCCAGGCCGCGTCGCAGGTTGCCGGGTAAACCCCGAGTTAATATTCCTCCTCCGTAAACTCTTCAAGAGATTCTCTTTTTATCCCCAGTTGTTTAATTTTACCCATGTTCATTTGTGTCAGATACTTGGTCCTGAACTACTGTAAATTCCCTTTCTTACTGCACAAACTTTTTGTAAAATAAGACCAAATGGATTCGTTTTATAATATATGTAACGGACTGGTATTCAAACTGAAGTAGTTTGTATTATTTAAGACTTAAACTATAAAATAGGTCTCTTCTCAATAAATTAGGAGTTAATTACTCTTAATTCAAGAAGTCATTAGTATAATTAATTCTGATGAGGCCAAAATAATTTAATAGGTTTTAACCACTTTTTTCAAGAGAGAGAGGTCGATACTCGTTTTTGCTGTTTTTTCAATGTTTTATTATCTTTTGAGGTTCATTTTTGAGGTTTACCTATCATTAAAAACCGTATAAAAAATAATTTTTCGGATATTTTTTTAATTTTTAACTCTATTTGGCTTAATTGCTGTCTTTTTCACAATTAAAGTGAACTAAAAAAGGCTAAAGATAAATATGTGGAATATTGTCGTATTACCTTTTGTAAAATTCTACATTGGATAATATACATTTTACAACTAAATTTTTTTACGTCTATATTAACATCTCAACTTTAAAAATATAATTGATAACAAACAAAATTCCAAACGTTAGCCCTTTTAGGTGGATAACACATTTAAAATTAATTTTGGTTACATTCAGAGAATAATATTAACCTCAATAGCAAGGTGGCCTCAATAGCAGTCGACGCTGCCAAAGACTGAATGTCCCTATCTTAGAGCATGGAGTGCGACAGTGCTGCGCTTTACACGGATTATTTGGTACCCTTAATACACAGAGTGGTCACTCAACTTTAAAAGCGTTTATATTCGACGCTCCTCGTGACACCTAGGTATAAATAATTGAGGTTCAAAAATCAATTAGTAATGTATAACAGATATATTTTTGAACCCAACAAGGGACGAGTTCTTTTACTGCTGTTGATCAGTTATTATAATAGATTTTACTGTAGCATTGTTTTTTTTAAATACATATATTTTTCATCTCAGTTATAGTGTATATTATATCATGTATCATAATAAGCGTTTTAAGGTCAGTAGCATGGTTCTTAGTTAAGTACAGTATATTTTCATAAAAGTTACTTTGCACTTCTTATCACTTTTTCCTACTCAAGAGTTTGATTTATCTTTCATCGCTATGTTTTTGTTCACGTTCCACGTCCTGGCTGCGTGTTACTACTCTTGTTACGTTCTTGATTCTTTTCCCCTTGAAGACAGGATCAGATTTCAGATCCCGAAACGTCGTGAAACTTGTTTTTGTATTTTGATTAGGATTTTTGCGGACATTTGCCATCACTGATTAGTAAAAAACAAGTTTCACGACGTTTCGGGATCTGGAATCTGATCCCGTCTTCAGGTGGAAGAAAACCTAGAACATAACAAGATTAGTAACACATAGCCAGGAAAACCTGGAGAAAAACACAGCTAAAACAGAGAACTGTAAAAGCAGTCACGAAAACAGTTTTACAGTTCTCTGTTTTAGCTGTGTTTTTCTCCAGTTTTTCCTGGCTATGTGTTACTAATCTTGTTATGTTCTAGGTTTTCTTCCACCTGAAGACGGGATCAGATTCCAGATCCCGAAACGTCGTGAAACTTGTTTTTTACTAATCAGTGATGGCAAATGTCCGCAAAAATCCTAATCAAAATATAAAATCACCATCACCAACAATGAATTTCAAACAAAGGACTTGTTTTTACTTATCAGTGATGGCAAATGATCGCAGATATCTAAATCAAAACATTTTTGGCCCATGACACAAGCGACATCACAAGGCTTACATCCCACCCTTTATATTTTTAGATCATATAAATAAATATACGATCTAAATAAATATATGATGGTAAAGTTTCTCTTAATAAAAAAAGAAACTTTACCATTTTCTAGGAAATTGTGTTTTAATTAATTACTTTAACGTTAGTATGTTTTTCTTTTACTTTTTGATCTCGTCAGGCGTTTGTTATAATTAAAAACAATACTAGATTCTACAATTAATTTACTTGTATGCATACTATTTTTTTTTCTAATTCAAAACCTTTGCGTTATCCTGCACCACTGACATATTCGGTATGCACTACCGATATATTCTTAAATATGTAAAACTTTAAGATATGTCTGAAAAACTATGTTAAAAGAAAACTCAATTAAGAAAGAAAACCTAAGTGCCAAATCTAACTACCCTCATGGCGATTTTGTACCAAGTTGTCTCAGAGGAATGATGGACCGCCCATTTAACCTGACGACTGACTCGCGATGGCCCTACAGAGCCCTCTATATCACTTTTATTACACCCGTCTTCATTTTCATATTTCATATTTGCATTTTCTGTGCCGGTATAAATCTCGAGTTTATGGCTAATTAGGCCTTTGTGCCGTACCCTGGCTTATCAGGTCCGCCCTCGCTGTAATATTGTTTGTTCATGTTTGGAGATGTAGTAGAAAAAAGTGTTTGAAGAGTAGGTATACAGGGTGTCCCATAAGTAAAGTGCCAAAATTCAGGAATAGGTTATACGGGTCAAAATAAAGATAAAATGAAGAATAAAATTTTTTCCAAAAACGCTTTGTTTACCAGATATCCGCCATTTTTTATTTTTAACAAAATATTTTTTATCTCCCAAGTTTTTGAATCGATTTTTTTGAAACTCGGTATGCACCTGTATCTAGTCAAGGTTAGTTTATGGAAAAATAATTAGCATGATTGAATCGTAAATTTCAAAATGGCGGCCGTTTAAAATCTTTAAATTGAAATACCGAAAAAATGGTACATTTTACAAAAAAATATAAAGAATAATAATATTTAGGAAATTTTATTTCCATTCCAACGATAGAAAAATTATGAAAATCTATTCACAAACAACTGAGTTATGGTCGAATTAGCGCATGGCTCAGCGCAACAAAGGACTATTTTGCTTCAAAAAATGCTGCCTCACTAGCTAAATACAATCATAACTCAGTTGCTTACTAACCGACTTTTATAAATTTGGTGTCATTAGATGGGAAATAAAATGTTCTAAAAATTGTTATCCTTTATATTTTTTTTTGTAAAAAGTACCGTTTTTTCGTTATTTCAACTTAAAAATTTTAAACGGCCGCCATTTTGAAATTTATTATTTCATCATGCTCATTATTTTTTCATAAACTAACCTTGACTAGATACAAGTGCATACAGAGTTTGAAAAAAATCGATTCAAAAAGTTGGGAGATAAAAAATAATTTATTAAAAATACAAAATGGCGGATATCTGGTAAACAAAGCGTTTTTGGAAAAAATGTTATTCTTCATTTTATCTTTAATCTGACCCATATTCCCGAAGTTTGGCACTTTACTTATGGGACACCCTGTATATTTTTCTTATCGGTCTCTGACTAGGCTTCGACAGGAAACCGGAACGACTTTTATGTAGAAAGAGACGTCAATATGGATTAAACAATGTTTACAGACTAAAATCAAACAGCATTATAATAATGTAACTTTCCCTATAAAGAAAATTCGGGTTTTTAAGCTGTCCAAGAATTGAGTAAACTTAAGTATGATAAAATATAAAATGTATATAAACACAAACCCTTTTTAAACACATGAAATATTGTAAGGATAATTAACGATATACAAATATAGTATTTCAGTGACCAAAATATTTACTCAGGCACCTGGGTATTAGTTTGGCTAGAGGACCGCATTCCATTTCAACAGCTTATTCGTACTGCCTTATTAACCTTAACCTCGGTAACCCGATAACAAAATAAGTGTTGTAACAAAATTTTCTGCATTTGAAAAGCTAATTAAGTTTAAATTTAATCGTATTTACTCAATCGAAATTTAACCTAAGAGCAAGCAATGACAGAACAGATAAGGGCAAGTGTCAACTGCAGTTGATTCGTTCCTGTATTCCGCACGAAAGACCAGCTGTTTGTTACTCTGGGATTTCATTTACATAAGAACAACTCCTAATGCTAAACAAGTTTCACATTTATTCAGTGAATTCAACATACTTTCATCTCCTTAAAACTAATTTCAAAATACTTTAACAATTAGTATTATCACATTCATTGTACACATTAAACTTAAAATAGTGATACAAATATAAACACTTCCTAACTTTTTGAATATAGAGAAAAATCATTTCTCCGAAGAAAATTAATTTTGTCACTTAACTCACCATTTTTCCATGTATAAAATTCTTTAAACACAACAGCTAAAAAGTTTGATTGTAATGAACACCATGTGTTCCTGAAAAGAAAATATAAAATGTTTTAAGAGAGTCTAAGTGAATTAACATAAATTCAAAACATGTGAATTCAACTTACTAAGAAAGAGAAGATTAAATGCACCATCGCCACTAATTGTTGGCCGTACGACACCCAGACGAGCATTTGTCCAGTGTTCCATCAAACAGGACATTACGTGGTGTCCATCGCTCATTATGATTTGCATCGTCATTACACTTGCTCAACAATGCCATATTTTTAACTAATATGACGGATCGAAGTTCCAGTGGCTTTTCAAATTTGGAGTTTGAATTAATAAAACACATTGAAGAAACTTGTTGTAAGTGTCAACTAGCCTTATTTATACAAGTATTATGCATTTGTCTTCTCCTCTGAATCATTATTATTATTTTATGTAAAAAAAGTGTGTGTGTGTGTGTGTGTGTGTGTGTGTGTGTGTGTGTGTGTTTGTGTGTTTGTGTTTTATGTGTTTTTTAGTTATGCTTTTAAACGTAACTAAGAACTGCAAGATAATGAACGTGTTACAAAAATTATCTTTTTTAGACCTTAGGACCTGTACTAGTAAAACATCGGGCCTCTATAATAAAAACATAGACTCTACCTTATTCGTGTGGCATATTTTAAATATTTTATTACAGTTGTTGAAGTGAATAAAACGTACTCTGGTCCTGTATCTACTTGATAAATGTGTTCAATTATTTCGTTTTCTATATCGCGCATCCTAACATCCTATTCCGAAGTAGAGGGCTAAAATATTTGACAAGATCCAACTCACCAAAACCAAAAATCGAAGACCAAGATCCAAATCCAAGATCACTCCATTGCAAGATGGAGTGACGAGTGTAACTCTATATGTTTTCATCGAAAAAGTTATCTGATGTCGAAAATCATAGGTGGTTATTTTTAACACTATGCTAAAGGTTCGACCCATTTTTTACGAACTATTTAGCTTTAATACCTAATCTCTTTCAAATGTAAAATCAAAAATTGTTTATTTCCAGAAAATGCAAATGTATATATTGACAAACAATATGTGCAACATGTTTCCTACAACTTATAACAATACTATTGCCTGTGCCTGAGTGCGTAAGCTTAGTCGTTATTGGAAAACCTATATGGCTATCTATTAAAAAAGTGAAATAAATTATTCTGTACGTAATTATATTTCATTAAGAAAGTTAAAACATGCGTATAATAAAGGAGCTCATACGATCTTCCAATTGGGGAAAAGAAGACTACAGTGTTATATTCCTTTCGTTGTAGGGAAGAGGGAGTGTAGGGCCAAGTACAGTGGAAGATGTTGTAATATTAGATCCGTTTGTAGCTTATTTAACTTTAACCAACCATCATTGATCAAGGCTAAACATTATACAAGGCAAGGTTGATTAACAATTATATAAAACTTTGCTTAAAACTACCTGTTTAGAGGGATGTTAATAAAATATATTTTGTTTGGATTACTTGCTATAAATTCAACTTACTAAAAAAGAGAATATTAAATGCACCATCGCCACTAGTTGTTGGCCGTACGACACCCAGACAAGCATTTGTCCAGTGTTCCATCAAACGGGACATTACGCGGTGTCCATCGCTCATTATGATTTGCATCGTCATTACACTTGCCCAACAATGCCATATTTTCTAACTAATATGACGGATCGAAGCTCCAGTGGCTTTTCAAATTTGGAGTTTGAATTAATAAAACACATTGAAGAAACTTGTTGTAAGTGTCAATTAGTCTTATTTATACAAGTATTATTATGCATTTGTCTTCTCCTATGAATCATTATTATTCTATGTAAAAAAGTCTGTGTGTGTGTGTGTTTGTGTGTGTGTGTTTTATGTGTTTTTTAGTCATGCTTTGAAACGTAACTAAGAACTACAAGATAATGAAAGTGTTACAAAAATTATCTTTTTTAGACCTTAGGGACCTGTACTAGTAAAAAATCGGGCCCCTTTAATAGGGAGTTTTTGCCACCTACGGTAAAACAATACGATAAACGTTAAACGCTATTTTATAACATTGTGCTAAATGGAGAAAATCAGCTGATTTTACCGTTTAACGTTTATCGTGTAGTTTTATCGTAGATTGCAAAAACTCCCTAATGACAACATAGACTCTACCTTATTCGTGTGGCCTATTTTAAATATTTTATTACAATTGTTGAGGTGAATAAAAACGTACTCTGATCTTGTATGTACTTGATAAATGTGTTCAATTATTTCGTTTTCTATATCGCGCATCCTAACACCCTATTCCGAAATAGAGGGCTAAAACATTTGACAAGATCCAACTCACCAAAACCAAAAATTCAAGTCCAAGATCTAAATCCAAGATGACTCCATTGCAAGATGGAGTGACGAGTGTAACTCTATATGTTTTCATCGAAAAAGTAACTTAGCTTCTTAAATACAGCTTAAAAGTTACAAGTAGTTATCTGATGTCGAAAATCATAGATGCTTATGTTTACACTATGCTAAAGGTTCGACCCATTTTTTACGAACTATATAGCTTTAATACCTAACCTCTTTCAAATGCAAACTCAAAATTTGTTTATTTCCAGAACATACAAATGTATATATTGACAAAGAATATGTGCAACATGTTTACTACAACTTATAACAATACTATTGTCTGTGCCAGATTGCATAAGCTTAGTCGTTATTGGAAAACCTATATGGTCATCTATTAAAAAAGTGAAATAAATTATTCTATACATAATTGCATTTCATTAAGAAAGTTAAAACATGCGTATAATAAAGGAGCTCATACGATCTTACAATTGGGGAAAAGAAGACTACAATGTTATATTGTTATATTCCTTTCGTTGTAGGGAAGGGGGAGTGTAAGGCCAAGTACAGTGAAAGATGTTGTAAGATTAGATCCGTTTGTTTCTTATTTAACTTTAACCAACCATCATTGATCAAGGCTAAACATTATACAAGCAAGGTTGATTAGCAATTATATACAACTTTACTTAAAACTACCTTTATAGAGGGATGTTAATGGAATACATTTAAATAGATTACATTTAATAGATTACATGGGTAATTCCAAACTAAGTTTCTTCAAAAGTTGAAAAATGTAATGCCCAATTGACATACATGATTGCTGTATTGGCAGTGACTTTGTAGAGACAGAAAGTGATGGAACACCAAGCCACAAGCACTGCTCTCTGAGGTGTAATGCAGCGCAATAAACTGTCAATATATCTCTCCATATCTGAGCAGTCGTACAACAATGTCATGGGGAATACCTTTCACTGCCTGATCATTACCGCAAGAGAAATCATGGCTATTACAGGAGATAATCGTAATTACTCGTTATATATTTTTGTGATTGTAAAGATAACTAATGTTTAATTATGTTAGATCATACAAGTGATCTAGTTAAGAACAGTTTCAATGCTATCTAGTTAATGTATATTGTAACATTTAATGGTCTTAATCAAAATTAATAATTTTTAATTATAAAATTGTATTTAGAAGGTATATTTAGAGTGTAAACATTTGCTTACCGTCTATAAGTTTTAGCTATATTTTATGAATTGATCAAACGTTAAGTTTATACTTTTTCCACTCTACATTAGTTTAGAATTGAATTTGAAGATTGAATAATTATCTGAGTGGAATACAAAATAATACCATGCACAATATAAAATATCTTGAAACCAAAATTTTATGTGTAATAATTTTTTGGAGTAGTGTCAATAACACTGGTTGAAGAAATGTTTACTTTAAATGTTATTATTATTCATTAATAAACAATATATCCTTAAATATCATCCAATGTAGTGGAATTCCTTATTTTTAATATAGAAATGGTTTGAAATTACCTTTTTGTCGTCGAAAATGTAATTTGAACCCATTTATACAAGGTGTCCGGGCTTGAAATGTTTCAGCTGATGTATGAAAAAAGCCTTTTCGACACTTTATACTTCAAATGAATGGTAATATTATCAGAAAGCAATACGCTACGTTCATGCATATAAATTTCAACTAAATTAAAAAATCTACTTTTCCTACAGAAGTACTAAGAAGTAAGTAAAACATGTGATATAACTAAGACATCATTTCTGAAGCTATCCTCTCGTTCGCAGAAACTTTGACATCCAGTGCCTTTCTACATATAGGTTTTCCTATTTTATTTTTATAAATAAAGTCTTTAAAAAATCCCACGAGAAGAAGCAAGGTAGAAAATCGGAGGAGCTTTGTGGCCATGTAGTGGTCTCTGCCAATCAAACACTAATTATGTACAGAAATTGACTTTTTACTTGACTTGAGATTTTTAGACATAAACGTAGGATACCGCTTTCAAGATTATACCACGTAATATTGATAATATTACCTTTCATTTTTTAGTGTCGAAAAGCATTTTGTTATTCTTCAGCTGAAACAGTTTAGGGTACATTTAGCCCGGACATCCTGTATTAGTCATACCAGTTAGGGGCAAATTTCAAAATGAAGAATTTAGGTTTCAAGTTGATTGAGCCTGGGGTTCGGAGCATTAGCAACATTTTAACCAATAAACACAATTGTACTGAGTTATTAAAAACATAGTCAGCTGTCGTTTTATAAAAGCGTAAGAACGGAGTAATTTATCGTTTATTTTATTTTCTACGAGTCAGTTTATCCCCTGCTCCTTATTCAAATAAATACTGTTCTAATATTATACCTTAAACTATATACGTTTAAAAATCTAAAGGGTTAAAGCAACTAGTACATGCAAGAATTAAAATAAAATACACTCTCAGGAAAACACTCAATCTGCATAGTTTGATTCAAAATTTAATAAAAAGGTTCAAAGTTGTAAAATATATTCATAATTTTATCGTATTTTTTTAGATAACGAAGTTATTGTGGTAATTGTATATGCATTATATTATATAAGTTAACTGAAAGTTATATAATTATTAATTATTAATTTATGAGTAGCACATTTTTACGTTTGAAAGCGTTTTTAAACATTAAATATAAATATCAATTATGACATTACTTTTCCATAATCATCAACTAATTGTTGACCCATAGTTCATTCAGTTGGTGGTTGCATGGCGTATATTTTAAGGTTAATTAATTATAAGTTAACTGTGCTACCAGAACCTAATTAAAAGTTGCCACTGCGGAGATGTGAGCTTGAACATCAAGTCCCCTATCTCAGCCTCCCATCTCTTAGGGACAGGGTGGAAGCTTACATGCTAGACATATTTATGACTGCCCAAGACGATATCAGGCTGAAAGGGGTTTCAATTAATTTATTATTGGGGTGGGTGTACGTTTTCGTTTCTGACGAGCAAAACCTTGTAAGCGTGAGTGCAAATATGGTTGTTGTATTATATTTTAACGATAACAACCCTTATTGCAGGAAATAATATGAATTGCCGTAGTTTTAGAATAAATAGTACATAATGTGTGTGAGTAGTGATTTTTTAAAAGTAGAATCGAGTAAGGTCAAATATTATAAAACCCTGCGAATTTCGAGGTTTTTAAGCCAAATTTTGTCTTTAAAGTAGGCAATAGAGACAGTCTCTGTGTGACTAGATATAATGCCAAAGGTCCAAAGATAATAAAATTTGGTGTGAAAACATTATTATAGCACACAAATTAGTAAAAAAAAGTCTATTCAATATTCTAGTTAACAATCCCCAAAATCCTAAAACCTCTATCTTTTGACTTTTTTCAAGCGATTTCACAAAATATAAATCTTAAATAATGAACGATTATTAATGATGCGTCCTTAGCCCTAATAAAAGAGACTAATCGTAATTTTAAATGGGGAAAGGATTTTTCTTTTCATTTCAAATATTATCTCTAGTGTATTATTTAAACTGCATTTTATACTCGTATATATTATTTTATCTACGACCATTGCAATAAGCACCATTTATGGTATTACAATAAACATTATAATAATATGTATTAAAACACCAAAAACCAAGCAGTACTCTAATGACGACTTTAGAGTGCTGGAGTCACTTTAGAGTACTGGTTCTAGACCAATGAGAGCTCGGCATTTGACGGAAGTAGTGTCATAATAACAATTACGCAATTCGCACATCAGCTGATTGTTGCATTACGATTCATGTTTGAGTTTACTTATCCCATCAGCTGATTGTTCCACAACGATTCATGGTTCAGTCTGCTTATTTGCCTAACCTCAAATTTTAGTTGACCTATCCCAACATTAGTAAAAGTCATGAGTTTTGTTTAACTTCGGGGGAAATTTTGTCGTATATTGTTGGTCGTAGATAAAATAGTGTATGCAACGATTGTTTTATGCCTTTAAGCCTCTCGTGAGATATTTAGAATACTCGCTTCGCTCGTGTTCTAACTTACATCTCACTCGTGGCTTAAAGGCATTCATTATACAATCGTTGCATAAACTACTATTATCGTATATCTCCCTGCACACTACTACAATCCACATGGGATTTATTGGAAACAAATACATATTTCAACATGATATCATTCGTGGACGTTGCAACAATACGACACCCAGACGGGCATTTGTCCAGCGTTCCATCAAACAGGACATTACGTGGTGTCCATCGCTCATTATGATTTGCATCGTCATTACACTTGCTCAACAATGGATCACATTTTCCAGGTAATATGACAGATCGAAGCTTTACCGGCTTTCATCTTATATGCATGCTTTTATCTTACTGCCTAAACTTTGAATGGACACAGATTATTGAGTTATCAGCTGATATTTTAAGGTACATTTTAAGTAGTCAGCAAAAGTGGAACTTAAGTCAAGCATATGAGTTTTGATGAAAGTGTAATCACTAATTTGGCAGTAATTTCTCAAGTCCCCGTTCTTGTCAAGCTTTATTTTTGTATAACTCATTTCTTTACTAAATCGGTGAGTTAGAATATGGTAAAAAATATAGCTTAAATTTGTTACCAAATATTTGTATAGTTTCTTAAGTAGTGTTCAGTCTTAGTAGTGCCAGGAGTTGTGTTAGTGACAGGAACGCTAAGACCAAGGAAAGGAACAAAACCTTATGAAGATTTAGATGAATGTAAGGCTACAGGAAACTAGAATGCATATTATAGGTGTGTCAAAACAAAGACGATGACCGAGACCTAAAAGAAGTTGGTCACAACAAGTCGATTGAAGAAACTAAAACATTGGTACCACAAACAATAGCTCTTAAAGCTTCAGAATAGTTTTAGATAGAATATATTAAATCATAAGGTAAAGAAATACTCAGGCTTACAAAGTACGTAGCCAAGATAAAACTGTGATACCTAGAGGGTCAAGGGGCTATAGTAAAAAATAAATCACTTAAATGGTAGGATAAGATGCAAGGTAAGATTCCCAAATGTTTAGATTGATCAATAAATATTATAAATGAATTGACTAAGCTATTCAAATCCACACTGAACGTGTTAGACGGTGCAGTCAGTGTCGCCTCAAGATCTACCATTGTCAGTGCGGAGCCAAATGTTTAGCAATTCAAAAATGTAGATCAAGTAATAAAGAGTTTTGAGTAACAAAATTGAGGATAATCCATACACTAAACAAATAAAGGTTTCAAATTTAAATAGTAAAAGTATAAAAATGTTTTACGAGTAAACCATCGTCTATAAAAGGACTTCTTAAGCTAACAGGTTATGTATTTATCCAATTTAAAATCATAAGGCTCGTAATTACCTTAACATTCAAAAGAAGTTGAATAAACACTTAGACTGGTAAATTGACATTACATCATTAAGAAACTTATGTAATTCTTTAAACCGTCAGTCAAACATTAATGGCTAAAAATATCATTACCTTAAAACTTAAAACTTAATTGTCTGTTTACTATTTGTCACAAGCCTTTATTTTCTTAAGAGGAAAAAATCTCCCCCTCTAAGTTGTTTTGCGCGGAGCTGTCACTACGGAATGATGGACCGCCCATATAACCTGACGACTGACTCGCAATGGCCCTGCAGGGCCTTTATATCACTTTTATTACACCCGTCTTCATTTTCATATTTCATATTTGCATTTTCTGTGCCGTTATAAATCACGAGTTTATGGCTAATTAGGCCTTTGTGCCGTACCCTGGCTTATCAGGTCCGCCCTTGCTGTAACGTTGTTATGAGGGTGAGAACGGCTTGGGCGCAAGATTGAATACGTTTGTGTATAAACTTGCTGGACATTATTGATTAGTATTGCTGTGTCGTAAATATTTAGCTTTATATAATCAAGGATTGATATAATTTGTTTCTTCATTAGAGCATTTCAATTTCCTTTTTAATGTCGTATGTTTTAAATACAAACCCTGTTTGGATACCTTGATCTTTTAATATCAAACATGATTAAGATTAAGTTCCCCCTACACCATTTACGCAGCTTAAGAAAGCTACAATAACTGCATTAAACGTTATTGATTATCCCACAGTTTTAATGTTCAACGTGAAATGCTCTTTAAATATTCGTTTATCTTAACTAATGCAATAAAAATGTGCGAAAAAATATTGTAGTCAGTTATTAGTTCAAAAATTAATCACATTCATTTCATTTATTTAATTCATTCATGTACTCTAAATAAAAACTACAAAATTGTTTTCCCGCTTTTATTGGCAATTATTATACTGATACCTATTTATCAAAAGACGAGATAGTCCAAAAATTTACGAAAGTTTACAAAAGTCACCCAAACACTTTAATGTGTTCTACGAACTGGAACAAGTAGTCTTTTGGAAGAGGATATAGACATTTCCATTTGAGAGTGAATATTTCATTGTTGAACAACATTTTTTATTGTTGTTGAAGGTGTTCAATAATACTTGTAGCAAATTTATACAAAAACATTAAGACCTCCCAACAATGCAACAAATAAACCTAAATATCAACACCATCAATACAAAACACCAACAAACCCCCCGCCCCCCCCCAACTCCTTCAACTCACAAGACGCCACCAGCCGCCATCTCCGGTGATGCGACTTCCATTACCATAAACAACAAAAATGGCCTTGCGACTCTCCGGGCGGTGACGGGGTGGGGGGGGGGGGCGTGGGAGGGGGTTTAAAGGGTAGCAGAGGGGGGGAAGTAGCGATCGACCTTAATGAACGACGTTAATTCAGTCATACGCACTTCTATAAATTACGGGGACAGGACGGTAGCGCGGTGTATTGTTAAGATAAGGCGGGACGGTCGGGGGGGGGGGGGGAGGGGGGTTTTGTGTTTTTCCTACGCTGATGAAATTTAAAGCATCCCCCGTCCTTCTCCGGGCCGACAGCTCTTGCCCATAAAAGCAATAAAGGACGGATAAGGGGACGCCCAGACTGAGAATTTATAGACGAGCTACGAGCGTATATTTCAGCCCCCGGCGCATGAATCTGACACGAGCTAGAATAATTTGTGCGTGTAAATGAACTGTGCACTTCGCCTCACTCTTTGCTTTCCTTTCCTCACTCCGGCTAATGTTTCCGGTAATGCGGTTTTATGTTGGACTTTCTTGCACCTTGCCGGATTTGTTGGTTTGTTTGTTTTTAGGTATTGGAATGAAGAATGAAAAAACTTTTAAGATATTTAGTGAACATTACTTTAAACTCACTAAAAAGCTTGAAACAATTATTATTTTCGATAATATTCTTGTATACTACAGATTTTATAACTAGATGTAAATAAAAAAGTCTTACAACGCTTAAAAAAGTGCTTTTAAGTGTTGTAAGACGTATTTATTTACATCCAGTGAATGCAACAACACGTATCATGCTAATCAAGAAGCTATTTAGATTTTATTAAAAAAATCTAAGTAAATGATTACATGAAGACGGTTTGAGGATAGACTTATATTCATCCTTAAAACCCTCTTGGGCTAAATGTATAATATTAAGCTGATTTAATGTCAATGACCATGGATATATCGTGATGGAATGGGTGTAGTATTTTTAATCATATACTTTTAAATGATAAAAATACTCTTAGGTAGTTTAAGAAATGAAAATTTAAAAAGCTAACAAGTTTCATTTTGCGCCGTATTATAAGATTTACAATAATACAATCAAATGAGAAATAATCACATTCCATGGTTCGATAGTCTTTACTAAATCTGTAACCAAAGCTCTGAATCTTTGTTTCAATAAAACATGTTACACGTCATTGATTTTTAATAGTGGAGATTATAAGCCATTATACTAACAAAGCTGATCACTAATATTCATCCAGTTTAAACTGTGGATAGTAGAAATACACAGGTAAACAATTAATGAAAACGATTGTACATTTAAAGAGCCTAAACTTGTTTCTTCAATAAGTTTCAGTGCTAGTAAAATGTAAATTAACTTCACTTGGAGCCAATCAAGAGAACAATAGATGACTGCTAAATTCATAGTACAACAGTAAAAGAGGGTTCAAGCTACTTGGAAGGGTTACAAGATTGTTCAAGTTCCTATCTTGTTTTCACTAAAGGGGGTTGAAGGTCTGCAGAGTTGGATTTAGCTTTGATCATTGAATAATCACCGTACAACCAACCTTTTTTTAGCTTTTCTAACAGTGGCAAAAGTAAAACTAACATTAAACATTTGTAATTCGCAAATGATTCCATGAAAATCGGTTGAAAATTACAAAAACATAAATTAGGATAGTATATGAGTTTTGTTACAAATATTTATTTTTTTCTTAACATTTTCATGATGATTTTGGCATGGATTGGAAACTATTTCGATTAAACTTGTAAGACCATGAAGTGCGTCACGCAGAAAGTTGCTTAAAAGTCTTTTTTGTCTCCAAATGTTAAGAAGTAACAAGTGAGTTTAGTTTTGTCTTTTTAAAATACGCCCATTATTATTTTGATTATTCATCGGTTTGCTATATATTAGAAAACGAGATTTTTTTTAAGTAAAACGGTATTTTTTGCAATATAACTTTTAATAGGACTTAGTCCTCCATTAATTAATATAACTCTATTAGTTAAAAGCGGCAATGTTCTTAGACACATAGTTGTAAGATTAAAATAAATTTTAACAAATATTTGTAACCGAGATGTTGCTGAATGTTAAATATTTTATGTGAAAGAAGATAAAAGGCTCTGTAAAATGTCAAATGACTGACATTTTGTCTGATAATCACAAATTAAACATCTTTTATTAATTACAATTACTGATAGGCATCAGATGTGGGAAATGAATGTTCTGTCAAAACCATATGTGTATTCTATGGGCTTATTTACACATAATCCAAAATAACTTTAATTTTATTATTTTTAAGATTACTTCTTTCGCTTATTCTTGTTTTTAGTTTTGATTAGCTTTTCAAAAGCATATTATACTCACATAAACGGATATTACATAATAGTTCATACATAGCTTTTATGAATTCATTGCATGACCTACTTATACAACTTTCTAATATTTAGGTGATTTGGTGCTGGACAAGAGTGATTTGAAACACATGGAATTTCTAAACTTTATTTAAGATTTTCCTGATGACATAAGACTTGGGAAAATCTGGAAGGTGAAAAAAATATTTTTAATGGATAAATAAATGTAAAATTAGGTTTTACTTAAATAATAATTAAGTGCAATAAATATTCGTTGAAATAAACTACATAAATGACTTATTTTCAACCAAAATAAAATCATCGTACTATCTGAAAAACTGTCGAAAAATGATAAAAAAATTTTGAGCTATTAAATTGTTGCTGAATCTAATAAACTACAATAGAACACAAACCAAATAAACTGAGTTTATGTCGAATAACCTGAGTTAACTATCCCTTAAAATAGTAATAATAAAATCAATAAACAGGGAACCTCCTGGTATGAAAAATTAAAAATATACGTCTTTGTACATAAAATGTGTTATACATTCCTAAATAAATTAAACACCAAGTGTAGCACTTTTCAAAGCAGCAAAAGTTAAAAAAGTAAAATAATCATAACAATCTCATTAGATTCTAATACAATTATAACCTGATTCCTATTAACGTTGATCCAAGACTTGGACTTTTATGTCTTAAGGAATTCTAAATTCATGAGGAATTCTAAATATTAATGCAAAACATAAATTTTAAAAATGAAGATTTTGCAATAAAAGTGATGAATCATATTTTGCATTGTCAGTCATTAGAAAAGTCATTTTAAAATGTCAATATGAGTATGAATAAATGTAGTGAATGTGTTTAACTATACTTAATAATTTTATTAAGTAGATCGATTAAAGATGCTTAAGCGGTCATAGTAAAAGTTTCATAATGCAAACTTAGATTGTAGTTCACCCTGGACATTCAAACAGAAAGCATCATCCTGTTTCATCATATTGTTTTCATAGCGTTGTATAAAATGGAAGGCAGTCCACTTAATATTGTTTTTATTAACTTTTTTCATCAACTTATTATCTTGTTTTATTAATTTACGTGTCGTCTCCGTTCTAAAATTCAGAGTATCGGGTCATTTTTAATTTACTTTACCAAACCATCAAATGGAACATTAACTTTACTAAGCGAGCTGATTATGATGCAGTACCCACGAAACATCTTCCGACCTGAACACGTTAAATTTTGACGTGATTAGTAGGTTCCCAATTATCTATAATGTCAAATACGGTTTCTGAAAAGCAATAAATTCTTGTTCCCGAAGACGATTGTTTGAGAAGGTTGTCAAGCATACTTGCGGCCGATGTCTCTGTTCACCCGAATGTAGTAGAAAATCATTTGTCCTCGCAGCAAAGATGTATGGATGAAACTAATATATTAAGTAAAAATTATTATTTAACCCTACATAATAGTTCAAACATTTGGGATACATTACACACACATACATACACAAACACATAATTTTTACATAATTTGCAACTATACTATTTAATATTTGTTTATAGCAATGTCAGCGCATTTGATTTTTTTTCCATAGATATATGCTTCGATTTTTTTATTTTAACTTATTTTGTATTTTGTGTCTTTCTACGCGAGTGGCATTTTTTAACGTTTTGATCGGGAACTCGGGAACGGTCCAAACCCGGGTCTTGTTACTATCCAACGGCGACCTTTTGTTAGATATTTTCAATCATTATTATTATTATTGTGAAGCTATTGTTACATTCTTTAGAGAATTTACTATATTATTTGTTAATTTTCATCACTGTTAATTAGTTTTAATTTAATTTTTGCAATTGTTATTTGGATGCAATATACTTCCACTACAAAATTAATAGTGTGCACTGAACTCGAAATCAACATTAAAGGACTAAATTACTACCAGTGGAATTATTATAAAATTGTAAATTGTACACTGTTTAAATTTTTATCCCGAACGCGCCAACCAGGGCGCATGTGACTTTTGTACTCTGTCTTGTTTAAGTTGCCTCAAATAATTATGTTCTGATTTCTGATTTCTGATTTCTGACATACATTACATACACGACATACCCTTTTAAAGTTTTTTTACGCAACCCATTTTCAAGATTAATCACAGAAAGATAAAGATATAAAGACACATAAAGATAAAACACATAGGCACATATAAAGATGACATGGATATTATTTTGGTTATATACAACCAATTATTTAAATTTGATCACATTTCGCTTACATTATGTGTTTAAACAATCCACCATTGATACAAAGCTTTGTTTTCGCCATCCATCCCTGAACACGTTTTGCAAACTACATCTTTGAATTTTTTGTATTACATTTGTTACGTTTTGTTTTGAGGTACTGAATATCCTGAGAATTTTTTTCGAAAGCCTTAATTTTTATTTATCCTCAAAGAAAATAATATAATTGGCTCAAATTTGGGGATCTTGGGGAGAATAATCATTCACTGATAAAATAAAGTTTAAAAAAACACCTTGTAAAATAGGACTTAAAAATCCAAAGCGGACCAACGTAGAATTTCACGCTCAAGTATGGCTGCGAGCGCTATAGATAAGAGCTTTTACCGAAGCATTCAATTCAGTTCTTTGTTTGAAGTTCATTGTTGGTGATGTTAATTTTATATTTGGATTTGGATTTTTGCGGATATTTGCTATCACTGATTAGTAAAAAACAAGTTTCACGACGTTTCGGGATCTGGAATCTGATCCCGTCTTCAGGTGGAAGAAAACCTAGAACATAACAAGATTAGTATTACAAGCCAGGATAACATGAAAAAAACACAGCTAAAACAGAGAACTGTAAAAGCAGTCACAAAAACACTATGCTGAAAAGAAAAAAACAAGAACTCAAAATAACACAGAAATCACAAGTATCAAGAATCACCAGGCAGGAGAGAGCACGTCCACACCCAATCAGAGCTGAGCTGAGTCTGTGATTTCTGTGTTACTTTGTGTCCTTGTTTTTTCTTTTCAGCATAGTGTTTTTGTTACTGCTTTTACAGTTCTCTGTTTTAGCTGTGTTTTTGTTCAGGCTATCCTAGCTTGTGTTACTAATCTTGTTATTTCTAGGTTTTCGTCCACCTGAAGACGGGATCAGATTCCAAATCCCGAAACGTCGTGAAACTTGTTTTTTACTAATCAGTGATGGAAAATGTCCACAAAAATCCAAATCAAAATATTCAATTCAGGTTTATTTACAAATTAATACGAACTATAGAAAAAGCCGGGCCAAGGCACAAAGGTTTAATTAGCATGAAGTTGAGATTTATAGCGGCACAGAAAATGCAAATATGAAATATGAAAATGAAGACGGGTGTAATAAAAGTGATATAGAGGGCCCTGCAGGGCCATTGCGAGTCAGTCGTCAGGTTATATGGGCGGTCCATCATTCCGTAGTGACAGCTTCGCGCAAAACAACGTTAAGGGAAGACGTCTAACAATCACTTAAGAAATTACGTCACGAAAAATATTTGGTTACAAAAAAATCACCACAGCAGTAGATTTCCATTTGTATATCATTATCTATGCTTGTGGTAATCTGATAACTTGGTGAACTACAGTTAAAATGTAGTCTATGATAGTCTATTATTAATTATATTTGCTATCGTGTTAATCTGGTTTTTCCCCCTTTAAACAAGTTTTATAATTTATTTTCACTGAAGCCAAAGGGGAATAATGATTTCACGTTGAACTGAACAGACGTTTAGTGCATTTTTGCGTTAAAATATAATATCTCTTTAAAGTATGGATTTTATAATGTACTTTTTCTGCTTAAAAAAAACATAATAACATTAAAGAGGGCTGTTGAATAAATAAATATCGACACAGTTTGGGCTTTCCATTTTCTTGCTTTATTTTTTTTAGAGGGTGGCAGCCTCTTACCTTGCATTTGCCCCCCATTATGGGCCTCAGGCCTGTGCGTGGGAGTTATCAAGCAAAGCAAGGAGTGAGACGGTAAATCACATGGATGAATAGTACTGTTAAAAGTATGGGGCATCATCGGGACTCGATCCTGCGACGCTATCACCTAAGAACCGGGGCTGAGTGTGTCCCCATCTAAAGCGATTTGCCTTATTGTTGCCACTACTTCAATAATTAGATATATATGAATAATCTTTAAATAGCCATGTTAAGGCTGGAGATTTATTATACACTCTTAAAGAGTTACAAAATGTTTCATTTTTCGTATAAATTTTGATTTACTCAATCCTCCAACTTGATATAGCTACAAGGGGGAAAATGTAAAAAAATTCAATATCTTTTAAAAATGACCCAAACCACAACGAATCATACATTTGAACGATTTTAATATGTTTATAAACGAGCTGAATGCTCGATATCGAATCATTCTAATTAGAAAATAAGGCGAGAAAGAAGAACTGACACGGAGCAGATAAGGCGAGTGTCAACTGCAGGTGATTCACTCCGACCTTCCGCATGAAAAACCTGCCGTTTGTTACTCTTGGCTTTGATTTACACCAGAATAATTCCTAATATCAAATAATTCTTCGCCAGAAACATTAAACGTAGCGTGAAGGTTGGTTTTTTGTATTTCTTAAACAGCTTTAGGCATGAACTGGTTTTACAACACTTGTCTATTACTAGGGACTCTAAAGGGCACCATATTTATATTTAGGGAAAAAAGTCGTTGAGGTAAAAAAATCCCATTATGTATGCTCTTAGGTCGAAAATCGTACTATGGATTTAAGTTTATGTCATGAGTGTCAATGACACATTGCACCTGCTAATATTTTTGTGTCTGAGAGGTAATTGAAATAAAAATAACACAGAAAAATATGAATTTTTTATATTCTATAAGAAATATAATAATTATAGTAAATGAATCAGTTGAGATAATATTTAAGGTGTATTGTTCAGAAATAATGGCTCAACTTCACTATTTTGATTCGATTTATAACGAGCACATCACTTATAAGGTTTTCAGAAAGTGCTTTTCACTTTATTGAAAAGTTAATATGTGCTAAGTTTAATGTGCCTGTTCTTATAATTAAAAGTACATATAAAAATAATTGATCATAAACACTACATTTTAGGTGATCTTACGAGGAAATATTTCTCGACAGTTATTACAACTTATTAAAAGGAATATGAAACTGTTTCCGTTTATATTTTTAGGTTGCTGAACTGCTCATGTTTTATAATTCACATTCTTCTAACAAAAAAAATTCAAACTAAGATCCCCAAAAAACAATACCGTCAAGTCAAACATGATGAGTCCCATTCAGGGCAATTTGAACTTCATCGTCAACTTTTTCTGCGTTATACACTCTTCCAAAGGTCGTTATTTCAATTTATAATCAGGCGTTTTATGGCTCTTCTTTCTGGCAGTTTCCGCTATTATCACAAATCATTTGGTTTGCTCCCTCGGCTCTGCCCGGTGGTTTCCATAGTAGAAATATGATTTATTTACGCTTTAAAATGAGAAAAGAAACCTTTAAACGTTATTTATGGTCTTAGAAATCTGTGGATCAATTTTCCTTTTCACTGTCGATGATACTTTAATGTGTAACAACAATAAAAAACTCCATCTAATCTATATCTATATATATAAAGGAGAAGGGTTTCTATCGGACAGCAAATCCCTATAACTATATGACCTAAAGAGTTGAAATTTGGCACATGTGCTCCCCTTAGGTCTTAGATGCACACTAAGAAACGGTTTTACAATATTCCCAAAGGGTTTAGCCCTATGGTACTTTAACAAGTTTTAATGTTAAATTATAGGGAAGGATATAGGCTAAGGTTGTCATGGCAACTTTAAAAAGTATGACAAATTAAATCCTAAAAAAAAAACAAGAGGAAGTTTTTATGTTTTTCCACGGGTGAAACTGTGTTAATCAGCTAGTAATAAATAAAATTAAAGACCCTTTTTGTTTCGTAGATAAGATGTTTTGTGACTTTCAAACTGAAGAAAAATGCCAGTGTTACTCCATTGAGAAGTAAAGAAAAACTAGTTTATACTAAAGGAGCTTCACATTCAAACGATATGAAACAATAATTGCATATTACGATTTTAGGTCGGTAATACAAATAATATTTTACCGGAACTCGCATGAAAATCCCTCACTCGCCTCTGGCTTGCGTGATAACTGTCATGGCCATTAGGTAAAACTTGCATCATACTACTCAGAAAACATATTTCACCATAACCTACTTTTTGCATAAACCATTACGTTTCTCAATTCTTCAAGCCCAGCCTACAATAAACAAACATTTGCTACTGTTACCAGTGCTGCCACAACATTCCTCGGAAGTAACTAAAGCCTAGTTTACACTAGCATCTAAAAGTGTCGTCACTTGGACACTCTAATTAACATTGTTGTCATGCCGATACAGGATTCCCAAAAACAGCTGTTTTAACACTTCAATTTTTACAACACCTTATTTATCATTAGAGGGATGCAGTCTTGAGTGACGACACAAATATTTGATTTTACAAATATTTGTGTCGCCACTTAAAACTGCATCCCTCCAACGATAAATAAGGTGTTGTAGCAATTGAAGTGTTAAAACAGCTGTTTTTGGCAATCCTGTATCGGCATAACAACAATGTTAATTAGAATGTCCAAGTGACGACACTTTTAGATGCTAGTGTAAACTTAGCTTAATTGAAACATACTTTAAACGTCAGTTTGCTGCAATCAGCTGATTATTTTGATTGTTTACTTCCGTTATTTCCGTTTCCTAGTGAACGGTAAATTTACCGTTTAGTTATGGGTTGAGAGTAAATTTCCAGCCACGAGTAAGGCACAGAAAACAGATGTTTCTATGTAGTATGATGTAAACCTGACTAAGTGGTCTATTACTTATTTACGTCATAAGTTCACCTAAACGTTACAGCTTGAGTTTTAACGTATGTTACATCATTTTCAAAGTAGATTGCGAGTCAAGCTTCTATTGGTGTGAATCAAGAAGATATTGATTTACATTTAAAAATAAATATGGTACATAAAAAAACAGACTCACATTTTGACACTGATTTTTCAATTTCACGTAGGCTAGCAAATTAAATTGACAACCTAATCGAACATGACACGACAAACATTGAACCTCGAGTCAACTTTTGTTTAATGAAACTTAGAACGGATAAAGGTAAGAAAGTAAAAAGTCGAAATCAAAATAATTTTTATTCATACAAATTATTATATTATATTACAGACTCCCATGCGCCTAACACAGAGGGCGCGGGAGATTACAAATTAAAATACTTGTTATACATACATTACTCTAACATATGACACAATCCACTTCATTTTTTTTAATTGGACCCTTTATTAAATTTTCCGCTAGTATTGAAGTTCTTGAGTGCTTCATTAACAGCTTCGAAGTCACATACATAACCATTATACTCTTTAAATCCAACAACACATCACAACACACAATGCACCCAAAACACAACATATCAATGCATTACCAACAATTTATAAGGAAAAGTTATTTTTTTGTTTTTATACAGTATCATTTATAAAGAGAATCAGATGAGGATTTATGGACGTTTGTGTAATTAGTATCTCTGATTAGCGAACACAACAACGGGCCAATGGCCCATCCGTCAGGCTCAATCAACATAAGTTATGGTGTCTGTTTGTCGAGCGCGGATTGTCATTTACCCAATATACCATCAATCTTTCGATGTAATTGAACAGATTTTGACACAGCGCTCTTTTTCGTTTAACAGTGTGTGCGCGCGTGTATTAAGTGATGCGGGGGTTCTAATAAGGTTAATGAATATATTGAATAGGTTTAAAATTGTTTTGGTGCATAGTTTTATTATAAAGGTATAGAATTTTAAATGTAAAAGGAAAGATTTGCATATAATTTTGTTTTTAACACGAATTATAACTTCCTAAACCATCAACTGTAAAAATTATTCTTTTAAAACTGAGGAAAGTGAAATCAATTATGAATGCTTTAAATTGATTGCCAAAACTATTCTTATGGATATTTTATACACAAGAAATAAGTAATAATGGTAACTTTAAAATCACACATTGAAAATAATATAAACTTTTCCGTAGTCTTGTTATTAATAATGGAACCTAAACAAATTAAAAACAAAATTTCCTCATATGTGTAAAATATACCCCCTTTTATGTTTATTAACTTGCACTGCAACATCAAACTAGATTTACTTTGACATATTCTTGGAAACAGTTTATTTCATTATATTATTTCGCATTTATAAAATATAGGAACAAGAACGAACATAGTTCTAGTTTTAACTCCTTGATTTGTTTTCAGAAAGTAACAATATATCAGTTTATAGTTTATTCTGATGGAAACCGATGTGGAAATCTATAATAATTTAGAATTTAGTTTACACTTATCGTGATTTCAATGTGAGTACTGTAAGACATAATTATTTATGACCGGCAAATTATATAACACTAGTTGTTGCCCGTCGATACTCGACGGACACGTGACATTTTTGCACGTTATTAGAACTCTATAGGAATTAAATAACAAACCCAATTGCCAACAGCAAGAAAAAAAATCACAGAAAATACTATAATTTTAGTTTGAGCTTCTGTCAACAATAATGCTGCGTCTTTGATGCTCTTTAGGAATACACAGGATAAACTTGAGGCTTAAACCTTAGGTCTAACCTTAGGTCTAAACCTAGAGCCTGTTTACTTATTCCTAGACCTTAGTAGCCTAATTAAAGTGTTCTATCAGGCTCTAAAACATCAGAAGTAAGTAGGCCTAAAACAATAAATATTGGATTAAATGGTTTATAAAATGTTCAAGAAATAACTCTTTCGAGAATTTTCAAAGGCCTGTAGACACTGTAATTCCTATAAAACTTAGTTGACCTAAAATAAATAACAGTATTAGTAAAAAGCAGACCTTAGTGACGCCATTTGCAAGGATGTATCAAAAGTGTAGCGGCGCATGCGGGTTCGAACGTGGCTCCCCGAGTTAACAGACCGACGCGATGTCGGTTTGCGAAAGCGACTTGACTCTACGCACGACGTGAAAGTAAGCATAATGAGTTTATATCGGAACAACTGACTACTGTACTAACTGGGGAATAAATCTATTTGTTTCGATTATTTCCTTAACTCGCACAGGATTTGGAGCACACGTCGAATTAAAACCAGCCCATTAGTACTGAAAAAAGTTGTCGGGGTTACTATGAGTTTTTTTAAGGTAAACTGCTACCATATTATATAATGGCTAAAATTTAGACAGATCCTCTGCAAAGTTTTAAATTACTTATACTTCCTTATTGTGCTAAAAATGGTAGTTACTGTGAATGTAAACCATTTAAATTAACCCGCCTTTACAATTAATTTGCCGTTGTAGTAATCACTTGGACCTGGACCATTGCAATCAGCTGTTTCACATAATTAAGTAACTTTAAAGATAGCCCAACAAAATTTATCAATAAAAACTTGTTTTTGTAATTCACTAACTATAAACTTGTTTGGTTAAAATAATATAAAACGGTAATGTTTTCCTTTCGATTTTAAGGGACAATACGTAATATTGTACACGTTTTTGGGTACTGGCCATAATAAACCAAATGCTTTTTGAGCGTTTGCTCTTCTCCTGTTGTTAGACGGAATAACACGTGCCGTTAAAATCAGCGGATTGAAGAACTGCTAAATAAAATTATTGCAACGGTTTGGAAATTTCAATTTTTTCAATTTAAAAAAGCAAGATAATGTAAAAGTAAATAGAACCTGCAAATATAGATAAGTTGAGCTTTTATTTGGTTCAAACTGCATGTAAATCGGTCCAGTGGAAGTCTCAGACGAATTGTCTGAAGTATTGAAAGAGTTAACTTTCTTCCCCATGTTAAATCTCCATAAGAAAAGTTAATTTTTCATTTTTGACCCATTTAACGTAATTTTTTCAAAATACGAATAAAACCTGCTAATATAGGGCCGAAAAACTTTGTTTTGGTACAACCCTAATATAAATCTGTCCAGTAGAAGTCTCAGACGAACTACCGATCAAGGTCAACCGACCTTGTCTTTTTTTTATTTTTCATTTTTAACCCACTTAACGTAAACGTTTTCAAAATACAAATAAAACCTGCTAATATAGGACCAAAACACTTTGTTTTGGTACAACCCTCATATAAATCGGCCCAGTAAACCATTGCAAACGATCTCAAACGAACTGCCCCAAGTTTTTTTCTTACGGCTTTAAATATATAGATACTTTCAACTTTTACCTTTAAAAAAAATGTTTATTTCATTAAAAAAATAATAGTGTGCCAGACAATATAACAGTAAGGAATAAATCCGAGGTAACCACAGATTCGCTTGAGGTAGCAACGACGGGAGGAGAGGGTATGATTCCCCCAGTTGTTGTATGAATATTCAGCTACAGACGAACAGTTTATTGGCCGCATTACACCTCGGAGAACTGTCGCAAAGATATGACTCGATCATCCACCATCTGCTGAGACCGTATCTCACCTCTATCTTAGTTTTCGTTTTATAGTAGCGATTCTTTGTTGGGTAAAAAATATTTGTGTTTCATAATTTTTCAATATGAAATGTTAAAATGAAGGTGAACGTACCAGTTGCCAACACTGCTCCAATGCCCGATGTATTTATTTTATAATGGGGTGTCCAGTATTTATATTAAAAATCTGTATCATTATTGTTAGCTCTTATCAATAAAATGGTAGTTGTTTGAAGTATTCTATACCCAACAGCGTAATAATTATTGAGTTCAATATTTCATGAAAATACACCTTTATACACTCAAAAACTATGATTTTAACTATGGTGGTTTTAAAATTATATTAGTGCCAGGCACTAGGTCATTGTCAAGGGATGAGTTGATTTAAAAATGATAACTACATTTTTTTAAACCCCTTATTTCGAAGAATTAAGTAACCAAACTACATTTAGAATGATGTACAATGAAATATATCGGTTAAGTTAAAACACAGGTTATAAGTGCACATGGCTTCTTAAACTGTCAGGTACCGGTGCGTTTTCATTAATTAATGAATATCAGAAGGATTATGGAAAGTGCCTGATGGCCGAGCTTTTCACGGATAATATAAAAACAACCTTTATATAATAATTATATGTTTAAACGCTTTAAAAATACAGTTACTAAAAAATGTTCATAACGTTAACATGGGCACCTTGAAGTGCCTAATTTTTCCCCAGTATTGTGACCACCTAGAGACCAAGAGAACAAATAAAGTCATAGTGGCCGAAAAACCATATGAAAAGGAGAAATAAAAAATCCAAGCGCGAAAAAAAGAATTGACACTTAAAAACAATGTTTTTTAGAGTAATATAAATGTATAAATTTTTATTGATATCATAGTTAAGTAGCAAGATAATGCTGAATTAGCTATATTATTATAACTCTTACCACACTGCACGCTTTGATCATATAATATTTCCTAGTAATCATAACCATGTAAACATTATAAAAAGTGTTGTATTGCTTAAAATATTTTCTTTGTTACTATTCAGCTGATGTTTACTCAACTGCTCATCTTTATTTCCACTGAAATAAATAATATGAAAAATCCCTAGACTATATTTATAAATATTTTATTTTATTCTTATATTGAAACTACAACTTTATATATAAAGCTGTACATATGGAAAGGAATAAGGTGATTATTTTCAGAGTATTAGAGCCAAACCACTGAACAAATTTAAATTATTTAAATGTTGCTAGGAAGCCTTCAACATACACAAGTGTCTTTTAAAGACTACAAGTCAGTTCATGCATTCATAAAGCCTTGGGAAACATTTAAGGACAGTTCAGGCAGCATTAGACAGCGGCAAAAATATATAATAAAATAACAGCCGTGCGGTAGGCTACATGAAATTAATATAACTCTACTCTGCGATAAAACTACTTAAATATTTTAAAAATAAACACAAGAAAAGAAAAATCAGGCAGGAGTTTCTACTAACCTAGATGGTAAAGTATATTATGGATGCCGTCTTTGTCATCGCCAAGGTTTGGGGTTATTATTTGGACTTTGACCTTTTAATTATACCTAGCAATGAATGGGTGCTGTAGCGTTTCGCCCATGGTCAACTTGGGTTTGTTTTTGGACACTGTTGTATTGCACCCCTGGTCAATTTTAGGGCCTTCGGTGAAGTTCTTACAACTTACATCAAACAAGGTTATGTCAAGTTGAGTTAGATTGGTTTGTTGGTTTAGTTTGGTTAGTTTTCTTTTGGGAAGGTTAGGCCAATTTTGTTAGGTTAGGTTTGGTTCGGTCTGGTTAGGATAGATTGGGAAGATCACTTCACCAAAAATGTAACTGAGTGGGTAACTGAGAAAGTACACCACAACATTTAGGACACACTCCCCAAATTACAACGGCCTCGTTGCCGCATCTAACAGTCGAGGGTTATTTCTAATCCACCCTGGAATCCCTGGCGCCCTTTCATATACCACGCGGCAGTTTTTTACTATATATTTTTGGCTGTATGTGCTGTATGGCCGAGCCCTTTATATGACTATTCTAGCCCTTGATGTTTACTTGTTGTGATAGCTTAAAGTAATTATAAAATAACTAAACAATTAAAATAATTAAGTACGCTCTAGTTCCATTAAGTAAAACTAAAGTACTTATTGCTTCTTCAACAATCAGGCAGGTGGCAGATTAATAATTTTGAAACAAAATAAAAACTTCCTCTAATGATATTTATATCGTGTGACGCAACTGCTCTGCGCCACGGACCACTAGGCTCCTGTGGTGATCTAAACACTGTGAGGTACCGCAGCAGCAACAGTCACACAGGCTAGCCAGAGGTTGCTCTTGATGGAACAGGATTCATCTAAGTTATATGGCCTTGATAAAAACTAAGTGTGTAACCTAGAAAAACAATTACAATATTCTTCCACACTAATAAGCGTTATATGAATTAATTAAAAATATTTTTATCGCGATTGAACAGGGTATCAGGGAAGGGATTGTATTTTTTGTATAGGGTGTACCAAAAAAAAGTTCACGTGTTCAAATCACAATATTATCTTATGAAAACATATGAACAATAATATATCTTATTTAAGGTCTTGCAAATAGGAACAGTTTGGCGAAAAAAATGTAATTTGCGTATCTAAATTTATTTAAAAAATAGGACAATTTTTGACTAATAGTTCCCTATTAATAGAAATCTTATATTTTCTAAACCACCAAACATGTTTCAGTAGGCTACCGAATTTCACATTTTCGAAACTATCAATTTGTTTAGTGAAATAAATCATTTTATAAAATACGCAGCATGTATTCATAATGCCCGGGGTTTGTCTTAGTATTAAACAATATAATCTAAATTTTACAACAAAATATTGTTCAATTGTTCAGAAATAAATAGTTGAAAAGCAACCATTACTCATAAAAACTGTGGGTAATTGATCAATTCTATAAATCAAGTAGGAAAACATTTATTGTAGTATTTATTAGTTTAATTGCTGCATGGCTAGCATTAGGCAAAAGGCTTTTATAATTATTGAGTGACAAATACAATGGAGTCTCGTGAAATATGAAGGAAAATCGTGTAACAAGTGTCGAAGGAATTTTCTTGAAGGATATTAAGCTTCATTGTTTATACTGTACCCTTGTGACCAAAACAGGGGATGGATTTGCAAAGCTTAACCACTCCAAAATAAAATTGGTTCCACACACACGTCACACTGAACCCAAGGAAAGCCCCTAGAATCCCGAGGCTGTATGCCAGGAACTCCTTGTAGCTTTGGATGCTGAAGCGTATGTAGGTGTAAAAGGATTGTTCGCTTAATGCAAACCATATACCAGCAGTTTGTTTATCATCCTCGTCATCCAATATCGTATCATAAACTGTGACACTGTAAGACAGGGAATTGCAATCAGGTAAACATTGGCAATCTTGGTAGTCTGCATCTAAACAAGGTCGGAGACAAACTTTCACTGATGCGTTAGGCCGCGGGTAGGTGAAAGGAAGGCAGCCACATTTGGCTAAGGTACGATTTAGTAAACATTCAAATTCACAGTTGAGTGATGTGTAGAATTTGAACATCGCTAATCTCCTTTCGTTTGTGAAGAAACATCCCCTTTGTTTAGGGGGGTATTGAGCCAAATTTTCTCGTGAAAGTATTATCTTTGGCTCGACTGCAAAAGTGTAATAAACGTTTTCACGAATTTCGTAGTCCTGTATAAAGTCATATGGAATTTCATTCGGACTATGAACCATTATAGTGCCGAGATCTTTTTTGTAATATTTGCAAATTCTGTGATAATTTCTTTGCCTATGAATTATCATTAACAATGACTTCTGCCCGTAACTAGGCACGCTGTCCATCCCTCCTTTAAATTCCATCATGTTATCGAAAGACCATGTCAGATTAACATTAGACGTATCATTAATCTCTTCTTTAGCCAGTTTTAAAGGGGAAATAACGTTTTCCCTTAAAATGGATTCATGTTTTAACCCATTATAAGTCATACACAGCCTATTCAAATTGTTAGTATAAAATTGTTGAAAAACATTACCATTACATCTCGTGAGGGTTTTTTGATACTTTCTATGTAAATTCTCATTAATTTTTAACTTATCGTAGGCACAAGGGGGTTCCAGTTTCTTCAAGAGCATATCAGATTCATCTCCTGTTATCATTTTAGGTACATATTTATTGATTCCTGACTCGAACGTACCATTCTCATCAAAGGCAGGGCACATTTCATTGGCTAAAGAAAGCATAGTCATATCTTCTTTGTTACATCTGGTCCAGTCAGCATCGCACTCATCATTTTCACAATGTAGGCATTTTGACATGTTATCTGTAAAATTGTAATTCGGTGGAAAGCTGTATGGCCAGCACACAGTTACCGCTGGAAACGGAATATTTTTTAAGTTGACTTTACTGTTAGATCGAGCTTGAACGACTGGTGAAGATTGCCAAGTATCATAGGCGTTCTTGATGAATGTATAGCTGCAAATGACACAAAAAGTGTGTACCATAAACCATAGAACATAGTATATTGACTTAAGCTTGAGCTTTTTTTTACAACATGAGGCAGAACTATTACAAGATAATTGCATTTTCCCGTCCTCATTCTTTTGTGGTGACGTTTTATTGCTAAACCATTTATTTATATTCAATTTACCTTCAGTTCTGATAATCTCACTATTATTACAATCAATTATACAAAAAGACTTAATATTTTTGTGATCTATATGAAATTTGGTCTTTGGTCCTTCGTATGTACTGCATGGGTCTTTGTACATTTTTTACATTGGATTTAAACAATAAAATAAAATAGCACTCTCGCAACTGTTACTAAAACAAAATTCTTGTTAGTCCAACCAAAAATCATATTCTTTGAATATTTTTTTTATTTTAGTAAAATGGAGACATGATATTCTATCTTCTAATAGCCACAATCGATTTTAAATTCCACTTGACACATCATCTACCAAATAGAACTATAACAACACAACTGTGTCAAACAAAATACGATCCTCTTGTGTTTTTTTATGAAACAGTTTAGTTGTTTGTGTTATCTTGCACTGCGGATCATCGCATGTCATCCTAATAACTCCGATCCACGGCTGTGATTTCCTTGTAGTATGTCATTATATAAATAATTTAGAAATAATTACGTAACGAACATTTTCAACAGGGTATTTCATGAAATTTCTCTAATCTTGTTACGTTTATCTGCAGTGAATATGATTTTATCTTGTTGTAAAATGAAATAAATAAAATTATTTGGAATCAACTATTTTATAACTTTTAATTATTTACTCCACTATCATTCTTTTCCTTTGTTTTTGTTCGTAAGATATTAAATGACATTTATTTTTATCACATGGAGCAAAAAATTATAATTTTTGGTTCGCAATCAAGTTTACAAGCGAGGCGTTGCCGAGTGTATTTTGGTTTTTGAAGCAGGCGGGGTCCTGCTTACAGACGAAGTCCATTTTTACTGATGGATAGTGGTCAACTGTGTACTGAAGGATTTTACTTCACCTTCCCTTGATAATGCTATTGCCTTGAATCATGCCCTAAGCCGAGTAAATTAACGTTGAGCTACCAGGCGATAGTGTATCTTGGTGAATGGTTAGACAAAACAATAAGTTAGGACATTCATGTTGATAGGAGACTGACAAGGCTACGCCAAATTGGCGAAACCTTTCCTTTTGTTAAATAGAATTACATCGTTAAAACATAAGTGTTCTGTTTTTATTTACAAGACTATTTTGAGACCTTAGATTTAGTGTGGCTCTCCTGCTTGAGGTTTGCCCATCTCTATAAAGAAACTCCAGACTTCAGAGGTCAAAAATAAAGCAGGTTTCAAAATAAAGCATTGAGAATCGCTGTAAATAAAGTGTTTTTTTTTTTTTTTTTTTTTTTTTTTGGAAATGGTCATGTTCATTGAAAGTCTGAGTTCATTGAACTGATTCAATTGTTAAATACTGATACAATTTATAGGCTCCCTTGTCATTTTTCCTGAGACTGAAGTATTTAATATTGACAGATCACTGAAAACAGGTGTGTAGAAGCTTGGCTTTTACAAGATTTAGTAGAAATAGAATAATAGTTAAAGAGTATGTAAATACCTCTCCTTGGGAATAATAATATCATTTATTTAAATTATTTTTTATTTACTACCTTATTTTTTTAATTTGTTTCTCAGCCTTTTTCACGTTCCTTGATTCTCTCCAAATTGTTGCGAACCATGTTCTTAATATGTTAGAAATATATTTTAATACATTCTATGGATTATTTGTTCACATTGAACCGGAAATAAATCAAGTTTGAAAAATCATCTTGAGATCTTTGACATACACAGAAAAGTGAAGCCTTAGATAGCCTTACTCCTCGTGGCAGTAGACCTACATACTCAGCGAATTTTAAATGCATCGATAAATCATTCAGACAGAGAGAGCATTAAATCAAGTAAAATCAACTTTGATCCTAAATTATGTACACAAGAATAACATGAGAAATGAGTATGCAGGTTTCCTGCCATGAAATGTGAAATTAAGAGATTTTTTGCAATATACCTACTATTCAGATTTGTTGATACATAAGCAAGATATAGAATTTTATTTTCCCCCCCATAAGGTTGGGACATAACGCTGGGACAACGTATGGGTTTCCAGTAAGCAGTACCATTGACCACAAAGCAATAATTTAAAAACCCAATATATTTTATTTTCATGTTTATTTTAATGGTTCAAGCCAGAATCTTATGAATTTTATTTTTCTAAGAAAAAACCCAAAAATCCCATTTTTGGATAAGTTTATCCTACCTTACCCCCTCCCAGTGTTTGGGCAGATTTCCGGACTCTCCCAATTCCTTACTCTACATGTCTGTGCCAAATTTAATTCGGGGGGTGAGGGGGGGGGGTGGTTTGATGTTTTTAACTGTTTATGACGTTAGGGCAATTTGACTGAATTTCTTACCCTTTGACTTTTTATGGATTGAAATTAAATATCCTATACATATTTCAACAATCTTACAATAGTTGATTTATTACATGGACCGATTATTTTTTTACTTTAAGCTACATTATTTTTTTGTACTAAATAATCTAGTCGATGTAATAAAGTTCAATACGCATACAGAGCATTTAAGCCCATTTTGAAACGTGATATTATTTCAAATTTAATACGTTTCTATCAAAGATTTTTCAGCTAAAAATAGGTTCATTCATACCTATAATTATCTTTGGGCTTTACCTATTTAACGATTAAGGAAAGTATTTCTTGGGACGAAACACTGTTAATACTATAGAAAAGTGATTTCTTACAAAGCTAAGCATCAGTTTAACATAAGAATAATAACGGCACAGACAAAGACAGTTTACATGAGGCTACCAAGCAATGTAACTCTCCCTTATAACAACATTACAGCGAGGGCGGACCTGATAAGCCAGGGTACGGCACAGAGGCCTAATTAGCCATAAACTCGTGATTTATACCGGCACAGAAAATGCAAATATGAAATAAGAAAATGAAGACGGGTGTAATAAAAGTGATATAGAGGGCTCTGCAGGGCCGTTGCGAGTCAGTCGTCAGGTTATATGGGCGGTCCATCAATCAAAAGGAATCTTTAGGAAACTGTTTTATACTAATATTTTTATTAAGATAACAAAGTAGTTGACGCAGTCATAAATATATTTTAAAGTTATGGAAAAGTTTCAACTTAATACATAATATTGATCTAAAAACATATGATTTTCAACATTTCAATGGAGATTTGGTTTGAATCATTTTAACATACTGTGCTACAAACACTTAAAAATAACACAAAAAGGAACTAAACAAAAGATTAATATCGAAACAAACATTATTCAACACAGTCATAAGTGACTAATTAGGCATTTTTACATTATTTCATGATGAAAAAAATCATTTCCTCAAAGGTTTTTCATGTTTATTGTTCATGAAATATCTTCTCTATACATTTTTACTTGTAACATATTCGTCTTCCTCCAGATATTGCGTTTTAAGTGTTTGCGGTATCTTTCCTTTTTTGAGAATTAATCAAATAACAATATTCAAAATCAGCATTTTACTGGCTTTTGTGATAAATACACATAAAAAGCATTATTGAGGAATTCATACTAAACCATTTATTCATTATAGAATAACTTAGAGAAAAACATCATATTTTACCTTTTCAAACTTATAACTATTTACACTTATTAGCTATGAAAACGGAATAAAACACTGATCTTATTGTTCATGGGGTGATTCTTATAATTTATTAGTTCGTAGATAATACAAATTTGATATATAGAATAATCCTGAAGAACAAAACCCATTTTAAGATATTTAAAACATTTAAAAATGATTTCTTCCAAAAAAGTCAAAAATGTATATTGAACCTCAAACATGTTATTAAAATGGATATCCTATTATCAATAAGTCTTTCCTATAATATTGCATGTAATTTTCATAATTATTTTGTTCCAGTGTGTATAGTGTTAGAGGTGATTAAACAAATATCATTGCTGTAAAGGACTATTTTATTTATGGTAAATTAAATTGAAATAACATATTTTGCTTGAACATACTTTTAAAACGATTTCCGTACAAACTATGATAAATTCAAAATTTGTCATTAGTTCTAAAAATATCTCCTTGTGCTGATTGGGCTCCTGATTCGAACAAGCACTAGACAGGAGAGGGCATAAGTAACATGAAACAACCGGGATTAAGCAGGGAATTCCTTGAAAGAGTTTACGGTTCCTGAATATTAACCTGGGGTTTAAGTCTACGACGCGGCCTGAGAATGTTTTAACAAAATTAAATTAAAGAGTAAAATTTTCAAGTTAATATACAGTACTATGCTTGGTAAATCTTTCCATTTACCTACTGTATAATTGCTTGGTTATATTGACCCTTGTTATTTTACATTACTTTTCATTGTTTGTAGGTAATCATTGGTAATCATTCTTTGTATGGCAAATCAATTTTGTATTTATTTAAATTCTTTTAAAGATTATTAACTCAATATTTTTAAATGTTTTAGATATTTATACATATTGGCGAGTACATCAGGTCCAATTTTAGCGATACTAATGTCATTATGTCTCTATTATTTTCTTCCAAGAGTCTTTTGTAATTTTCCCCGAAATGTTTAAAATTTTCGGTAAAACAGGCAATTTTATATTATTTTCAAGCTATAGTTTTCGCAATCAATCTTTACTTTTCATCCCCCTTCTCAAAACAACATTATAAAAAGAAGATTTTCTCTTCAATAAACTATTTAATGCCCTTCCTAACATCCTGATAAGAGAAACCAATGTTGGCAAATTCAAATTAAAATTAAGACTACTCTTGATAAAAAAATATTTCAGTAGCTATGACTTTTATTATAAAATATTTTCAGTGTATTTTTACGTTAAGATTACAAATTACATAGATTTTTCTTTTAATTTAAGGATTTTTGATTTTGCCATCAGTGTAGTTATTACGAAACATTGTCAATGCTACAGTTTATGTTCTAATGACAATCAAAAATTTGACTTTTCCTTCACTTTTGTATATGAATTGATTTATATTAACTTAGCCTAAACAGCCTTGATTAGCCTTAAACAAGGTGTACATACAACACATTTATAAAACTATACAATGGGATATTCTGATAACCTAATATAATAATATTTAAGAATTCAATACCATAGCAAAGGTACATAAAAAAATATTCATCAGCATGTTTATACTATCATAAAAATGTATCAAATCACTTTCAGGATTATTAGGTTTTCCTAAGCAATCGCCTTTCTGGTAACACATTTTACCACAAAGCCACCCAGAGGTAGCCCTGCGTAGGTCAGCCATCACCGCTCCAAACAAGCTATAAATTAGCCAAGTTTTGATTTAATGTCGAGTGATGGGGACGAGTTATTTGGTAATGTCGCATCATTGTTTGATGGAAGCGCCGATTCTTTGTCCTCAGATTTATAGCCATAGTTTAATACTCCGTTTTAACCGCCAGTTTCCCCGTTCTGACAAATGCGCGGAAAAGCTCAGCCCGCCTGACAGGGTTTTACTAAAACTCGGGTTAGTGATGTAATACCGGATGAGGTGTTAACTTTTAGGGACGGTAGACTTTAAGTTTTAAAGCATTTTTAGCATGTTAGCAGTTTTAATCATTTACTCCTTGTAAGCAATGTTTATTTAATGCTAATTGATGGATCAATTGATTTATTGATTAATTGGTTGATTGATTGATTGATTTAACGATTTTAAGAGCAAGATCAAGAGATAGTTTTAAGGATGACAGGCCCCATGCCAATGAGGTCAGGTAAGGATTGATTAGACAACGATATATTGATGACGATGACGATATATTGATAAAGATTGATTTATATAGAAAACGGCTACTATAATTTCCTTCAAAGTCTGGAAATAACTAATTTCTGACTCGATAAAGTTTTCTATGCAGGTAATTGGTCAGAGAAATTGAATAAAGTAATTAAATTAATTTTAAAGTTGAAAAAATATAACATTGGGCCCAATGAGTTGCCAACGAAACAAACAACGAAAATGTAAACAAAAATGAAGCAATCATAACTACTTTATCCAAACTATGGTTATCTATGCTCAATTCCACGTTTACCTTTCAGTACAGGCCTTATGGGAGATAGCTATTCTATTATCCTTGCTGAGTGCATTTATTTACTAAACCCGTATCATGTGATGGTAAAATAATCAGCTGATAATTATTCTACATGGGTAGTACAACCTAAATTGACATTTGAAACACATGGCTTATGACAACTCCATAATGACAGGTATAGAATTGAATATTGAATATTCAATACTATTGAATTGAGTATGGGAGAAATATAGTGTGTGGGATAAAGATTGCATGGATTTATTAAAAAATTGCATTTATAGATATTTTGACACAGAAGAACTGGTAACACTAACTGATGCTTAATCCACTAGGCATCACGATGGTATGCAAGGAAATTTACTTTATTTACTACGTACGAAACTGTATAGTAAGCATAATTCTCATGCGTTGTTGGTAGGTCAAATACTGTTTATCCTCCCGTTTTCCATTTAAGATAGGGTTCGCATAGTGGGTCTGGTGAGGCATTCTAGGCAGGAATGCAGTCGGTATTGATTCAAAATTGTGTTCACATTTATCAGTATATTGCTAAGCTTGGTAGTAACAATTTAAAGGAAAAACATGATAAAAACAATAACTAAAGCCTATAAAAAATGTGTACAGCAAATTTTTAAGATAATGATATATTCGTGTGGTCATAAAATAGATTAATTTAGTGTAGGCTGTGATACTTATGGTGTTACATTTTTTTTTACTTTATCTAACTACATGCAATGTAAGGTTGGGATAAGTCGAATATTGTTTCTAAACTTAAATAACTTAAATAATAACTTGGATAACATTCGGCAAGGGATGTTTTTGCCGAAAATTTTAAACATTTTCGGGGTAAATTACAAAAGACTGTTGGGAGAAAATAATAGAGACATACTGTTATTAGTTATGGCTAAAATTGGGACCTGAAGTACTGGCCAATATGTTTAGGTACCTAAAATATTTGAAAATATTGAGTTAAATAATGATGTATCAAACCCTGTTCAATGACCGTAGTCCCACGCAGAACTGCTTGTGAGTATAAAAAGGAACTAGGATTACTTTTAGCAATGATCTTAGCGAAAGACTAGTCATTGTAAACTCGCTACTTCCAGATAGTCACTAAAGAATATTGACTCTTACAGAGTTTAAACGTAACCAACCAGGTTTTTGGGACCTTGGTTATATTTCAATACACAGAAATCAAATACATTTCATTCTTCAGCAACACTGAACAATTTGTTTGGTCATTTTTTATTCAGATATTTATCGATATAAATAAATCGAATTAATCTCAAACTATAAGTTCTCTTTTTTTTCGAAAGGGTTGATTCAATAACATACATGCAAAATTATTGCACATACTATGACAAATTTTCCGTCCATTTTTCACAAAAAACTAAGCAAGAACAAAATATCGATCAACATTGATGTGTAACATAAGTTAGACAATATAATTTTGCAGAGCAACGCAATGAACGCATCTATCAAGCTAAATCACCATAAGTTATATCGTCTGTTTGTCCGTGGCCTGATTGTCATTTACCCGATATCCCATCAATCTTTCAATCCAATAGCATTAGTTTTGTTGCGATGCCAACGTGTTGTGCTGCTAATTATAGTTTTTATCCTAAGTTTATACTGACTGCACTTCCTTGTTATATATTACGGAAATAGCTGGTTTTCTTCAAATACTTCATCTCAGTCGGGCAGGAGTAAATTACATGTAAATAATTTTCACAGTATTCATTAAAAGATATTTTATGATAACAGCCATTTAAGTGTAAATGGCGAGTGTTCTCTTGAAAATTGCGTTGAATTAATGGCATTACTATCCGTCAATCACAAAAAGATTTAAACACAATAATTCAGGATCATAGTAATTGTTTATTATGTTATTCGACACAAATCTACAAAAATACATTAAAACTTAACTATTAGTTTATATGAAATATTCAGATTTCTTTTATTGAAAAATTTCCTTTAGAATATGCGGCTATTGAAATTATTATCTGCACGGTGGCCTGTAGCATTGGGCATTTTAATGTTTAATTTCGGGCCCATAGGGACCAAAATATAATTCGTTTTAAACTTACTAGATATTTCGCCACTATTTTGGTCGCAGATTTTCGTCAAATTTGGTAAGTATTCTGATTCAAGTATTAAAGAATCCTGATTTGATATAAAATACGATTCCTATCTTCTTGGGGGGGGGGGGGGTTATACCTCAAATTTTGGGTGTTCGTGCCCTAAAAGAGTCATGAAATCCTCAATTGTTATTTTAATAATTTTGACCAGAGCAACCTTCTAAACAATTACGCCCTTGATAATTTTTAAGAGGGGGAGCTAAAGTCCAATTTTTTTACGCCGAATTGGCCAAATTATAAGTTGCTGCCAAATACCGGCGTTCTGCACATTTATTATACCAAATTTTACAAGAAGAGACTAGGGATGTATAAAGGAGGTTTTAGGAATTTAAAAATAATAATTGATCATTTTATTTTTATATCAAAACTGTGTCACAATTACATCGTGAAAAAGTTAAAAATATATTATTTTATTAATCAGACATCATATTGCGTTGTTTCAAATATATAATAACCATATTCCCCTACGTTGAGAAGTCGCATGCGAAGCTTATCATACCTTGCGATCTTTGAGGGACGGCCCTGTGCATTTACGTTAGACATATTTATGCCTGCTCGAGACAAGATATGACTTGAGTAGGGTCCGCTAGTGATTTATTAATATCAAGAGTAAAGATTTTCGCCCCTGAAAAATGTTCAGTACACTACACGACGTCCTGAGTTTAATACGTGTCTTTGTGAGTGTGTCTGAGCTCAGTAATTTACATTTTATGGCATCAACGTTAACCTTTCACATTTTTATTTTTTAATTAAAGATATTAAAACTATAACTACAGCCTTCAGTAGCATTTTTAAGCCTCTTACGATGAATGCATTGCAATTCTTCTCAATATCACATTTAAAAAGAGTACTAAAGTTTTGATAAGTAATAAATATGTACTAAAACTGCAACCATAACGTTTAAACTTGAATCACTTTGTGTTATAAGCTAGTACGGCAGTTGAACTCGCTAAAAAGTTTAAAATCGGTTGAGATTTCAGAGCTAGTTAAACTTATTATGCTTTCATATTTTATAGGCCACCTCACTTTTATAGTTTAACGATGAAATGGTTTAACGTTTACGCTACTAGCCCGGTAAGTACTGCTTTCGGACGGGATATGAAAGTTTTCAAGCGAGTACGGCGAAACGTACCTGGCGAGTTATAGACGGTACTTAATGTTATACAACGCCAAAAAATAGTATATTTTCTTATATCTTTTACAGTCATATTACATGGCATCGTTGAAGTCAGCAGCTTACTTACATGCATTTAGTTATGGACAGTACTTTATGTCAAACGCCAAAAAATAGTATTTATTAATCATTCAATATTTCCTTATATCTTTTACAGACATATTACATGGTATTTTTGAAGTCAGCTGCTTACTTACATGCATTTAGTTATGGACGGTACTTTATATAGCACAACGCCAAAAAATAGTATTTGATAATCATTTAATATTTTCTTATGCATTTTACAGTCATATTACCTGGCATCGTTTAAATCAGCTGCTTGCTTATTTATTTATTTACATGCCGTATAACAGGTTTAAACCCAATTACAATAATGCAGAACAAATAGATATTACATATTATATAAATTCTGGTTAAAATGTCCACATATTGAATAAATTAATGTCCATTACATGTACTGGAAGTAGCTGGTTCACAAAACATATACAGTAAAAATATAAAGTATAATCGATTCCATATTCACCTTTCAGCACAGGTCATACGAGAGATAGCTATTCTATTAACTTTCCTGGGTACATTTGTTGACAAACATCCATAACAACATTTTATAAAATCATCAGCTGACATAATCAGTAACATAATTTGACAAGTTCAACTTAAAATGCCATATGAAATACACAGCTTATAGAAATTCCATACTGAAAGGTGAATGTAGAATTGAGTATAGACTAACATTCAAAAATATAAATATACATGAACTTTTAAGGAACCAAGCAGAGTAGAGAGAGAAACTATTATGTCACAGCAAGAACGTTCACACCATGAGTTAATACAATCATGAACCATGACTAAATACAATCATGAATGAAATTATACATTAAATTATAATCAGTAGTGCACCGTAAATTTACCGCTGCAACTATCGCATAGAGATTTCCTAACAACAGATAACATATGTATCTGTCAAAAGATAATGTAAATATCTTTTGACGAAAAGTGATTCGAAGTAGTCAGATACTGGAGTTACAGCTGCAGTGGATCTTCATCAAGCTGAGGACATTAAAGTATTGTTCTAGTAGGATTTTTTCTCCATGGATCACCACTATAAGTTAAATTACATTTGAACCATTCTGTACCAAGTGTACAGTTCTAGGTTATGCATATCAGAACACTGAAAATATTATAAATATTTATATTATATATAATATAAATATGGTTGCCGCATAGTCTATGGGAAGAGAATATATCCGACCTATAGTTATGCTGGGTAACCTGGGGAAATTTAGGTTTCCTTTTTATCCATTATATATGGCAGGTAGACTAGGATTATAAGTTCACCCCGCCAAAAAGTATTAAGAAAAATGTATGATGAGTATTAAATAAATAATATTTGTAGCAAGTATAGCAGTTTGTTATGTTGCTGACTAAAGTAGGTTGATTAAATATTTTGTGCTTGGTATACATAATTCTGTGCGAAAATGAAGTTGTAAAATCCGAATATTTATTTTATAATGAATAATTCTTTTGCATTCATTTTAAGAACGTTGAATAGAATCAAATTAAAAAATTAATTAACTATTGAGACCTGCTCATAGTGCAGGATTCCAAATGAACTAATTTTCAAAATTTTTATTAGTTCTCAAAAAATTATAGATAGTTATTATCCAAACTTTATCCAAACAATTTTGAAATAATGAAAATGGATGTAAAATAGTATTGATTACTGATTACAGATATTCTATTTGCAAAACATTCATTACCTAGTATATTACCTAACTATTTCTAACTAAGATTATATGTATTAGCCATAACATTCTACATTTAATTTATTTGCACCTATGCTGAAACACTCCAGGCTGTCATATTACTGGCAAAATATGACTCCTCATTGTTGGGCAAGTGTAATGATGCAAATCATAATGAGCGATGGACACCGCGTAATGTCCTGTTTGATGGAACACTGGACAAATGCTCGTCTGGGTGTCGTACGGCCAACAACTAGTGGCGATGGTGCATTTAATCATTCCTCATCAAGCCTAACACTACACTCTGGGGGGATTATAGGCAATGGCATTATGACTTTATATAAGTTAGCCGTTTAAATAGTACAAATAAAACTTTGACTGTTACCTTTCTTTCTTACCTGAACCAAGAACATTTTATTTGCCATCCCTCTGTAAGAACCCATGTGTATTTACATTGAAGAAATGTGTACGTCTTCATATAGGTTTTTTAAAGCTTTTATTATAAAGGATATGCAGTGTTTTATGTAGCGCGTGAGGATTGGAAATCTTCTTTTTCTCCTCCAAAGGAAACCAGTAAACATTTGATCACGGATGTATAATGTTTTTTAATGAATGACATGTTAATGTTTATATTACTCCCTGGAAAATTTCCTTTTGTCACAATTAAAGATAATTCTCCTACTCCAGCAGAATTTTCGAATGTGAACATATTACTGTCTAGAAAGATTCACTTTTTTCTTACTTAATCCTGCTATTCCAGCTGATTAAATAAAAATAGAAATCAGAAACAATTAACCAATGAATATGATTTTACACTATTTCTTGTCATCTATTTAGAGCATATTCACAATTTAACCCGAAAATTGTAAAATCAATAATGGATTTCAAATATAATAGCAAATGCATTTTCACTCTGTAATCTATAAAAGGCTATTGAAAAATCCGCAATGTACTATGCGCATCCAACCAGTGATTATGTTAACGGATGAGGTGTAAATGTTACCAAACCGTTTTGCGTATTAAACCACCAGCTTTAAAATACTGATACTTATATACTACTGCATCAACCAATATAGGCCTATCTCTTGTAATTATTAAAATAGTGACACAACTAAACATAATACAATAGATATACATTCAACTCTGCTTTTCTAACACAAAAACTGTAACATGACATCTTTTATCTCTCACAACCGGTTGTCGTTTCCATACGTCAGGTTGGAAGTTTGACAGGTCAAAGTGGCAGCGGTCGGGTAAGGCTGTATCAGCGTTCTGTCCGACAGACACCCATTAAAAACGGTTCGGAATTCACTCATTATCGGTTCACGTGTCATTCAAATAATTGACGTCTCCAGTCTCTCGGATAAGGTTGGATCCCTTTTACCTTTGCGATAAATGTATCAAGCATTCTGCATTCTGTCATTGAAATGATTTGTAAAAAAGAAACTTTTGTGAATCTTGTATCCTCAGTTGTTTTAGTTTTGTGTTAATCATTGATTGTTAGTAATTGTTAACATACGAGTAACAATGCTACATTTGCCACATTGTGTGGTTGTGTACTGAGTATTTGTTCTACCATGAGATAACATAAATTATATACGTTTAAGAGGTTTGTTATCATTGTTTACAAAAGTAAAAAAACTGAATGAAAAAGCTATTTGATGTTTTGTTAAAATACGTAAATAATAATAATAATAATAATATATGTGTGTGTGTGTGTGTGTGTGTGTGTGTGTGTGTGTGTGTGTGTGTGTGTGTGTGTGTGTGTGTGTGTTTGGGCCACATTAGCTGTGGGGACATGGACATGCATACGACCAGACTGTGTGGACCTAATCGCTTATGGGGACATCACACACGTCCCCACAAATTTTACATGAAATGCATAAACTGTGAGGACGTCATGATGACTAACTAGTGGCGCATCCTGTGGAATTTTCGGGAAACTATACGATTCTTCTGATTTGACAGAGGAAGGGAAATTGCTGTTGGCTGCTACAGCAATGGGACTAGACTAGATCGTTTTACTGTTCGCCCGATCTCCTGTCAGTTATCACAACTATACACAATATTTGAACAATCAATTTATGGATCATTCAGTTTATTTGGTTTAACACATAATAAATAAATCCTAATTTATGAATTAGAAAATAGCTATTGATCAGTAAATGTATCTAATTATAAATTAAAAATTATCAATGAAATTTATTGTTTGATCAAAAATAAAAACATATCTTTGGATAAAATTGGTCAAAATTAAATTTTATCTTAGTAGGTAAAACTGAAATCTATTTAAATGTATTTGAATATTAATTTTTTATGATAAAACCTAAGCCCCAGACCATTACAACTATTTATTCCTTATCTAATTTATTTATGAAAATTCGCTCACTTAAAAATTACCAATTAAAGTTATTGTTTGGATAATACCCCCGTTGCAGCAGACCTGCATACTCAGCGAATTTCAAATGCAAAACAACATATTTCAATCAAACATAGCAAGATTTGACATGTTTTGGTAAGCTCCATAAGAATAACATGGGGAATGAGTATGCAGGTTTGCTGCTACAGGTATATTAAAACTGGGTGGTTTTAATTCAATATTTAGTAGATCTGAACTAGAAGAAGCTATTGACCAAGTTTTAACAAGATATGTTGAGAAATAACCGAGATATAGAATTATAATTATTTCCCATAAGGTTAACATTGGGACAACGTACTGTGTTTACCACTTTCAATATCTCGGTAACCAATGGACATAGAGCGGTGATTCAAGATACTAAATTGTTAGTTTTTTTTTTAAGCTGAATTCAATGGTGCCAACAAAAATTCAATAGATTTTATTTTTCTATGTAAAAAACTCAAAAAACCCCATTTTGGGGGTTTATCCCCCTTTACCCCCCCTTCCGGTGGTCCGATCGGGCTGGTTCACAAACTCGTCCGAGTGATTACCACTTTGTCCACTTTACACGTATGTACCAATTTTCATTAAGCTTGGACCATTTTTACGGCCGCTATCGTGCTAACAGACAAATATATATATATATATATATATATATATATATATATATATATATATATATATGTATATAAATTCGAATGAACAGTGTTTTTTGCTTCTGGTGGCCCCAAAACGAAAAGTTATCATAGTCTCGGGCTTAGTTCTTACCATGAGACCTACGGTAATAGCTTCTTCCCTATAGGGGAAATTCGCTAAAAATAAAAATAGTCTTTTAAAAGTGGCTAATATTAAATTTTATCTCAATAGGTATTTATATGTTTTATCCCTGTTGACTGAGGGTGCAAAATAAGCTAATTCTGCTGCGTTGCAACACCATGGCCTAGTGAAGCCATGGCCCCCTTAAAAAAAATAGATATTTATTATTAAATTGAAATCTAATTATATTATAAGTAGGCCTATTTGAAAATCTAGGCTTACAAATATTTTTTTATAAACTAGCAGTTGCCCGTGGCTTCGCTCACGATAGATAGCTTGAAACAGCTGATCTTGCCACTGCTCTTAGAACTGCCAAATTAGTAGCCACAGCTGTTTACATTTCTGTGTTTCATGTTTAAATACTTATAAAATGTGGACATTGAAACTGAGGGCGTTCACAGGGAGTAGCCCGAGAGGATTTTAAGGAAGTGAATAGACCTATGATTTTCCCAGGTTCAACATCTACCTCTGTGTGAAATTTCAATCCAGTCGGTTAAGTATTTCTCAAATAAAAAAAAATATAATCATTTCTGTGACCCTAAATAGTATCAGTAATGTGATAAAACCGCCATTAGCAAGTCTCAAAGAGTATAAATTGTCAGTAATTTTCACCTTTATCAATTACTTACAATTGAAAGTATCGTAAGACAATTTACGCCATTCGGTCAATTTGGGTATGAAAACCGATTAAAAATTAAGTATAAAGTAAATTTTTCCCCCATTAGAGGCGTAATATGACCCTAATTTTAATTATTGTCGACTAAAATAATGTCTAGTTTATAAAAATAACATTCATTACCCAATAACACAATTTACATGGATTTCACAAATAATTCCTTATGGCATACTCGATTGGGCTGGCTTCGCACCATTGATAGCGATTCTTATAGTTGAATTTTCGTTTGTTAAAGTTATAACCCAGCATATTCCTCTTTAACTAGTCGAATTAAAGGATTATATATCAAAATATACCAAGGTTTTTCTCTTTATAAGTTTACTACAAGCCGAAATGTACGGATCTGTACAATTTTGAGGAAATTTGGTAGGCAAATTTTCAATTGCTAATAACTTTGGTATTTACTGACCGAATCTAATATTTTTGGCCTTAAAAGTTGCGTCATTATATGGGCTTTGAAGTTCATTTACCCTCGCTTCTACGGTGTCAACTATTATCTCTCCAGATTCAAGGTTACCCCTACCAAACCAGACTTTGCACTATAGTCAACCTTTAAACACGACAATCATTCGATTATTTTAAGACTCATACAACTTGAATTTTTACTCTAGGGTCTTGATTTCCTTTCCTACAAAGTTTATATAGCACATATTTTTCATAAAGTAGACAAAAGTATTTCATTTCCCACTCCAAGTCTGTAATTAAGCTGCCCATACGGCCGGACTTAACAATTGATTCGAGACTTATCAGCACTTGTATTGGTTTTGTTGTATGGCTAGAAGTGTAGTTTTGTACAGTTTTCCATATTAATTGGTGGACACTCTAAAAAATTTCAACAAATTTCATAAATTAAAAAAAAAACTTAAAGAACGCAAAAAAATACTGACTAATTAATTGAGATAAATGAATTTTTTTATATTAAAAGGAAAAATTGTTGCCCGGCACGGATTGTAACCTGACCTTTCATTCAGCGTCCTGGTGCTTTTAAAAGTACAGGTAAAATTCAACTAAAAGACGAGTAGAAAACATAAAAATTGGTCCGTTCATGAAACTTGCAGGAAACGTAGTACTTACCATTAAATTTTGACGCCTGAAGAGTCCCTAGTGATAGAGGGGGTGGAAGTACCTTTTTGGGGGGGTTAAATTTTGGGGGGTAGTGATTTTAGGCCTTAGTTGGCCTAGATCTCAACTAGATGAAGTAGCATAGCAAGTGTCATCAAGATATGGTGATATGTAAGCAGGGTAATTTTCCCCCAAAGGGTGACGTAAGGGCAATAAGTAGGCCTATGCAAAAAATCAAACAATGGCTTGACTACCTCATTTAGTTTAATGCTGCAATCCCATCATTTTATCAAACCTGGATTAGTAAAGAAAGATGAACTCACCATAATATACGCATAACTTTGAAATAACACTATCGCTAAATTTGAAAGCGGTATAAACTGCCAAGAAATGTAAAATATCCTCATTTTAAGAGGCAGAATCTACAAAATATTAAAGAACCAAAATTCTCTGCTACTAAACAGTATAACTTATGATTGTAAAAAATGTAATGTGTAAACAAAAGTGACTTTACTATGACAATATTCAATTAATTAAGGTCAACATATGACAATATTCAATGAATTTTCAATAATTTAACGAATTAATGAATTTAATGTTCGATTATTGTGCCATAGTGCCATGTGAGATTATTATGAGAGGTTTAAATAACAGATATTAAAATAATAAAGGGGAGCACTTGGCTTGGAAAGAGGTATTACTCTGAATCACTTTATGGAGGGTTTAAGGTTTTAAATTACTATGCATCATTTTTATTTTTTTATTTTTTTTTACTGTATTTTTAAGATAGGACATGTATGGCCTTTTAGAGAACAGATCTTATTAATATCAAAATGTTAAAAATGAATTCTAAACATTTACTTGTTGATAGGCATATCCATTATTTCACTTCCACTATCACTCCACTTTTACGAAATTGCCCCTGGGTGGCCTTAGGCCCACTCCCGCACTAAACGTTCACAAACTTATACATATTTATCCTGGATCTTCTGCGGTGGACTGCCAGATCTTCTGTCTGCGTGGCTCCCTTCTTCCAAGCAGCTCCTCAGCTTAAACTAACCTCTCGACTTAAACTAACCTTAAAGCAACCAACTACCGACTGTCGATGTATATCGACTAATTTCCCAAACTGTGGGGACAAAAACACATTCACCAGGAAAAACACTCGTTTGTGTGAACACTTGCATTAACTCTGTGGACATGTGTTTTGACTCTTGCATTAACTGTGTGGACATGACCGTCTCTTACATTAGCTGTGGGGACGTCACCTCAATTTTCAATCTTTTTTTAAACTGCTTTCTGCCAATAGAAAAGGAGTGTTTTTGCTTTTTTTGAAATCTAGAGGTCAAATAGAACATATGATGTTTTTTATAGCAGTGTGCCTCGATGTCCCCATAGTTTGGTAAAAAGCACGAGTCCCCACAGTTATAGTAATGGTGTGTATGTGTGTGTGTGTGTGTGTGTGTGTGTGTGTGTGTGTGTGTGTGTGTGTGTGTGTGTGTGTGTGTGTGATTATAAAAAAAGTTTCCTATGATTATCCAGCTTATTTATTTGATTTTAGCGAATTTCCCCTATAGGGAAGAAGCTATTACCGTAGGTCTCATGGTAAGACCTAAGCTCGGGACCACTATAACTTTTCGTTTTGGGGCCCCCAGAAGCAAAAAACACTATTCGTTCGAATTTTTATATATATATATATATATATATATATATATCTATATATATATATATCTATGTGTCTGTTAGCACGATAGCGGCCGCAAAAATGGTCCGATCTTTATGAAATTTGGTACGGACATGTAAAGTGGTAATCAATTGGACGAGTTCGTGAACCAGCCCGATCGGACCACCGGAAGGGGGGGGTAAAGGGGGATAAACCCCCCCAAAAATGGGTTTTTTGAGTTTTTTACATAGAAAAATAAAATTTATCAAATTTTTGTGGGCACCATTGAATTCAGCTCAAAAAAACAAATAATTTAGTATTTTGAATCACTGCTCTATGCCCATTGGTTACCGAGATATTGAAAGTGGTAAACACAGTACGTTGTCCCAATGTTAACCTTATGGGAAATAAGTAAAATTCTATATCTCGCTTATTTCTCAACATATCTTGATAAAACTTGGTAAATGGCTTCTTCTAGTTCAGATCTACTAAATATTGAATTAAAACCATCCAGTTTTAATATACCTGTAGCAGCAAACCTGCATACTCATTTCCCATGTTATTCTTATGGAGCTTAACAAAACATGTCAAATCTTGCTATGTTTGCTTGAAATACGTTGTTTTGCATTTGAAATTCGCTGAGTATGCAGGTCTGCTGCAACGGGGGTATTTTTTTGTAGACTCACCGACATAAGCAATCCAATTGTTTTTATTTGTGGACAGCTGTTTCGCCCCCTTGTCCTAGGGGCATCATCAGCACCGTTGAGGTTAAATCATTAAAATCCTATAACTAGTCTTTATAACATTGTAGTAAAAAACACAAACACTGTCATTGTCACAAACTGTATAAAACACATTTAAAAACATTCAAAATGACTTGACTTGAGCCACACCTAACTATATAACACTGTGACAATGACAGTGTTTGTGTTTTTTACCACAATGTTATAAAGACTAGTTATAGGATTTTAATGATTTAACCTCAACGGTGCTGATGATGCCCCTAGGACAAGGGGGCGAAACAGCTGTCCACAAATAAAAACAATTGGATTGCTTATGACGGTGAGTCTACAAATTTGATACAGCAATTCCTTGATAGCCATTTCACTATTATTTATTTGATTTTACTCTTAGATGGGCAGTGGTATTAGTAAAGTGAATACAATATTAACACATCTTAAAATTTAAAGAACAATATTATTTGTTAGAAAAGGTCAGCCCTAGACTATCTCAGACTATTTCCGTGTGGTTTATTTACTGGAGGTAAATAATAAACTAATTATTGGTAATAAGTCTAATCTGTTTATAAACTAATAAGTCATTAGTTAACCTCTAGTATCTTTTGAAAACATGCACGATGCTCAAGGCAAAAATTATTGATTTGCTCAACATTCTCACCACGTATTCACTAAGAAGGAAATCAAAGTTGTTATATTTTTTTCATATTTGATATCCGTTTTATAATCAGTCTCTTTACATTTATTTTTACCTATCTCTACACAGAAAAAATAGTTTTGCTGGAACAACAAAAACAGTGGTAAACCAAGTAAAAAGCATTTACAGCTATACAACCTGCAAATTCTTTTGCTCTGTTTACCAATGTCATTTGGTTGAAACACATTGGCTGGGATAGCAAATTTAATGTGTAGGAATAACATAACATTGATGATTAAAGCAAACACAATTAGTGTTAAAATAGCAAATGTATGGAACATGTTGCTGGCAATACCAATGTGTTTGTTATAGATACAATGCACACTGGCATTTATAGCAAATGTGTCTTAACAAAGTAATAGTAAATCCAACAAAATAGTTTTGGTAATTCCGACACACCATTTGTTGTATCAGCAAATAAATTGGTAAAAAATCGCTCAACAAATGTGGATTTGTAGGTTTCTTCAATTATTTTTTTTTCTTTGTTTTAGTTTTTTTAAGTCTAGGAAAGGATAACTTTAAATCAGAAAAAACTTCTGTTTCTGAACTCAATTTTTACTGCACCCCAAAATTATAGAGGATTATAGTATATTCCTAAAAATATAGTTATTTTGTCTTCTGAGTAATGTTTATTACTCCGTATCTCACGAAATAATAACACCAAGGATGGACACGGTAGCTCAAATTAATGGCGCTAGGGTCTAATGAGCCATTACCTCGAGATTTATACCGGCACAGAAAATGCAAATATGAAATATGAAAATGAAGACGGGTGTAATAAAAGTGATATAGAGGGCTCTGTAGGGCCATTGCGAGTCAGTCGTCAGGTTACATGGGCGGTCCATCATTATGTGGTGACAGCTTCCTACAATACGTCTTAAAGTTTACTCAAGGTAGCATTTTAACAAAACTTTATCTTTATTATAAATTGTGCTGCATTCATCGTATACAATGCAGATAAAGGTTATATTAAGCTTACTACTAATTTTTAAATTTAAAGCAAAAAGACTTTTTAAATTCATTTTGCTTCCTGATGAAAGAATAATCGCAGAACTAATAATTGTAGAAACAAAACATCTTGATATCGCAATCTAATTACAGTTCTTGATTTGAATTTTCCTTGTTGAGATTGTTAAATTTCGGATTACTCGATGAATCAAGGCAGGAAAAGTACAATTAACATTGTTTGGCTTTAAAGCAGGGTATGCTTGTAGGTTCTTGATATACTGAGTATGGAGTATACCTCGGTTAAAAAAATTATAGTATCATTCTAATTCAATTGTAAGAAGGTAAATCAAAATAACGTTTACCTGTACATGACATGCTAAAATGCCAGTTAACTTATTATACTGTAAGGGGAAGGGTTTACGATATGGTTGAGCATATTTTTAACACTAGTTTTTGCACGTGCATAATGTAATTATCAAACTTTATTGTGGGCTTCATATTCTTCCAAAAGGCTTAAAAAGGGCAACTGGTAGGGTTTCATAGTTCAAATTGAAATACCTAGACACAAAGCAGTTGCACAGCCAGGGCAATAAATGGCAGTAGCCTAAAATGTATGTTTGATTTACTGTTTACGTTTTTAACGACATATTATAAATTCAGTTTAATATGGTTAGGAATGGAAACTCCATTCGGAAACAACAAATTTGGAAAACATCCCTTACGTTATTTGTTTACACCTAATCTCTTCATAGATCCAAATATTTTATCTCTATGTTTGGTTGCATGAAGAGATTGATGTAGCATTAGCACCTTTTACGCTCTGTCTACTGAAAATGCAAGCTTTATTTTTTTAATTATTTGTTATTTTTGCTAAAACTAAATTTTACTCAACAATATGTATCTCTAAAAGAAGATTAAACCAAATTATTTCTAAAAGGTTTAAACGTATTACAGATTATAATTTTTACCAATGTAAATAATGATCTATTTGGGTATTCTACACTGCAAATGCTATTGAACACTACTTAATAGTTTGCAGAAATAAACTAACTATTAATATACTATTCATTCCTTAGACCAGAAATAGTTTATAAAAAACTTAATTTTGGTGTAAGAATTTCTAGCTCCCCTAATACGCGTAAAACCAGAAGCATGAATTATACTCAACATCATGTCACTGCGAGCCTCAATTTAACCAAACAGCTGTTCTCTTATCTAATCAAAGAAAATGATTGAATAATGTCCAAGCTTGCAATGATGTGACACCGAGTGAGTCAGTTATTAAAGAAGGTCACTAAAAGGTGGTCATTACGCAGCTATCGTCATTGGAAACTGACGTTTGTCATTTTTATTTATAACTAAGCGCTCTTTTACGGCTTTCCCCTTTCAAAGTTGCCGCCATTATCACAAATCATTGGTTTACTCCGCTGCCACCGCTTGTGAATTTTTAAGGCAGCTTAAATGAGATTCATAGGTCATCTATAACTCTCCCTTACATCCTACAGCTCAGTGTTTTGAAAGCCCTTTTAAGTTTTTAAAGCGTTTTGAGATAATGAAGTACTAAAAATTTATATTTCATATGTTTTGGTAGAATATAAACATCTTTTACGCGGTGAAAGTGATGTGGAAAGGTTTGCTGAAGATAATTTACAAAGAACGTCATGACGGAATAGATATTGTTGAAAATAGCCTACTTATTATACCGTGACTTCCAAAAATGCTGGACCGATTTAATAATTCTTGAACTAAAAAAGATAGGTTGAAAATGTTTTGAAGATTTGATAAAAAACACGACTTTTTGTTGTACCATTTCCGCTTCTCTCCCTAAAATAGTATTTTAGGTTTGACGTCCCAAATAATCTTATACGAAATATCGAGCTCACTTGAAAAGGTTTAACAATAGAAAATAATTGCCATAATTGAAGGACATCTAGGTTGCCTATCAAAAGTTAGTCGTTTTAAAACTCAAAAGTTTCATAGTTTGCATTGAAAAGTACGCATATGACAGATTATTACTATGTAATTAATTTTTAAACTTAACGAAAAATGATGAAAACAACACCCTCTCAATTACTGGTACGATCAAAATTATTGTTCGGTTAGAATTCAGAAACATCAACTTTGAGGTGGGAGTTGCCCCATATTCATTACTTCAAACTTATTGGAGTGAATATTTAAGTATAAGGGTTTGTCAGGTACAACACACTGGTTCATATCCCACATCGATTTCCAGATTAGCTTAAAACTCTCTCAAAATTTTGTATTAAAAAATTATGTCAATTTGAATATGGTCATTTTTATACGGGGCATGAAACCGGAAACGTATGTAACCTTGGTTTCTAACTATTAAGCCTTACAGCGACCCTTGATAGGGTTTTAAGTTTTTAAATATATATTAAAACTTTGATTTTGGTCGTTGGGATGTTCACACAAAACTATAACCAAAATTTATTGTCTTTACCATCGGGACAAACTTAATCGACATTTTAAAATAGACTTTGATAGGAGCAAGATATGAACCTCAGGTTTGTGCATTTGTGGCATTTAGGGAATTTCTCTTATGGGAAAGAAACGATTACAATCGCTCTCAAGGTAAAATTTGACCCGGAACCATAAAAACTTTTCGTATTGACCCAGATTCCAGAAACCACATTCGATAATTTTGATATACATGAACTATAAGCTGCATTCGCCTTCTCCATCGCTGACAGTCAGGTTGAAGATCCATCAACTTGTTATCAGAACTTATCACTCACTTTCCCGCTCATTCATCACTATAACTGTATTCTAACTACTTCCAACCATACAATTACATTCATTAAGTGAGTGTTGATACAAAAATAAAAGTATGTTATCTTAAGAACAAACGTGTTATATGTAATGAAATGTTTACTTCCTTCGATATATTCGTTATTGGGTCACTAGTATTCGTTCAAATACTTGTTCAACTCTAACATTACTCATTACAAAATACCACACCCTTTAGATCTTTTACCATATTCAATTTAATTGCTAAACAGAAAATCTCAGTTCAAGTAAATATAACAAGTTGCTAAATGCCTAGAACTGATTTATATGTTTATATATTTACCAATTGCCTGGCCTAATTTGTGATCAAGATTGTATAATCATGAACATAATCTTCAAAAGAAATATCTGAACTTTAATTTTCAATAATCTGCTAAATGTATTATCCATTTTGAAATCAAAATCAACTTAATTCTTTTTTACTACTCTATATAGATCACTCGTAAAATATACTTGGAATTTTCAATCCCGCGATTTAGTACTTTAGCTCTTTATGAGCTTCATTAGTTTGTTCTGTTTTTATGGCCGACATTTTCGTCAATAAATAAAACAAAATGTACAGGTTCTCATTCTCATGTCACTGTAACAATGGTCTAGTGTTTGCTTGTCAGCTTTCCAAGAACAGACCAATAGTCTATGTAGACGGGCAAATGCAAGTTGTTCAAGAGACAGCCGACGCGCGACATCTTAAGAAAAAATATTTAACTACTTACAAACTTTAAAGTAAAATTTTCAGATTTTCCAAATCATTATCAACTTTAATCTCCTTGAAATTTTATGACTAAATTGAGAATATACTATCCTACTCAGCTTGCTACCTTAAAATGTGTTAATTTTAGGAAAATTAATGTAATCGATATTTTTTTTATTTTACTGATTTATCAATGAAATCGTACCATTTTACATTTATAGCTTTGATATTTGTAGTATGATTAATTTGTCTGCATCCTTTTCTTTCATATAAAAATGTAGTGAAAATTCGCAATTATGGCATCCCTGAAGACTGAAAAATTTTAATAAATTTAACGTATATTGAATAAAAGTCACACTAGGAATTTTTATGTTCAATTTACATTTGGATTACAACCGTTCACAGTTATATTCAATTATGAAGAGTAAACACCTCTTTAGAATGTATACTTTGTAAAGAAGTATAAATTTCAAGGATTTTGTTATTTACGTTGTTTTTCAAATTAGCCTCGCTTAGCCATTCTTCCAGAGCACAACGACGACTGGACCGCCTCCAAAACTTGTAATTTACTCCTGCTACCAAACATTGCAAGATTATTTATTGCACAACTCAATCATAAACTTCGAAATTTGAATATTTATGTTGTTTGAGTTTGTATTTATCTCTTTTGCCTCTTGAAATTATTCGAGTGAATAATATACATAGCTTATATATAATGTGTAAATTCAAGTATTTTAAAGGTTTTAATATACGTCCCAATTTGATCATATAGACCTAAAACTTGTTTAAAAGTATGAAGCAAAGGTTTTAATGGGTGTAACCTAAAATTTATATTGAAAATATTTTATTATAAAATGTATTACTGCCTTTGTATTTTTATGAGTGATTATTGTAATTTAGTAATGGCTTGCCATATATATTCTCCCCGTGTATATTCAAACTAAAAAATATTCTAACTTCAAACTTCGTATACTAACTTTATATCAAGTCTACAACTCGGTTTTGCTTCGTTAATTAATTGGCAAGTTCTAAATTCCCAAATACAACATAGAAATATTGTTTTAAAGCATCTGATAATATTCTTTACATCTGAGGTCAGCATGAAAGTGTATATCCTTTATAAATTTGCAAACCTAAGTTTTAGTTTTTTAAGTTACACTACGTTTTAGACTTTTTAACATTCTAGCATGTAGTTTTCATTAAAAAAATTAATACTTTGCACGTGTAAGTACGTTGTATGATTGAGACAGAAATAAAATATGCACATATAACGAACGACGTGATCTGAAGGAAACATTTAATTATTTATCAATGCGTAGGTTTTTAAAATATAAACTTTTTCAAGTAACTGTATAAGGCTTCGCATCATAACAATTAAATTTAAGGGGAATTATCTCTCAAAACAATACTATAAACTGGTAGTATCCAAAAATTATGAATATCTTGATAATGACACATTAAAGTAACAGTATGTTTCCATCAAACAAAATTGTCATGCGTTTTATTTTCTTTTCAAATTCTAATAAATACAGTTTAAATAGTTCAATGGAAGGTGTTGTCAAGGTGGATCAAGGTGCCGCTTAAAGGTTTGGATCAATCATGATTTTACTATCGGTTAACAGTCACTCTGGCTTGCTCACGTAACTTGAAGTACGTCCCAGCCACTTTGAAACTTACAGTATGACTTTCAGCATAGTAAAATAATTAGGTACCGGTTCTTTTCTGATTGTAATATACTGGTTGGGTTGGAAAAGAAAGTGATAAAACTATAAAATATCAAAAGTTTTGTTTGTTCTCGTTTTTATTTTTTATTTTAAAGTTATTTTATTTAATTTATTGCACTAAAAATGCCTTGTAAAATTAAATAAGAATTATCTTATTCAAGTTATCTGAAAGATTTTCGTATATGGAGGCTGATATTTCAAACCCATATTAAATGATTTAATTAAATTAAACATTTTTTGTACTATTTAATAAGCAGACAACACTTATTTTAACACTTTATCTCACTCACCTAAAAACTATGTAATAAACAATTTATGATTAGATTTATTTCAATGTCTACCCACAGTAAAAATAAACTCTCTCTTAAGCCTAACTGTTTTGTAAAAATGCTTTATAGAATTATTGTACGCTTTAATAGCAATATAGTAAGTGGCTTATTATTCATACATAGTCTTAGATTATTTTATTTGATTTATCCAGTATGTCCTCCTTACCACTATAAATACAAGTTAAATGCATTAATATATCATCAATTACTTTATTTTGATAAAAACAACAAAGTAAAAATATAAACATATTAGACAACGGATCATCTGAAGTACATTGAACAGAAGGTTATGACATGAGAGCTTTCATCGGAGTTTCTGTTATTGTTGATCAGTTGGCAGCCCTTAGGACAACTTGTCTCTAGACAGTTGGCAGCGCTGAGGAAAACTTGTATGTAGACAGTTGGCAGCGCTGAGGACAACTTGTCTGTAGACAGTTGGCAGCGCTGAGGACAACTTGTATGATATACGACGGACAGAGGCCCCGGTTGATGTTGATTTGTAGTCACAACTATGGCGCCAATCAAACAAACTTGTCGGTTACGCTCTGATTTATTGCCTGATTGTTGAGGCATAGCTTAGACCTTTAGAGTTTCTTGAGGTTCACTGATCCAGAAAACAGTTAAATAGAAATAAACTTTTCTAATTGGGGAAGAAAATGTTGTTCATACACCTACTACGGGTACTCCATTTAATAAGCCATTAAAAAAATCAATTTATTATAATTTAAAAAGGATAAAAAATCATGGTATTTATTTACTTACAGATCTGTTATACAAACGCTTACAGCATAAAAGGTGTTCAGGTGTTAATAAAAGGTGTTATTGGGAGTCATTTCGTATGTTATGATAACTCAAGCTAACTTTGGAAGCTTACTTGGTTTAGAAACCCTAAAGGATTCCAGAAAAATCACTTTTAAAACCACCCGTTTAAAAAGAGAGTAGAAATGGCTATAAGTTACGTTTAACTATTCCGTCTTTAATTTTGAAAGTTTACATCTTCTAGTATATTTATATTCTTTATTTCGCCATAACCGATTCTGAATAATTGATCCAAACCACGAAGATGTGGGACTCTAAACAACTGATCTCTCTGGTGAAACAAATACGCCTGTGAACATGTTTAGCTCTAATGTATCGTTATAAACGACACCGATGTATGAAACAGAGTGACCGCTACACGGGTCCGGTTAACCGGGAGTCCGGACCAGCGAGTGTGCGGTGTGAGGCACTCATGGCACTGCGGTCGGCGACGGAGGGTCTTGTCCGGCCGGACTGATGGAATATTCATGGCTTAATGAACCGATATGATGAAAACTATCGGCCATCAATGTTGTGGTGGATCGGTCTGTGGAGGCCTGTTCACTGTGCGATGGAATTGTCGGTTTGTGTTATTGGGGTATAATAAACGGTCTTGCATTTACATGCTTAGTGTGTAGTTACGAACAATAATCTCTGAATTATGTGTATACAGGAAGTCTAGAGAGTATGGTATGAAATTTATTGTATGATTGTAGAGCTAAGAATAAGACTTTTCTCAAATGAACATGGCTCTTAAATGCATTGTTTTTGGTAGGTTGGTCTGTTAGTGTTTTCATACATATCTAATGATATATCATGAATATCTGAATACAATACCTTCAAACTTGGTACATGGATTACCACAGGTAAGGTCTATTTCTGTATGAAGTATAATATTTCTACTTTAAACCATTTCTAAATAGTGACCATATTTTATTTCAAAGCCAAAAAAAATTAAAAAAAGAATGGAAAAACATTTCAAGATACATTGCAGTTGCGAAGTTTGTATGTTTTTATTTAGAAGAGTTACTGTCAGCGTTAACTGAATTAAATTTCACAAAGTATCTGGGCATTCTTTTAGATGGAATATCGATTAGTTTAACTAAGAAAAGCTCGTCGTATATTGAGTGAAGATAATTTTCTTTCTCATCGAGGAATTTTGTTTGTATTTATTTGCAATCTGGTCCAGTAATCTGCAAGGAGCTCAAAAGGACGAAGCAACGTCTCAACAATTGAGTTATAAATCACAGCGTAACCGACAAGTTTGTCTGATTGGCGCCATAGTTGTGACTACAAATCAACATCAACCGGGGCCTCTGTCCGTCGTATATCATACAAGTTGTCCTCAGCGCTGCCACTGATCAACAATAACAGAAACTTGGAAGCTCTCACGACAGATCCTTCTGTCAAACGTACTTCGTCCGATGGGATAGCTAATTTATTTTAACTTTTCTTGTCCTTTTGGTGCAAAAATAATCCAACGAATCCCTTATCTATTTCTAATTAATTTTATTGAGCTGAGAAAGACAATTAATTGTAATAAGGGGTCTGATATGTTTTAGTTATTATTGATTTTATTCGTGCATAAGTAGTCTATGAATTCGTTAATGACTGCAACTATTATTAATTGTGTTATGGATGAGACATTAGAAAAAATATTAATAGACTCAAAGACCATTTAAGACAAGAATAATAAAGCAACTGTGAAGCTTTAAAAATCAGAGCAGTTGGGGCATCAGGTAGTATTTATTTTTACAGTACCATGGGAATTGAAATATATAAAATATACCCTTTGAAAGTTATAAAGTTAAAAAATAATTAATTGTTAACAGAATCCTACTTTTAAATATTATATGCCTAAAAAAATAAATTCAAGATGTAAAATGTTTATAATACGAATCTAAATTTACTCATATATGTTTTAGTTAGTTTGAATAAGATAACTCTTAACAAGTAAAAGAAGAATAAAACTAAAAGAAACTCAATGCAGTAGTTTGAACTTGTTTTATTCTTTTGTCAACCCGACGAGAACATTAATTTAGACAAGTGCTGATAGTTTAAAATGTTTTTAGCACGCTGAAAGCCATACAATAAGTTTCATGTTAGCCGGGAGTACCTCAAGTGACGCGAGAAAGCACGAGTGACTGATAACCAACGATAACATCATGATTGATCCAAACTCTGAGTGGCAGGATAATCCACCTTGACAACACCTCTCATTCAACTATTTAAACTGTATTTAACCGCCTTGTTAAAATAAAATAAAAACGCACAGTACTCTTGAGCTGTCTGGTCGGAAAATGCTATTGGTTTAATGTATCATAATAATGATAAACCTTATATTTTACATAGTAATAGCCTATTACTTATAGTGTTTTTGTTGCAGAAAATTTCCTTTGAGTATTGTGGACACAACGCTAAGTCATAAATGAAAACTTGAAAAAACTCTATAATCTATATACTATCTCTAAAAAAGAAGGGGGTTTTCTAATGGACTTAAAATCTCCAAAACTATGAGATCTACAGACCTGAAATTTGGCATAAGTGCTATCTGTGGGTCCTAGATGAGTACTAAGACACGATTTTACTGAACTCGTTAAGACCCTCCATCGTCGACCGCAGTGCCATGAGTGCCGGTTAACCCCGGTCCGGACTCCCGGTTAACCGGACCCGTGTAGCGATCACTCTGTTTCATACGTCGGTGTCGTTTATAACGATACATTAGGGCTAAACAGGCGCAGGTGTATTTGTTTCACGGGAGAGGCCTATTGTTTTCTCCTCATGGTCTAGATTAATTATTCATAATCGGTTATTGGCCATATTGTGGGAATTAAAGATCATAAGCATTACAGTAGTTCGATATGCAGTGAATATCTTGCAATAAAATGTAAAGGATATAGTTCAATAAACTTTTATAGAAAGCGAATGAATGGTTAAATAACACTTCTCTAAGCACTTTCTCGTTCTTATTCGCACAGGTTGTTTTAGAAGTAATATTTCTCGCAGAGTCCTTTAAAGGTTTCGACACCAAGGAAGCTTCCAAAGTAAGCTTGAGCTTGAGTTGCTACAATATTCTAAATTATTACACCTTATGTTGGGTAAGGTTTTTGACTACTTATGTGGGATATATCAATAGCATAATTGTTTATTATTTACAGACTATATAGAAATGAAACGGAAATTTTAAAATTGATGACCTATAATTTGTTTTAATTATCAAGTGTCCGTTTAAGTATATTGTAAGAACAACATTTTCTTCCCCAACGAGGAAACTTGATATGTATATAACAGTAACTGGCAAAGTGATCTTCAAGGAACTCAAAAGGACGAAGCAACGTCTCAACAATTGAATTATAAATCACAGCGTAACCGACAAGTTTGTCTGATTGGCGCCATAGTTGTGACTACAAATCAACATCAACCGGGGCCTCTGTCCGTCGTATATCATACAAGTTGTCCTCAGCGCTGCCACTGATCAACAATAACAGAAACTTGGAAGCTCTCACGACAGATCCTTCTGTCAAACGTACTTCGTCTGATGGGATAATTAGAAAAAAAAACTAATAGACTAAAAGACCTTTTTAGACAAGAATAATAAATCAACTATGAAGCTTTAAAAATCAGAGCAGTTGGGGCATCAGGCAGTATTTATTTTTACAGTACCATGGGAATTGAAATATATAAAATATACCCTTTGAAAGTTTTAAAGTTAAAACATAATTAATTGTTAACAGAATCCTACTTTTAAATGTTATATGCCTAAAAAATAATTTCAAGATGTAAAATGTTTATAATACGAATCTAAATTTACTCATATATGTTTTAGTTGGTTTGAATGAGATAACTCTTAACAAGTAAAAGAAGAATAAAACTAAAAAAAACTGAATTCAGTAGTTTGAACTTGTTTTTATTCTTTTGTCAACCCGACGACAACATTAATTTAGACAAGTGCTGATAGTTTAAAATGTTTTTAGCACGTTGAAAGCCATACAATAAGTTTCGTGTCGGCAGGGAGTACCTCAAGTGACGCGAGAAAGCACGAGTGACTGATAACCAACGATAACATCATGATTGATCCAAACTCTGAGTGGCAGGATAATCCACCTTGACAAAACCTCTCATTCAACTATTTAAACTGTGTTTAACCGCCTTGTTAAAGTAAAATAAAAACGCACAGTACTCTTGAGCTGTTTGGTCGGAAAATGCTGTTGGTTTAATGTATCATAATATTGATAAATCTTTATTTTTACATAGTAATAGCCTATTACGTATAGTGTTTTTGTTCCAGAAAATTTCCTTTGGGTATTGTGGACACAACGCTAAGTCATAAAGGAAAACTTGAAAAAACTGTATAATCTATATACTATCTATAAAAAAGAAGTGGGTTTTCTAATGGACTTCAAATCTACAAAACTATGAGACCTACAGAGCTGATATTTGGCATAAATGCTACCTATGGGTCCTAGATGAGTACTAAGAAACGATTTTACTGAACTCCTTGTGGGATAAGTCCTATGGGACTTCAAAGTTTTCATGTTAAACTATAGTGAAGGTTATCTTGTTGTAATTGCAACCTTAAGAAGTATAATAACTTATATCCTACACCCACAAAAGGAAGTTAATGTGTTTTTCCAGGGGTGAAACCTGTTTGATCAGCTAGTATAGTAAAAAACCCTTTGCATAGATGATATTTTCATTTTTACAAATAATCACTTGATTTATTATGTGATTTCATGATTATATGAAGTTGTACTATTAATCTTATAGTTTTAAAGACTAACTTATAAGGTTTGATATTTTTTAAATCACCGATAACTTTCTCCCACTTACATTCAAACCTGATACAGCATATTAAGTTCTACAAATATACACCACTCAGGTATTCATTAGTTCACAATAAGCTTTTAAACTCAAAACCCCATACCGCTCTCCAATAACACAAACCGACAATTCCATCGCACAGTGAACAGGCCTCCACAGACCGATCCACCACAACATTGATGACCGATAGTTTTCATCATATCGGTTCATTAAGCCATGAATATTCCATCAGTCCGGCCGGACAAGACCCTCCGTCGCCGACCGCAGTGCCATGAGTGCCTCACACCGCAACTCGCCGGTCCGGACTCCCGGTTAACCGGACCCGTGTAGCGGTCACTCTGTTTCATACGTCGGTGACATTTATAAACGATACATTAGAGCTTAACATGTTCACAGGTGTATTTGTTTCATGGTGGAGGTCTATTGTTTGGAGATCCACCTCTTCGTGGTTTGGATTAATTATTCAGAATCGGTTGATGACCATAATATGCCAAAATAAAGAGTATAAATATACTAGAAGATCGATAAATGGTGTATGATTTGCAATATAATGTAAAGGATACAGTTTAATAAACTTTCAAAGTTAGCGAGGGAATAATTTAAACAAAAATTAAAACCTTTTTTTACTCTCTTTTTCTTATAAGTGGTTTTACAGGTGATATTTATGAAATCCTTTAAGGTTTCTAAACCAAGCAAGCTTCCAAAGTAAGCTTGAATTATCATAAAATTCGAAATTAGAATACATTTTATGCTGTAAGTGTTTGTAAAACAATTATGTGAGTAAAAATATACCATGATTTTTAATCCTTTTTAAATTACAATAAATTGGTATTTTTATGGTTTACTGAATGGAGTTCCCGTAGTAGATGTATGAACAAAATATTCTTCCCCAATTATAAAAGTTGATTCCAATTTAAGTGTTATCTGGTTCAGTGATCTTCAATAAAACTCAAAAGGACGAAGCTGTGAATAAAAAGAAACTCAAACAATCGGGCAATAAATCAGAGCGTAACCGACAAGTTTGTCTGATTGGCGCCATAGTTGTGACTACAAATCAAAGTCAAACCGACATATATCATACAAGTTGTCCTCAAAGCTGCCAACTGATCAACAATAACAGAATCTCCGATGGAAGCTCTTACGTCAGGTCCTTCTGTTAAACGTGCTTCAGATGTTGGGTTGGCCAATATGTTTTAGTTTTTCTTGTATTTTATATCATCAAAATAAAGTAATTATTAGATATATTAACTAGTTTAAGTAATATTTATTGTGATAAGGCTGGTACTTTTGGATGGAAAATCTAAAGGGACTCAAAAACAATTTTAAAAGAGGACTCGAACACCATTTAAAAATATGAATAATAAGTCAATTGCTTCATTGTTGTATGAGGCCTTGAAGTCTTGCAATACATCTACAATACATTTTTGCAGAATAGTTTGTGTTTTTGAAAGTTTTTCCGCTATACTATTATGGAATCACCAACTTTCGCAGCGTGTTTCTTACCTCCTCAAAATCATCATTACCTTGTTTACCAAGCAAAAACAATATTTGCTATTGGTAAATAAAGTTTACCACTTTTTTACTTCTCCATCGAAAACGAATAAAAATATCTGTTATTGTTTTAACAGCTGTGTAGCTAAAAGTTTAGTTCAAAACACGAGTGAATGTGGTTCGACATATTCTCGACCACATTGCGGGCTCGAAAAATCGCCATCAATGCAGAAGTGTCAAAGAAAAACACCATAAGTGTATATCAGGCCTACATACACAATAAAATTTTTTTTCTTATTTATTGATGATTATAGCCTTAGAAAACGTAATTTAAGAGAACCTTAAAAAATTTAGATTTTGCCTTAAAAAATTTAGATAAGAGAACAGCTGTTTGATTAAATTGAGGCTGGCAGTGACATGTCGAGTATAATACATGCTTCTGGTTTTATTAGGGGAGCTAGAAATTCTTACAAACAAAAACATCATGCGTTTTATTTTCTTGACAAATTCTAATAAATAAAGTTTAAATAGTTCAATGGAAGGTGTTGTCAAGGTGGATCAAGGTGCCGCTTAAAGGTTTGGATCAATCATGATTTTATTATCGGTTAACAGTCACTCTAGCTTGCTCGCGTAACTTGAAATACTTCCCAGCCACTTTGAAACTTATAGTATGACTTTCAGCATAGTAAAATAATTAGGTACCGGTTCTTTTCTGATTGTAATATACTGGTCGGGTTGGAAAGGAAAGTGATAAAACTATAAAATATCAAAACATTTTTTTGTTCTCGTTTTTATTTTTTTTATTTTAAAGTTATTTTATTTAATTTATTGCAATAAAAATGTCTTGTAAAATTAAATAAGAATTATCTTATTCAAGTTATCTGAAAGATTTCCGTATATAGAGGCTGATATTTAAACCCCAAATTAAATTATTTAATGAAATTAAAATTTTGTTGCACTATGTAATAAGTAGACAACACTTGTTTCAACACTTTATCTTACTGACCTAAAAACTATATAATAAACGATTTATGATTCTATTTAATTCAATGTCTACCCACAGTGAAAGAAAGAATCTCTTAAACCTAACTGTTTTGTAAAAATGCTTTATAGAATTATTGTACGCTTTAATAGCAATATAGTAAGTGGCTTATTATTCATACATAGTCTTAGATTATTTTATTTGTTTTATCCAGTATGTCCTCCTTACCACTATAAATACAAGTTAAATGCATTAATATATCATCAACTACTTTATTTTGAATAAAAACATCAAAGTAAAAATATAAACATATTAGACAACGGATCATCTAAAGTACATTGGACAGAAGGATATGACATGAGAGCTTTCATCGGAGTTTCTGTTATTGTGGATCAGTTGGCAGCGCTGAGGACAACTTGTCTGTAGACAGTTGGCAGCGCTAAGAACAACTTGTATGATATACGACGGACAGACGCCCCGGTTGATGTTGATTTGTAGTCACAACTATGGCGCCAATCAAACAAACTTGTCGGTTACGCTCTGATTTATTGCCTGATTGTTGAGGCACAGCTTAGACCTTTTGAGTTTCTTGAAGTTCACTGATCCAGAAAACAGTTAAATAGAAATAAACTTTTCTAATTGGGGAAGAAATTGTTGTTCATACACCTACTACGGGTACTCCATTTAATAAACCATAAAAAAATTCAATTTATTAGAATTTAAAAAGGATAAAAAAATCATGGTATTTATTTACTTACAGATCTGTTATACAAACGCTTACAGCATAAAAGGTATTCTAATTTCGAATGTTATGATAACTCAAGCTTACTTTGGAAGCTTACTTGGTTTAGAAACCCTAAAGGATTCCAGAAAAATCACTTTTAAAACCACTCGTTTAAAAAGAGAGTAGAAATGGCTATAAGTTACGTTTAACTATTCCGTCTTTGATTTTGAAAGTTTATATCTTCTAGTATATGTATATTCTTTATTTCGCCATAACCGATTCTGAATGATTGATCCAAACCACGAAGATGTGGGACTCTAAACAACCGATCTCTCTGGTGAAACAAATACGCCTGTGAACATGTTTAGCTCTAATGTATCGTTATAAACGACACCGACGTATGAAACAGAGTGACCGCTACACGGGTCCGGTTAACCGGGAGTCCGGACCGGCGAGTGTGCGGTGTGAGGCACTCATGGCACTGCGGTCGGCGACGGAGGGTCTTGTCCGGCCGGACTGATGGAATATTCATGGCTTAATGAACCGATATGATGAAAACTATCGGCCATCAATGTTGTGGTGGATCGGTCTGTGGAGGCCTGTTCACTGTGCGATGGAATTGTCGGTTTGTGTTATTGGGGTACAATAAACGGTCTTGCATTTAAATGCTTAGTGTGTAGTTACGAACAATAATCTCTGAATCATGTGTATATAGGAAGTCCAGAGAGTATGATATGTTATTGTATGATTGTAGAGCTAAGAATAAGGCTTTTTTTCAAATGAACATGGCTCTTAAATGCATTGTTTTTGGTAGGTTGGTCTGTTAGTGTTTTCTTACATATTTTATGATATATTATGAATATCTTAATACAATACCTTCAAACTTGGTACATGGATTATCACTGGTAAGATCTATTTCTGTATGAAGTATAATATTTCTACTTTGCACCATTTCTAAATAGCAACCATTTTTATTTCAAAGCCAAAAAACTTAAAAAAAGAATGGAAAAACATTACAAGATACGATGCAGTTGCGAAGTTTGTATGTTTTTATTCAGAAAAGTTACTGTCAGCGTTAACTGAATTAAATTTCACAAAGTATCAGGGCATTCTTTTATATGGAATATCGATTAGTTTAAGTAAGAAAAGCTTGTCGTATATTAAATGAAGATAATTTTCTTTCACACCGAGGAATTTTGTTTGTATTTATTTGCAATCTGGTCCAGTAATTTGCAAGGAGCTCAAAAGGACGAAGCAACGTCTCAACAATTGAGTTATAAATCACAGCGTAACCGACAAGTTTGTCTGATTGGCGCCATAGTTGTGACTACAAATCAACATCAACCGGGGCCTCTGTCCGTCGTATATCATACAAGTTGTCCTCAGCGCTGCCACTGATCAACAATAACAGAAACTTGGAAGCTCTCACGACAGATCCTTCTGTCAAACGTACTTCGTCTGATGGGATAACTAATTTATTTTAACTTTTCTTGTCCTTTTCGTGCAAAAAGTATTCAAAGAATTCCTTAACTATTTCTAATTAAATTTATTGAGCTGAGAAAGACAATTAATTGTAAAAAGGGGTCTGATATATTTTAGTTCTTATTGATTTTATTCGTGCATAAGTAGTCTATGAATTCGTTAATGACTGTAACTATTATAAATTGTGTTATGCATGAGACATTAGAAAAAAAAATCAATAGACTCAAAGACCTTTTTAGAAAAGAATAATAAAGCAACTATGAAGCTTTAAAAATCAGAGCAGTTGAGGCATCAGGCAGCATTTATTTTTACAGTACCATGGGAATTGAAATATATAAAATATACCCTTTGAAAGTTATAAAGTTAAAAGATAATTAATTGTTGACAGAATCCTACTTTTAAATATTATATGCCTAAAAAAAAATTTCAAGATGTAAAATGTTTATCATACGAATCTAAATTTACTCATATATGTTTTAGTTAGTTTGAATAAGATAACTCTTAACAAGTAAAAGAAGAATAAAACTAAAAAAAACTCAATGCAGTAGTTTGGACTTGTTTTTATTCTTTTGTCAACCCGACGAGAACATTAATTTAGACATGTACCGATAGTTTAAAATGTTTTTAGCACGCTGAAAGCCATACAATAAATTTCGTGTCGGCAGGGAGTACCTCAAGTGACGCGAGAAAGCACGAGTGACTGATAACCAACGATATCATCATGATTGATCCAAACTCTGAGTGGCAGGATAATCCACCTTGACAACAACTCTCATTCAACTATTTAAACTGTATTTAACTGCCTTCTTAAAATAAAATAAAAACGCACAGTACTCTGTCTAGTCGGAAAATACTGTTGGTTTAATGTATCATAATAATGATAAACCTTATTTTTACATAGTAATAGCCTATTACTTATAGTGTTTTTGTTGCAGAAAATTTCCTTTGGGTATTGTGGACACAACGCTAAGTCATAAAGGAAAACTTGAAAAAACTGTATAATCTATATACTATCTATAAATGAGAAGGGGGTTTTATAGTGGATTTCAAATCTCCAAAACTATGAGATCTACAGACCTGAAATTTGGCATAAATGCTACCTATGGGTCCTAGATGAGTACTATGAAACGATTTTACTGATCTCCTTATGGGATAAGTCCTATGGGACTTCAAAGTTTCCATGTTAAACTATAGTGAAGGTTATGAAGTTGTAATTGCAACCTTAAGAAGTATAATAACTTATATCCTACACCCACAAAAGGAAGTTAATGTGTTTTTTCCACGGGTGAAACCTGTTTGATCAGCTAGTATAATAAAAAACCCTTTGCATAGATGATATTTCCATTTTACAAATAATCACTCGATTTATTATGTGATTTCATGATTATATGAAGTTGTACTACTAATCTTATAGTTTTAAAGACTAACTTATAAGGTTTGATTTTTTTAAATCACCGATAAATTTCACCCATTGACATTCAAACCTGATACAGCATATTAAGTTCTACAAAATATACACCACTCAGGTATTCATTAGTTCACAATAAGCTTTTAAACTCAAAACCCAATACCGCTCCCCAATAACACAAACCGACAATTCCATCGCACAGTGAACAGGCCTCCACAGACCGATCCACCACAACATTGATGACCGATAGTTTTCATCATATCGGTTCATTAAGCCATGAATATTCCATCAGTCCGGCCGGACAAGACCCTCCGTCGCCGACCGCAGCCATGAGTGCCTCACACCGCACACTCGCCGGTCCGGACTCCCGGTTAACCGGACCCGTGTAGCGGTCACTCTGTTTCATACGTCGGTGTCGTTTATAACGATACATGAGAGCTTAACGTGTTCACAGGTGTATTTGTTTCACGGTGGAGGTCTATTGTTTGGAGATCCACCTCTTCGTGTTTTGGATTAATTATTCAGAATCGGTTGATGGCCATAATATGCCAAAATAAAGAGTATAAATACTAGAAGATCGATAAATGGTGTATGATTTGCAATATAATGTAAAGGATACAGTTTAATAAACTTTCAAAGTCAGCGAGGGAATAGTTTAAGCGTAACTTAAAGCCTTTTTTTACTCTTTTTCTTATAAGTGGTTTTACAAGTGATATTTATGAAATACTTTAAGGTTTCTAAACCAAGCAAGCTTCTAAAGTAAGCTTTAATTATCATAAAATTCTAAATTAGGATACATTTTATACTGTAAGCGTTTGTAAAACAAATCTGTGAGTAAAAAAATACCATGATTTTTAATCCTTTTTCAATTACAATAAATTGGTAGTTTTTATGGTTTACTGTATGGAGTTCCCGTAGTAGATGTATGAACAAAATTTTCTTCCCCAATTAGAAAAGTTTATTTGTATTGAACTGTTATCTGGTTCAGTGAACTTCAATAAACCTCAAAAGGACGAAGCTGTGAATAAAAAGAAACTCAAACTATCGGGCAATAAATCAGAGCGTAACCGACAAGTTTGTCTGATTGGTGCTAATTTTGTGACAACAAATCAAAGTCAAACCGACATATATCACACAAATTGTCCTCAAAGCTGCCGACCGATCAACAATAACAGAATCTCCGATGGAAGCTCTTTCGTCAGGTCCTTCTGTTAAACGTGCTTCAGATGTTGGGTTGGCCAATATGTTTTAGTTTTTCTTGTATTGTGTACCATCAAAATAAAGTAATTATTAGATATATTAACTAGTTTAAGTAATATTTATTGTGATAAGGATGGTACTTTTGGATAAAAAATCTAAAGGGACTCTAAAACTATTTTAAAAGAGGACTCGAACACCATTTAAAAATATGAATAATAAGTCAATTGCTTCATTGTTGTATGAGGCCTTGAAGTCTTGCAATACATCTACAATACATTTTTGTTGAATAGTTTGTGTTTTTGAAAGTTTTTTCGCTATACTATTATGGAATCACCAACTTTCGCAGTGTGTTTCTTACCTGCTCAAAATCATCATTACTTTGTTTACCAAGCAAAAAAAATATTTGCTATTGGTAAATAAAGTTTACCACTTTTTTACTTTTCCAACGAAAACGAATAAAAATATCTGTTATTGTTTTAACAGCTGTGTAGCTAAAAGTTTAGTTCAAAACACGAGTGAATGTGGTTCGGCATATTCTCGACCACAATAAGGGTTTGAAAAATCGCCATCAATGGAGAAGTGTTAAAGAAAAACACCATAAGTGTATATTAGGCCTACATATACAATAATAAAATTGTGCTTATTTATTGATGATTACAGCCTTAGAAGACGTAATTTAAAATATTAAATATTATATTGCTTATTAATCTAAGTTAACGTTATGTCGAGGTTTCTGTCACAAATATCATAATTGACTTTATTATTCAGCCATTAACAAGTGCATTGCTAAACATTTTTTTTCATTTAATCAACATAATATTGGTTATAGCATATTGAATTACATAAATAAATAAATAAACTCCAACAGGTTTATGTTTATGGTTATGATTTATTAGGAAAATATAAATAAACTTACTCTAAAAAGAATCATAAATATTTTTTAACACAGCAAGGTCTAAAACATAGCGTTAGGAATTTACTAAACATTTCATTAGACGAACTAGGATTTCAGTTTCTTGATGTCACTCCGCAGCAGCCTCACATAAATCAGTTTAACAACGGGCAGTATTCGCTTCGTCGTAATCCTACCATAAATCCGTCCCCTTGGCCGCTGTCCGGGCGACTCCATCTTGCAACGTCGCATCATCAAGTGGGTCCGGTTATCGGTATTTATCTATAAAAGTTTGGCATAAATTCTTCTCTTATTAAGTAAATACTCCCGTTACAACAGTCCTGCATACTCAGCGAATTTCTGAAGCTTTGAATCATATTTCAACATAAAATAAGCGATAAATGACCTTTTTTATTTCCTTTTTAAGATTAACGTGGTGAATGAATATGTAGGTCTGCTGCAACAAGTATGCAAAGCTTTGGTGGTTTTAAATCAGTATCAAGTGGATCTGAACTATAAGAAGTTATACCAAGCTATACCAAGTTTTATCAATAAATGTTGAAAAATAAGCGAGATAGAATTTTTCTCATTTCCCATTAGGATAACATTAGGAGAATGTACTGTGTTTACCACTTTCAATATCTCGGTAACCAATGGACATAGAGCAATGATTTAAGATACTAAATTGTTTGGTTTTTTGAGTCTAAGAATTCGTACTGGCATTTTTTGCCTCTGAGGGTCCAAAATGAAAAGTTATCATTGCCACGGTCTTAGGTCTTGCCATGAGACCTACAGTAACAGCTTTTTCCTTTAAGGAAATTCGCTATACTCTGACAATAATAATTAATTTTCTACATTATTCATTGACACTTTCCGGTAATAAACATGAGAGAGTTGATAAAAGGCACCACCACCATAGACAGTAAGTGTTCAAACAAACCTAACAATAACTTAGTTTTCTTTCAATACTTTAAGTTTCTAAAATTATTTTTGTGAAAATCATTAATATATCAATTATATTTCAATTAAGGAAGCTTCATTCATCTAAAAAGGTTTTAAAACGAACTAAGGAAGAACCAAACTGATTGAGCAGTATACCTTTACTCCTCCAATTTTCTCTGTGGCTTGATTTTGTACGTTTTTCAAGCTGTTATCTTTATGTAAAGAATTGTCTTCCCATATGTTTAATTTCTCACCAAGGGCCTGTTGGCTTTACGAATATTTGATACATACTCGACAACTTAATGAAAAAGTGCAACAACCAAGTTCACACAGAATTTTGTAAATTGCCCACAAATTACGAAATGTATTTTCATATTTTATAATACGCTGTAATTGTATCCATCATAAGTCACCGCAAGTACAACCTGATAATTTTAATATATTTTACTCAATTGTATAACTCGATCAAAGGAAAAACTAACTTTATGTATGAAAGTTCGTCAAAGTGCGTTCCGAAATTTCCCCAACGACACGGGATAAGCCAAAATTATGATGGGGTTCTCGGATCCTAGGTCTAAATTACAAGGCTACATAAATCCGAACAATAACTGTCGGCGTCAACTCGTGTATAATCCCAGCCGTAAATAAAGCACTGAACAGCTGATTGGCTTCATATTGCACCCTTAAATCAAAGCCAACCACTCCTAGCCACCCTTTGTTTGGAACTAAGGCAAACGAAACTTGACGTGACGTTCTAAGTTGTTTGTTAAAAGGTGTCATACTGTGGAAAGAGATCGAAGAACATGGGTTAGGTTTGACAGACTTTCCAGGAAATATAATAATGGAAATACCCTTGTTGCTTTAAATCTCCATGTTCAGTGAGTTTAAAACCCTAAGAAAACTCGAAAAACAATCTTTTGGGGTTTAAACCTCTCCCGTTACCCTCTTAAGGTGGAGCGTTCGGGCTAGTATTTTTAACTCGTCCCAGTGAACACGTTTTAATTACGTGTGTACCATATTTCATTACGATTGAGCTCTTTATATGAGGACTTTCGGGTTTCTTGTAAAAGATACCTACTGAACTCTTTCCCATTTTAATTAAATGGTATGGTGTTAATTTTCCAGCCACTTAATTTGGTTTCAAACAATTTTTGTGGTTTGAACTATCTTTTAGCGTTACAAACATCGACCATATGAAAAGTTTGAGCTCTAAATAATTTATATTTCTAAATTTAGTATTTGATTAAGTTAACACCCTCTAACAAGAGACACAAATATTGATATTCTCTCAAATTCTTTGGCAGTTTTTAAAAGAAAATGTTACCAACTTTTCAATTCACTATAGATTTTGTGCTTTTTATTGTTATTCTATCTGTTTATTTATTTATTTATTTATACAGATCAATTTACTATTAATTAATTTATTTATTGTTATTCTATCTGTTTATTTATTTATTTATTTATACAGATCAATTTACTATTAATTTATTTATTTATTGTTATGTTTTGAAATTATCTATTAATGTTATTATTTTTATTCAGATCAATTTACTATTAATGTATTTATTTATTGTTATGCTTTGAAATTATTTATTTATTAATGTTATTATTGGTATATTTAAACATTGCATTTATATGTTCAGTGCTGGTTCAAAGTATTTCTTGAAATGAAGTGGAAGATCAAAGACTAAAAGAGACTCAACCTCAAAAATCAATATGTTAATTTATAAGTGGACTGCTTCTTTGTAATTGGGTTGTACCTGTTTTGAAGAATGTAAATAAAATAAAAATAAAAATTATTAAAAAGAAATAGGGGTAGTGTTTGTCTAAACAAATCGGTATTTAAAGTACAATATAAATTTGATGAATCCGTGGAATACTGAGAGTTACAGTTCACTCAATGGCCAAGTCAGTTAGGATGTATAAACATACCGTAGTGAACTACTTTTACCCTAATAATAAGGTCATATCAAATAACAAACAAAAGGCAAAATACGATTTGGAAAATTGGTGAGGAATTTCAATAGTTTTTTGTCAATTCTACTCCGTAAATTATTTCCTTCTATATATCACATATTAATTAAGAAAAAGCCTCCTTAAAATAATTGTTCAGTTAGTAGATCAACTATATTGCAGAAAACTTTATCTTTCTTATTACTTCCATCAAATTTCGCTTCACAAAGTTCACTATTTCGTACCTCACAGTATTATTAGTCGTTTAAGTATACAGTAGTCCAAACAACGAAAAGGCAATTTTTTGGAACGCATTTTTTACTTTGCAGCTTTGTTTGGACTAGTTAAGAGGTGAACATATAACAGTCCCCACCCGTATCCCCTGAGCGGGGGGTGGAAGGGGGGTCTAAAGGTAAAATCTTTTGGATTTTCCTAAATATCTTTAAAACAAATAACTTTTAGTATTCCCTATCAAATTTGAAAATTAAAGAATATTACATTTCCTGTAAGAAAAGTATGTCTGTTTTAGTTCAACCATTTACAAGGTAAGCACTAATTTTATCAATATCTAAACAAACATCCCTTCCATAAAAAATACATGTAAATTTGCGAGTAATATACATGTCCAATGGAGAAATGCTTTTTTGCTTAAAGGAAAATTAACAACATTCAGGAAATATTGAAAAAAATTCCATTAATTTTACACCTAAATCATAAAAATGGTTCAAAATCAAGGTGGTGGCGAGCTCACAAAAAGTTATTGTAACCACATAAATATGGACCGAGCCTTGCTCGGTATTTTTTCATGTTTATCAGTTCATCTAATCACTATAAAATATTTCAGCGTCATAAAATTTGTAAAAAAAATATTTTTATTACTCTATGCAATATTTATGCCACACGCTCTATTCTCCCTAAATGGCTGTAGTTTGGAAACAGCTGTTATGATTACTTAATTTGTTTACACTTTCCTTGTTTATTTCGTTGCTAATACGACAACTAATATGAGGCCAACGTTAAAATTTTACAACTTTAAAATCAGTTTCATTACGTTATTAGATTTTCTCTGGCCGAGTCATCTGCATAGAACACGTTTTTGAGTCATAAATTACTTATTTCCAGACTTTGCAGGAAATCCTTGGAGCCGTTTTTGAGATAATAGTACAAACAAGCAAGGAAGCAAACAAGAACGGACGTTAATATTGCTCATATAAGATTATAGGATAATTTCTAGAAAAATTGAAAAAATAAGAGAAGGCAAGGGAGACAGAAACGTCCTGCGAAGGAGAGGCGGGAGAAGCGGCGATGTTTAATGCACGCGTCCCCCCGGGGGGCGTTTTCCGCAATAAACTGGGCCATGTTTGGGTTCCGGCTGATTTTGTTATACTTTTCCAACTCAACGCGGTTGAAGCAATCAGTGCTTGTTTGGCTCTAAACTGAAAACTTAGAGAATTACCTATTGTATTAGTGCTAACAATTAATTGTCGACCTAAACATTTTTTATAATAGTTTGTCCTTTTTATAAATTGTTTTCGGGGGCAGTTTTTACAAAAAAGAAGTATAAATGTTTATTTTTAGTAAATTTATTTACTAAATATACTACATATGAACACTGTTTAAGCTTGTAAATAGTAATGTTAAAAAATTAATCTTATTTTTACTAGTCAATTGAATTTTTTATAAAAATATATTAATAACTCTACATGAAAAAACTAGGTTTCGTAGGAATATTTTTTTGTTCATAAAGTAGGTTGGGTCATATCAATTTAATCTTTTCAGAAGTAACTGATAAATAACTTTCAACTAGGCTAAGAACTTGTTGGTTTATTTACAGTAGCTTTGGAAAATAATAGTCAATGCTTTTTTCTTAAAAAAAACGCAGAAAAAGCACAAAAGTTAATTTGATTAACTGTAGTGTAATTTTAGTTTATTTGTTATTTAAAAAATGTTAAAAAATATAATTATTTAAATTGTCACAGTAAAGTCTGTAATCAACTTATAGACTTCAATACAAAATTGTCCAGAGAGAGAGAATATTGAAATTCATTTCAGAGCCTTGTAAATGAAATCTGAAGTGACATGGCGGATGGCGAGCTGACCTTAACTAGTCCCTTATCACCCTCAGACTTTGAGTGACGTCTTTGGTCACAAAAACCCACATTCCCCATCAGGCCCAAAGGACATTGGCAATTCACTGTTTGAAATGACAAGTAATTTACGGAGAGTTAAATTCCATTCGCTCTCATTGGATAAAACAAAGTATGATTATTTCGTATACACTATCAAGGATTAAGAAAAAGGTAATTTATGTTATAAAACTTAATAAAACAATGTATATTCTCGTTTAAATTTAATTTTCAGTCATGGCCTTGTAGACAAGTTTAGATTGCCAAAACTTTTATTTGCATAAACAAATTAAATTAATTAAGTCTAATATTGAGAGAAAGATTGCCTTCAAATGTGCGTCTCTTCAGAATACCGACTTTAAAAACAGTGACTTATGGAATCACTGAAAAGTTACAAATCTGTATTAAGAATCACGACATACGCTGATAAAATGCACAGGGAAGGTTCGTTTTAATACATTTTGATCAAAATCGAAATTTCTAATCCGAAAGAGCTATCTTGACTTCAGATAAAATTAAGTAAAAAAGTAAGGACCTAAAAATCCATACTTCAGGAGGCTGATTGTTAATATTGATTAGTCTTAAGGTTGTCGTCTTGTTAGGTTTATTCGTTACCACAATAAGATCTAAAGATTAAGTAGTCAAATGTTTTAGAGTTTTTTACTTTACTTTAATACTGGCGTAAATTCTGTATGATATTTCCTGGTTGAAGAGGTCAGATCCCTCACCCAGCGACGTCTGTCCATCCAGTCGACGGACTTTCTTGGATATCCTAGTAGCATGTTTGTATCAGCCATCAATGAATTCTTTATTCGCTGAATTTTATTCATTCCGCAAGTGCACTTATAATGGTTGGTTGATATAATTTAATTCTTTAGCGAATTTTGAGTCACTTTTAACCAGTGAATTGGATAGGTACATTATTTTACCCAATACGACTTTTTTCACCTTATTGACATCAGGTAAATATTAATTTTGTTTAGACTTACTGTTACAAAACAATATTAATTGATGAATTCAGTTAGTTAATTAGTACATTTCACAACCAACTAATCTTCAAGCAATTTGAAAGTTTTTCATTATTTCACATCTTAAAATGTTTTTTACTTCTCAATTTTTACGAAAAAGTCAACTAGTTTCAACTATAGTTTAAAAAATAGTCTTAGTTCAACTACTTAAACAAGTATGAACATCAAAGAAACAAGCATTTTTATGTAAATTCCAACTCTTTTTTAGCGAATTTCCCCTATAGGGAAAAAGCTATTACCGTAGGTCTCATGGTAAGACTTAAGTCTGAGACTATGATAACTTTTCGTTTTGGGGCCCCCAGAAGCAAAACACACCATTCGTTCGTAATTTTATATATATATATATATATATATACATATCTATATATATATCTATATATATCTATATATATCTATATTTATATATATATATATATATATATATATGTGTCTGTGAGCACGATAGCGGCCGTAAAAATGGTCCAATCTTAATGAAATTTGGTACAGACGTGTAAAGTGGCAATCCCTCAGACGAGTTCGTAAACCAGCCGTATCGGCCCACTTTAAGGGGGGGTAAAGGGGGGTAAACCCCCAAAAATGGGTTTTTTGAGTTTTTTACATAGAAAAATAAAAATAATCAAATTTTGTTGCCACCATTGAATTCAGCTCAAAAAAACGAACAATTTAGTATTTTGAATCACTGCTCTATGTCCATTGGTTACCGAGATATTGAAAGTGGTAAACACAGTACGTTGTCTCAATGTTAACCTTATGGGAAATTAGTAAAATTCTATATCTCGATTATTTCTCAACATATCTTGATAAAACTTGTTAAATAGCTTCTTCTAGTTCAGATCTACTAAATATTAAATTAAAACCACCCAGTTTCAATATACCTGTAGCAGCAAACCTGCATACTCATTCCCAATGTTATTCTTATGGAGCTTACCAAAACATGTCAAATCTCACAATGTTGCATTTAAATATGTTGTTTTGCATTTGAAATTCGCTGAGTATGCAGGTCTGCTGCAACGGGGGTATTTTATCTTATATAGGCCTACATGATTTTTAAACATATATTTCAGAATTTTCACAAAACAACCCGATCAATTTGACTTACGAAGCCTAATAAATTGAACAACAAGCCCAATTTCAAATTTAACCCTATCGTTCAAAGGTAGAATTAATTCAAAGTCCCCAGTTGTTCAGCAGAGGCGGGGCATGCCACTCATCCTCCGACGACTGCCGTGTTTTGCGTGGATCCACCGAACAACAAAATTGTTGCCGACGCCTTGATTAATGATTCCCGCGATCAACAGGTCCTCTATTCACACTCACCCTGTTTTATAAACTTTCCTTCCGGTTTCAGGGATGTCATTCGTTTTTAGTTCTACAGGTGGTGCGGTCTTCAAAGGAAGGTATAATTTGACTAGCGTCATTGTTTCGTAAAACAGTTCAGAGTAAATTACCATTTGTAACGTACAATTAATATGAGAATAAGTGGAAATGCTCAAATAAATATTCATGAAACAACCGTGAAGTTATTTCATTCAATTTTCTAATACAGTAAGCTGTTCTTTTGTTAAAAAAACAGTAATTAGTATACAATTACTGGTTTCTTAGATCCTCGAGTGTATGTTTATATATATGGTGATTCCTTTGGTTGTATTTAGCCGCTAACATAGTTTATCAGTAATATATTGCGCCTATTTAAAGGATAAACCATAATATTTTTTCAATCTAAAATATAATGTTATCTTTAATACTCTGTAGTGAATGGAATTTACTGAAAAATCATACAAAATCCTTTCCTGTATTTCCAATTAAATTTTATTGTTGTCTATTAAAACCAAGGAGACTGTTATGAAGTAATGAGACCTGATGATATTAGCCATAAATGATGTATATAACTAAATATAAAATTTCCATAACTTCTGTTGTAACAAAAGTGTTATGTTTATTTGTCTCCTTCCAACCTTTTCATGGATTATGGGCAAAAACAAGGGAATGAGGCAAATAAGTGCCAAGGGTGGTTGGGACAGTAGGGGTGGAGTGGACAGGGGTTGGTCGCGGTGGAGGGGACGGAGGGGGAGGGGGGAGGGGGGAGACTGACGTTGACGAGCGACTGTCAGTCCAAGACGAGGATCGATACCTGCAGATGTCCGTCTCTTTCTCAACTCAACCGTCCGCTGATGCTGGACTGTTTTCAGACGAAAACATCACGATTTAGTGACATGTTTGCACTGAAAATAAGGGATTATTGAACCTTTTTATAAGAATTGTTTAATATTGTAGCTCTACATGATTTGTTTTTGTACCTACTTTGTGCTCACTAACAACTTAATTTCTTGGGTGTTACAAAAAAGGGATGGGATAGTCGGCTCTCTTTGATTAAATAAGCTTCACATCAACGTTAAAGTTTTTTTTATCCACGTGTTTCATCTTAAGTGGCATGTTTTACAAAACTGGGTCGTATGGCAAGCCCACAATGAGGTGATGGAAGACGGCTCTAAAATGAAAAATTGTTTCTTAAATATTTAAAATTATCATTTCAATTGAAAATATCAGTAGAAAAAAACAACACTATTTCTGATCGATAATATCAGATTTATTGCTTTATTTAGTAGTAACAATTTCAAAATGTTATTTTTTCACCAGAAAACACCAAAACACTATTATTACAATTAACAATCCACAGTACAAAAATCCTTTAAAACACTGTATAAATTTAAATTTAAATCCATTATCCCTTTAACTTCCTTAATATAAAATATAAAATACAACTATTAAAGTTTTTCTTGCCCATGAACAATTTAATCGTGCAAACATTTACTCGTCCATGACGAAAGACGTCAGAAACATGTCAACAACTCCGTTTCATTTCAGTCGAGAATAGAGAGCTGCATGATGCGCAGGGATGAGTGCCAAGTGACAAGCGGCAAGTGACAAGTGACAAGTGACAAGTAGCCGATGGCCAATAGATTTGTGCGACGCATGACAATTGTTCCTTTTTCTGTTGAACATTTAATTTTATTAAAATTTTTCAGTAAAACTTTAATTTTGCTACTTTGGATTTCACATAATTGCAGTACAATTAAAGGAGCGATATTAATTTTTTGGAAGAGAAGTGAACAATGAACCTTATATTACGCCACAGTCTGACATTTAACGCCACAGTCTGACTGGATTTTTTCGTCAACTTTCCCGTACAAATGCACGTAGTTTTACTTAAAAATGACGAATAAATATATACATACATAGGTTACAAAATATACAGTCAATATTGAATTGATATTACCTTTTTCAACTAAATATTTATTAAAATATGTTTGAAAAATATTGAAGTGATATTTTTTACTTATCGAATTCTTTGCAGAAACCTGGTAAAAAAAATTAGGTCTTCTTAAGTATTTTTAGGCTACTTCACCTGTTTTTTGTAGTGTAATATTTTTTGTGTAGCCAAAGCTGTTTACTATTTACAAAGCCATTACTTGCTCATTGTAGTTGTTTAGTTATAATAGCTCTGCTTCAATAAGCTACCAGCACGCATCCTCCCTCAGTAAGGTGTAAGGATGTGTAATCTTAAAAGTTATTATTCCGTACGCAATTCAACAAGTTATTTTCCCCGTCAGATCTTTAATGATGAAAGAAGAAAAATCATGTTCTACTCGCTTCAGTCTTCGCTGTCAACAATGTACGCCTAGGGGGGTTTTGTCTGTAGACAGTTGGCAGCGCTGAGGACAACTTGTATGATATACGACGGACAGAGGCCCCGGTTGATGTTGATTTGTAGTCACAACTATGGCGCCAATCAGACAAACTTGTCGGTTACACTCTGATTTATAGCTTCATCGCTGAACGCTTAACTCATGTCTTCTTATGAGATTGATTGATCATAGTTAGGATATTCACATGAATTTAGAACTTAACATAACATAACGAAAGACAATAGTTTTATAACGGGAGATACTCTAAATTGTACTGAGAGCTGAATTAACATCAACCTAGTGTTTTCCATCTTATGGGTATATCGAATAGGTTCTTTCTATATGAGTGAATTTAAAAGTGTTTTTATCTACGACCATTGCAACAAGCACCAATTATGGTATTACAATAAACGTTATAATGATATACATTAAAACACCAAAAACCAAGCAGTACTCTAATGACGACTTTAGAGTACTGGAGTCACTTTAGAGTACTGGTTCTAGACCAATGAGAGCTCGGCATTTGACGGAAGTAGTGTCATAATAACAATTACGCAATTCGCACATCAGCTGATTGTTGCATTACGATTCATGTTTGAGTTTACTTATCCCATCAGCTGATTGTTCCACAGCAATTCATGGTTCAGTCTGCTTATTTACCTAACCTCAAATTTTAGTTGACCTATCCCATCATTATTAAAGTCATGAGTTTTGTTTAACTTCGGGGGAAATTTTGTCGTATATTGTTGGTCGTAGATAAAATAGTGTATGCAACGATTGTATTATGCCTTTAAGCCACTCGTGAGATATTTAGAACACTCGCTTCGCTCGTGTTCTAACTTACATCTCACTCGTGGCTTAAAGACATTCATTATACAATCGTTGCATAAACTACTATTTTAGTATACCGTAAAAGTTGGTAGAATTTTTATCAAGCTTATTTTTATTTCTTGAATACTACCAAAACGACAAAGACTCTTAACAATATATAAACCTTATGACCTTCAGAAATACAGCTGAAACCCATATCCTTATTTGTTTTGGTTTTTAATACTGAGGTCTCCGCATATCTCATAGTGATCGCTTAGTTAGGGTTGCTTTCGATTTAAAAATAAATATATATTGATAAAAGTTGTAAATGTGAGTAAATACAAATTATATTAAAGCCTTTTTATTTTCTCCAAATAACTATCAAGTAAAACAAAATTTTCCTTACATTATGATGGAACATTCTATACCTAATAAGTACTCTTTCTGCACCTATCTTAAACTCTCAGTTATACTCCGTTGTTCATCATTTTATTTCAAACCATGTTGCATTTTCCTTTTAAGGTAATTAATTCATTGTATTCCCAATAATAGTTAGTTAGTTATAAACCACTTTTTTGTACATGTTCTTTCTATATGGGTGGATTTAAAAGTGTTTTTGTTTATATACTGTAAAAGGTGGTAAAAGTTTTAATCAAGCTTACTTTTATTTCTTGAATTCTACCAAATCGACAAAGACTGTCAACAATATATATACTTTATGCCCCTCGGAAATACAGCCGAAACCAATATTCTTATTTGTTTTAGTTTTTAATACTGAGGACTCCACATATACTCATAGTGATCACTTGGTTATTTATTGATAAAAGTTGCAAATGTGAGTAAATACAAATTATATTACAGCCTTTTTATTTTGAAGGCTAATAACTATCAACTAAAACCAAATTTTCCTTTCATTTACGATGGAACATTCTATACCCCAAGTGCTCTTTCTTTACGTATCTTAAAATCTCAGTAATAATCCGTTGGTCATCATTTTATTTCAAACCATGTTGCATTTGCCTTCAAGGAACTTAATACATTATATTCCCATTAACAGCCAATTACTTACAAACCACTTTATCTATACATACTCTCCTATACTTGTCCCCTTTTTTCATGCGTAACACTAGTGAAGAGAAGGAAAAATATAAAATTAAGTTTTATAGCTATTAAGTTTTTTATTTCTGGAGAATAATATTTCAACAGAAATACCAAACCATCAAAGAGAATGACTATGAGTGATCCGTCTTATTTCGGTCGTGTTACAGGAGACCATTCCATCATCCGCCCATCTCGGTCCCTCACCCGTCTGTCGGTCTGTATTATACAACTTGACCTGAAATTAGGATACTATATCTGGAAGAACCAATAAGTAAACTTCGGGTTATTGAATCGCACACATGTTCGCATCTGTACTGTTTTGGATGTTGGACCCATCTACTTTCAGAGAGCATTTGATTTGTAATTTGTTTTACAAATTATTTTATAATGATAGTTGTAGATAACGTTGTTCTTTTGTAACTTCAGACAGATAGAAAACTATTATGTGTGACATTAGAATTATGGATTAAACCTAAGAAAACAATATTAACCTCCCTTTTATATATAAGGTCAAATTTAATTCATATTGGCATTGTTTAAAGATGGTATGGTTAAAACAAAAGTAAATCCAATTATTGGCTAATATCTTAATTTTAGTACGGCTTCTACTTAATAGTTTTTAAAATACAACGAGTGTATAAACCATCTTTACTTATGTTAAAATCAGAACATAGCCATAACTGTGGTACGCGTTATTGGACAACACGATAGCAGAAACTACAGTCAACAAACGTTTTATTGTCAAAGTCGTACTTATGTTGTCAAGGTATTTTAAATTGTTTAGCCTGTTGACCGATTCCGGAAGGTTAAACACTTATAAATTATTTTTCTTGGTAATTACGGTAGATGTTATGGCTCTTTGCTCACTTAATCTTTTCCGTTGATTCGCCAGGGTTTTTAATTTACATTTATTCTCCAAAATAATTAGAATTATAGTACAAATATACTATTGACACACCATAAGATTTACCATTCTCATTTTGCTTTATACACTGATGGATTCAAAAAAGTTTGATCTTACCCCGGACCTGTGGTTAGGCCCAGCACCTTTCGAGGTGCCGGGACTACTCTACCAGTTTTTCGCGAGAAATATGCCTAACATCAAACCTATCCTGCCAACCTAATCTTAAAGTAATAACCTATCTAGAGTTTTCCGTATTTGACCAACAAAATATTCGAGATCGTTTGAGTTATTAAATTAGTTTTGTGTTTTGTTTAATATATTTTATATTTCCAAAGTTAAAGTTGTTATTTTAATATTGATAATCGACGAAAAGATCCTTATAACCAAATTAAATTCATAATTTTTTTAAATCAACATTTAATAGTGTCCTCATTGCGAGAGATCGACCGTTATCCTCATATTGATCGGAGCTTTCTCGGGTTTCTTGATAATTATTCGGTAGCAATAGCTCATAAATCTGTTTAACAACGGCTCGTGTTCGACTCTCACGTAATCCCGACCATAAATTCGGCCCCGAAAGACAGCTCGTCCGATCCGCTTCATCTTACAACGTTAAATCAAATTCTTGCCTCATCCGACCGCAGTAAATATTACTCATTCCAACTCTGACTGGTTCTTTCCCATCGCTTAGTTATTGACGTTAGTAAGGAAGTTTGATTGGACGTAAAACAGTTTTTGATGAACCTGCAGTTTCATTTTGTCTACCTTCATTTATTTGGTTCTTGAAGTAATAGTTACGCTGGGAAAAACTAAAATAGAATTAATTATATCAAATCGTTGTGACCATGTTGACAGATCTCGATTAAAATCTTGACTTCTGGGTTGGACCGCGTCGTAAGATCGAAGATTTCCGCCGACGTTTCGGAGACGTTACAGCACTCCATCTTCAGGGCGAATAACTTAGTCGCGCACAACACAAACTACTTTTTCCTCATAAAAGTTTTTTGACGCCGTCTAACCCAGAAGTAAGAATTTATTATCTTGTGAATGTAATCGTGGAAGCCTACACTCTTCTTTGATATTTTGATTAGTTATGAAAAGTTTTTGGTGAATTTATCCAGGGATGAGTGATCTTTTTGTGTTATTATGATTATTTTTGGAAAGATATATTGCACGCTATAGAATAGCCTAGACGAAAAGAGAGCGTAAGTGTTATTTCAGATCCAACTTTCATTTTGATCTTATTTTTTTCTTTCTACAGCCTTACTGTGGGGGTTGAATTGAAAGTGGCCGAGCCAATAGAGCAGCTACAGAGCCTTTACTAAATCTGTAACATAATAAAGGGAATAGCTTGTTCCCAATATGTTATTAATATATGCTCTACATTGTGTAAAGTTGATGGTATAGTAAAATTTTATGATAAATCATATGAAATGTATATTTAACAGTAGTATGCTACATTTCATATTGAAAGAAATTTTCTGACCTAGTACTAAATCATCTATAAATTTGAATAGGAAACATCAAACACAGTTTCGGTTATTCTACTTTGGAACTATTTTTCCCTTTTACCGATGTTTATTAAACCCTAATAAGAGACACTTGGTTATTTAAACTTATATTGTCTTTACAAAGAATAACTTTGTCAGTCAATCTGTCTTGAAAAATCGCCAATGTGGTCAGGTCCATCGGTCCTTATCCAGGACAGTCCATCATTCCCTGTCCCGTTCCATCATCCCCTGTCCGAGACATGTTTCCTCAACCTCCTGACTTTGTCCTATTTCACCACATAGACTAGAAAATGTGTGGAGAGCTGGCTGCCAAAGATTTAACCTAATTACTGATATGTTTAATCAAATTATGAGTCTTCCAAAAATATTTATAATTTCACAATGAAAAGTTTGCGGTAAACAATACTAATTTGTATGGATTGAATTGTGTTTTTTATAATTATTAATTTTATAAATTTCCAACAGTGAACTGACTGGGTAGCCTAATGGATAAAGTGCTGCTCCCTATACCCTGAGGGACACCGTTTCGATCCCTAACCAGGGTTGAACCTGAGGCAAGTTGCTATTCGACAATAGGCTATGAATTGATGATGCTATCTGACATAAGTTGGCCGTTGGATGGTAACAAGACCCAGGTAAGACCGTTTCCGATTAAAATATTAAATCATTTCAATAGTGTAGAAAAAAATCTTCATCGTTTACCTCATCTTCACACAGTCTACAGTTCATTATATCCGTTAAGTCATAAGTATACAGTAATTAAGTCTACGAGAATCAAAACTTTAAGAAGCTTTAAATGTGTTAACCATGAATATTATAAACATTTCGTATTTATTTACATTATGTCAAAACATTTATTTCAAAATGGATCCACTAAATACCCGCCATATGAAAAGTCAACAATACAACCAACGAACCAACAAGTGTGATGAAATTAAAAGTCCATCGATAACGTTCAATTCGTCATCCGGCAGACATCAATTGTCCATCACAGTCGTCAACGCCTGTCCGTCTGTTGTCGCCGGTGGCCGCCACTCGTCTCGTCCACCACATATCTGTATCGTTCTCGCTTCGGGAAAACTGTCTGTTAGAAGTGCATCAAACCCTTAGTAACAATTTTCAAATTTGTTGATTATTATTTGAAATGCTAAGGATATCTGTGTTGCCTGCTATTGTTTGGAAACGTTATCATAGTATAGTTTAGCTTAAAGGAGTATTTGTGTCTAACTTTATTGGTTTGAAAATATAATAATTAAATAGATATAATTTATAGATGTATCTGTCTGAGTGGATATCGTGCTAAGGAAAACTTCTTCACGTAAAAATATTTTAATGGTTGTTTTCTTTTCTATAAAAGGTTTTTCTATGAAATTTTAGTAACTTTCAAAAACTCTTACTGTAGATTTCAGTTTATATTCATAAGAAATGAAAAGTGGGGATATAAAATAATTGATGAAATATAATTTTACCGTGTAAAACCATACTTTCTGACAAACCAGTATTATATGAAGGAATATACTAATTTTCCATCCTCCCATCAATTGCTGACCTGTTGTAAAAATAAATTGGACAGTATACACAAAAGAGAAACTATATAAACAATAAATATAAAAAAGTACTTAAAGCTCTTTCTAATGTAAAGCATACGCACAAGTGTGTATTGTTTGAAGACAAAAGCGAGCCGAGGGGCGCAAGGGGGAGAATGACGTCAGATGGACAACTGCAAGTGTATCGATCCTCGTCTTGACTGACGGACACTCGTCAATGTCAGTCTCTGCCTCGGGGCCTCCCCCTCCCCCTCCCACTTCCCCTCCCCCTCCCCACTTCCCCTCCCCCTCCCTTCCTCCCCTCCCCTTTCCTCTCCTCCCTTGGATACCACTCCTTATTTACCTTAATCCCCCCAGATCCTCGGTAATAGTAACTCTTTCTCGTCACATTTTCGTCTGGAAAAAACTAAAGAAGGTCTTTTGAGATACGTAATTTTTTTAAATATAGTACTTGTTTTTTTTCCTTTTTAGGAAGAGGGGTGAGCGATTCTCATTAATTGTTAGGCCCCACCTTTAAAGATGGTATCAGGGTAAATATAGTGGTCTTCGATGGTACAGTAATTTTTTTTTACACTCACTTTGGATTATTTTGTTGCTTTTAACAAATATTCGTTAAATTTCGGTTTCGGTTGTTAACACTTTTATTCTATACAAATTTATTAATTTTTTTAACATATTGCTTACTCACTTTTTTATTCATTCATTTAGTACACAATCCTTTACTGCCTAAAAAATTGATGGTTTTAATAGATAGTGTAATTAAAGATTTTCACGAATATTCAATTATCGATATTTTCTATTAAAGTTCAAAACCATTTTGAACATTGTTTTTATAAGAGTTTTTAATAAGTAGGTTAGTATTATGCTCTATAATTAAATCAAAATTGCCTTTAATTGTTTTGGTTTTACTTGCGTCTACCACGGATCAGGCCGTTGGTGTATTACCAAAAAAAACAGGGTTCAACTATCCATAGGTTAGTGTGACCCTATCGTGGTCACTCTATTTCATTCAGCAGCACCAAACGTCCGACAAAATTATGGGGAATCAACGTTCATTAGCAAATATTCATAATAGGGAGGTTTGACTAATTTAAATATTGCTTGACCAAACATTTCTAAGTTTCACGGATGTTGAACGTATCATGGAGATATAGGTAAGTAATTTTTGCAACATTTAGGATTGCAGTGTAACTATCACCTAGCCAAAAATTACGCTTACCTGTATATTACGAGATAAAACATAATAAGCAGTTTTTATCATAATATAGGATCGTTCTTAAGTTTAGCTCAGTAAAAAATAAACACTAATACAAAAGTTGCAGGAGAACAATTTATGTTTATGAGTGATTGTGGATGGTTTATTAGTTACGGTGAATGTTAGATTGAGTCTTAGGTGAATATTAAAGAAAATACCTATTTTTTTAATTGCCATGATATGAACATAAACATCAACAAAATGTATGTGTTTATTCTGATTTCTTTTTCACAATACATTTCACATATTCAATGAGTAATTATAGCTGCGACAATAACGAAAACATTTTCCCCGTACCTTTTGCCAGAGGTTTCTGTTCGAATGAGATTGTTACAAGGAAAGCGGCGGACAATGTGGAGGGTGACGTCAGACGGACAACTGCAAGTGTATCGATCCTTGTCTTGGCAGATGGACACTCGTCAATGTCAGTCTCTGCCTCAGGGCTTCCCCCCTCCCACTCCCCTCCCTCCCCTCCCCTCCACCTTTCCCTCCCTCCCACTTCTACCCCTCTTACCATTGCCACCCTCTCCTACCATAACTGTGCACAATTCTTCTCGATCAACGGTTATACAGTTTTTTCTTTGTATACCTTTTAACTGTCCATCACACTTTGGGAAGTGATAAGTTTTAAGTTTGTTTTTAATGCTAAGGGGTACAAAGGCAATAAATTAACGAGCCCTAATTTTTAAATAAATTAGTAGAGATTTGTTTTACTTAATAAAAAGATAGTTAAAAAAACGTTTAAACCAGTAATAAATGTATGATTAATAGTTTCTCCACACAAAATACTTTGGGCCCCGAAGGACTAAAGAGACCATCACAAATATGAGGATGGTGGTTTACAAAGCTACAGGAATAGAGATTAATTTGGAATGAGGGAACTTTTTCCAAAAAACTTGAGCTCAACCTTGCAAATATAAGCACATATGGACTTAATACAAATATGGACGTATGGACCAAATATATCCATATGTTTGAACTTTTTACTATTATACATATGATAATGTATCAGCAAGTGTAAGGAAAATAGGATGGCATGTGTATAGAAGGGCTAAATTAATTTTTAAATTTACATCTTAATGGGATATGTGCTAACACTATACTTTGCCTTACTATAATTATTATAAAATTAAAAATCAGAAGTTTAGAGTGTCTTGACATTGTCACAGCAAACCATCAAGTAAAGTTAGTAAACCAAAACTTTAGATTGACTTATTCGACTCAAAAGTATATACATGTGAAGTGTGAAAATTCGTCTTGAGCCGGAACTCCCAAAGTTCATTGCGTAAAACACCCCCTGGAGACCTGGATGTGCATTAAACATGGTGGCCCGTGCCAGTCTTCAATCCGTTTGGTCTGCATTTCTCTCTCCTACTGTTTTCTCATTTCCTTTTCTTTTTCTAACGATACTCTATGATGAAGAAGAGAGCAATAATTTTAAAGGTGCATTTTTTTCATAAAAAAAACTATTTTTAACTGTCAGTCATGATAGATATCTCAAAATATTTCAACGTTATAAAGTGGTCATCATCAACAAGCAATATTTAAAAAAAAATCTTCTCTCAGATTATGGATGCTGAAATTTTCGATTTTTCTTCAGAAATTTAGGGAATGAACAATAAATAAATGTACAATATTATTTAAATGATATGTTATTCATATGAATAAATCACAGTTGGTAACATTAATTTCTTAAAGGGTGCATCCAAATTTAATTAATTTATCTTTTATCAAAATAATTGTTAACTCTATTATTTTCTAATTGTCTAAGCCTGTAAAATATAATTGTAGAAATTTTGTAGACCAAACAATATCACGTAAAGATGTATGTGCTAGCTAAAAAATATCAAATGAAAGAACGGAAGAAGGAAGATATTATTTCTAAAGCATTACACAAACAAACAATACATTACAGTACAATGCATTGTAATACACATACACGTAAAAAACAAATAAATGTAAAGTTATCACTTTAAGATGCCACACCCCATCTCCACCCCATGCCACCCCAGATCCAGATGCCACCCCATCTGTTTTTCTGATTAGTAAATGTCAGTAGGCCAGCTTTACAGCCCTGACGTGAGTTATTTGTACAAACTTTTTAAACTGATACCAATTAGTTAAAAATCACCTGTTTTGGTACAGCTCTGAGGGGATTATAGTGTTGGAGTTAAATTATGTTTTTAACCTTGGGTATTGACATACCTCACTCATTGAGCTAAAGACAAACTCAGAACAGTCTACGTTTTAGAATAATAATAATTTTTTCATCCCCCAGTTCGTCTTTGCTATCTCAGAGTAAATGTGTTCGGTTTGGTAGATCACTGACAGTTAAAATGGGTATTAGTTGGATGTAGGGGAAATATTTTAAAATTTATATAGCCTTCAATGGACATGCACATCAACAAAAGGTAAATGTATGTGTTTATATTGATTATACATAACCAATGAAGGTGTAAGTATTTTCATAATACATTTCAGATGCAAACCGGACAAAACATCCGATTCATCAAGCTCCGATGATAATTTATTACGTTGCTTAAGTCCGACCGTAAATGTCTAAATCAACTTGTGTATAATCCCTGCTATAAATTTGACTTCGAGGGTGTTTCTGATTGGCTTCATATTACGCCCTTAAATCAAAGTCACATCTAACCGTTGCCATCTCCTCGGCAAGCTCTTTGTTTTGAGTGTTTAACCAATACTCTGGATTGTATGACAGAATTTGTTATTTCATCTGGGCTCAGATGTTTGCTTTCCATTAAATAATTCTTTTGTAAACATTTTTCTAAACTACAAGCCACATCGAAATCTATTTAATGTCATGGTTTTTAGTCATAGTCATAGTGACTTATTCTCTGAATAGAAAAAAAGTTTACATTTTTATATCTCAGTCGGTAAATTCAAATAAAAATTGAACAAATCAATAAAATAAAGAATTTTCAGGGAAGGAATTTAGTAGGGAAAAACATATATCTTCTCCTGGTACTGTACAGATGTGAAATTTCCTTTTAAAATTAGGTTTTACTGAAATTTAGGGCACAAGTGTATGTGGTGAATTAAGAGAGAACATTGGTTTTATATTCTTAGGTTTTAAATAGCATTTGACTCACTTGTATTTTATAGCTCAGTACGCTCATAGAACTTTGCTAGAGTTAAGTTTCAGAAGAAATAAATTCATATTTACAGGGTTCTCAGTTGTAATGTTTTCTTGATATTATTTGTTGTTATTCGAAGTTAAACCCCAGATAGTTTTTTCAACCAATTATAATTTTTACTAATTTTTTTCGGAAACCGATCCTATATAGACTCAACATTACCACTTTACAATTTTTATAATTTAATTGCCCAGATTTTTCAAGAAACCGACCCCTTAACCGTGTATAACGAAAATGAAAGTTCAAAATTATTAAGTCCAAGGTGCAAAAACACGCTTTAAATTATTTTTACTAGACGCAGAACTTATCAAGTTTTAATAAACACTACCGTAGGATATTAATCACACAATATTTCACCTAAACTACACCTTAGGCCTACTTCCAATGGATTAAAAAGCAATCAGCAAAACCCATTCGTTTTAAGAAACTGTATTTTATTAGTGACCTTGGTGCTTCAATTTTTTCCAAAATTATGATAGTATACTTTATGATACTAGAATAGTAAGAGTACTTTATGTAAACATTTACTCTTCCTAGTATTTTAGTCGTACAGGTCGCATCAAATTATATGGTCCAGTCAGCACTAAGACTAATGTTAATTCAGCATAGCACTGTTATTTGACTCTCAGAACCAGCCTATTCGGACTTTTTGCTACGCTATTACAGGTGGATTTAAATGCCGTGGCCCAGTCCGCCTTTAAGGCCACTGTTAATTTAGCATTGTGCTTACGGACAATATGGACCACGTTATTTGATGCGCCCTGTATAGCGTGGTTCAGAGCGTGGCCCGGTCACAGTCCTACATAACCACCTACATAGACCTTGGGACTCCTATTGTTTCCAAAATATTACAGTCTACTTTATGATACTAGAGTAGTAAAGAGGTGTAAAGAGGTTGGGCGATAGGTTGTCATGGGCGTACCAAATGGGAAAAATAGGAAAAAGCTTGCTTCAAGGCTGTTTTTGTTGATAAGAGTTAGTAAATTTTGTAATTTAATTGTTACTAAAATAGTTTAGTTTAGTTTAGAATCTCATATCATGTAGACCACTGTCCGTCCCCTAAAGGACAATAAGGGTTAAGGTCCTAAGGGGGGGGGGGGTAAGGGGCCTAAGGGGGGGGGGTAAGGGGCCTAAGGGTTAAGGTTTTGTATCACCTTATTTGGGGGGGGGGGGGCAAAACTGATTTAGGGAAAATGTTTACCCGGCAAAAAAAAGTTATTAGGATCATCTTTGGGCTTGTTCCTTGGAACATTGTGAGAATTATTTCATAAGCCTTGGTATTTTGACTGTGCCAACACTATATTTTTATGAACTAGTAACGTACATTAGGAATCTAAAATTAATGAGCTTATGTCAAAGAAATCACACTGACAACACTCGGTTCAAATAAAAATTTTTCACCTTTCACAGATTGTCAGTTTTTGAACAAAAAAAATCTCTTTACGCCGGCTTTAAATTTTATCATATGCTGTTTGACTTTATTTCTACCATAGTTACTGAAAAAAATTAAGCCACACTTAAAAATTACTTGTTTTTGCATTGTTTTATTCTGTTGAAGGTATCGTAGAACACCTCAGGCAATGAAACCCTGTCTTGGTCTTTGACCCCTCGCCTCCCAACCAACTAAATCCTATAGTGGCAGAATGGACAGCTTTTTGACCTTTCCAACGTTCATCGAGCCAACGGATAGAAACTACAAGGAACAATATACTGACACATACCTTTTCAAAAAACAAACAGTTCAGTACAACATGAAAGACAATATGCATATAAAAAATAAAACTGTGTGCACACTTTCACTGATTTGAGCACACGCCAATATACTAATATGAACTTGACTGATGTGTGTTACTACCTGCACTTTGGCTGTGGTCAAAGGTCATTTGGGTCTTAGAGAGTTTATCAGCTGGTTCCCTTTCCAATCCTCCATACAATTTAAATGTAATTTCCCCAGGAAACTCATCTTTTTTTAAAATATTAACAATCCCTGTCTCCCTGATTGAAATGTTTATAAATATAATACTCCTCCGATATTTTGGCTTTATGTTTACTATTGCATTGCTTTAGTACTTTCTTTGAAGTATTTAAATCAATTTTGTGATCAGGGTACTTTTTGAGGTGCTGAGCAACTCTGCATGGACGAAGGATTTTTCTGTTTACAGGCTGTATGCTCTTTAAACCGTTCTTTTAAAGAGCGGTTCGTTAAACTAATGTATTTTTTATTCCATCCTGATTCTTTATCTTACTCCACTAAATAAACTCCTCTCATTTTATTCATATTACTTACAATATATATATATATATATATATATATATATATATATATATATGTGCAATATTATATACAAAATATATATAGGTAACAGGTATATTAATTTATAATATATATATATATAATTAATACACAAAATATTTACAATTAACAACTAAGCAAATAAGAAAGTGTGTATGAAAACAAGTATAGTCCGAGTCACATGATGTGACCTATGCCGTCCGTAATTTCAATGCTAAAACTAACATTAGTCTTTTGAACGACCTAGGCCACATCATTTTACTCATACTGTACTCCATCCACCGGTCTCCCTGATCCATCGTTTCAGAGCGTGGCCTGGCCACCATCCTGGGGATCCGTGGCCGTAACTCCCGCATATTTCCGTCCCAAAGTTACTGCCAGTCTCGCGGATTGATGGCGTCTCCTCCATCAGTCCTCCGGCCTACGGAAGATATTTTCGTTCCTCTTCATCTCCAATGTGTTTTCCATAAATTTTTGTCTCGTGTGAATCTTCCCCGCTGGAAATAGCTGGTAAGTTGTGGCAGCGCGGTGCCCTACATAGAGTGGGTTTGGAATGTGTACGCATCACACGTTAAAACTTGGACGGATGGTATAACCTTAAGATGATCTGAACCTATGCTTCTTGAATAAACTAAGTCTCCCTAGTTTATTAATGTTGATCCGATATGTAAAAATGTTGGTTTGTTTTAACATGATACAAACTTAAAGCGAATGATTCTTTAGTTCTGCATACATCCAATGAAGCGTCTGAAATTTCTCTAAAATAGTTTGTAACATCTCTATCACGTAGTTAAAATTCTTGCACAAGTATAATATGAAATGAAATGAAGATACTATTTATTCCGTCTTTTTCAAATACAACCCTAATATCTATAGGGTCATCGCGTTTGTATAGTAAAATCTCGGTAACTTTTTAGATTTATTTTTTTCTTCAATGCTGAAATTCAGATGCCCTTTGCATATTCCACCTATAAAAATGCTAAACCCCTTAAATAATTTACATATTTGCTAATATCCTTCATGTCAACTTATGTTGCTATACCGGTTAGGAAGTAGGGGTATAGCCCTTTCCTGAGTTTCCCGCTAAAACCTATTCTCAGTCAAAATCCTATTCACTGTGAAAAAACTAGTACTGCATGTTTGCTTTGTTGATAAAACACCCTTACTGTGAAAAAAAGGAATTAACGAAAATACCAAACAATATTAATGTTACACTAAACAGTTTGTTTATTACAACAGAACAGATTTATTATTTAAGTTTGTTTTTTACTGAGGGGATAGAACAAGATTATCCAGATTATACACAAAGAATCGAACGTTTTACATTCATGTCCATCCCTTAAAGGTCGAATAACGGACATCCGGTCCCGCCAATAACGAGATCCAATAATATAAGTGTCCGGGTGACAAGAGATAATAAAGACGTGTGCCGGGGGGTGTGGGAGGGGGAAGGGAGGGGGGTTGCCATGACGACGGGACGGTCAGTCTTGTCCATCACCGGGACGTTACTATGACGACACCTTGCAAGACACCGGGACACCTCCGCAGTCGAAAGAATAACATTTACATTGTTCTGTCTATGATCTTTTAATTGCCTATCGATTAAATGCATTGTAAAAAATCGAAGACATGATGATTCTAAGCAGCAATGTACAAATGTTTAATTTATTATTAAATGTAAGATAATGAAATAATTAAATAAAATTACCTTATCCAATCACTGTTTTTCTTATGACGACATGTTTCACTCCTTAGAGCATCATCAGGTCAATGTATGCAGCCACATTGTTCAATGTATCATAACATTGTGGCAAGACAATTGATTCAATAAAATTTCATGGTCACTGTAGTTAAAAGTTGTCATGTTGTTAAAAGGTTAAAAATTATAAAACCTTGAGCTATGCTGGCCAGCACTAATCACTATCACAGACTGAACAAGACTGACTCACTGAAGGTGTTGTTCTTACTTTCATCCACTGCCTTGAGTATTACAGGTTTGAATGTTCTTTTTGTTCTCACGTTATGCTTCTTTGCATTTTAATCTGTCAATATATGTATCAAAAATTATATTTGACTGGAATGAAGTTTGGTCATTGAGAATGTTATTGGGGTCAGTCTTTTTTGTTTTGTAAATGTTAAATTCTTCTTTCACGACAGGCTTAAAACTTTTAGGCAGAACTTAAATTTAGATGATGATCTGAGGAACGAAAAATGTCGTCATATAAAATTACAGTGATTGGATAACGTAATTTATTTCATTATTTATATATTCCAATTCAAGGTCACAATGAATAATATAAATGTAAGAGCAGCAATGTGCAAATGTTCAATTTACTATTAAATATAAGATAGTTTTTCCTTTAGAGTCTATTTTTATGGTAGCGTTTTGAATCGTAGACCCAATGCCACCTTAGGAGACATTTTTCGAGTTGAATGTTTATAAGGATACTTATTCAAACCGTTATCGATGACATTTGAATTAATTGGTTATCGTGTGAGAGTAATTTTATTATTTTATGAGTTGGAAATATTTTTTTCAAGCTATTTAGTTTTCTTGCTCTTCTGTACAATTATTTTAGTATTTTTTTTGTTGTTTAGCATAGTTAAATTTTCAGAATTTCCGTTGAGTTGTTCAACAAGGATTCAATGAAATCGATTGGAATGGATGTTAAAAATAAGATATAAGTGTCCAGTTGCTTGAAAGCTTTCTGTTTGACAATAGTTAATACATATGCTGTAATTTATTCAACATTTGTATCGATTCTGGGTCACATTTCCAGATCCTATGGACAGGTAATAATTTACGTTTTTGTGCTCAGAAGGTATGCTTGAAGCAAAGAAAAATGAATTACTATTTATGTAACTTTGTACAAAGCTACGCTTTTTACACAAGTTTCAGGGGAAAACTGAAATAAACAAACTGCTAAACTAATTCGCTCATACATTGTATTCACCTACAATGTAGGAACACAACTCCTCAAACCAAAAACCCCGTACTTATGGACGAGGGGAGGAGGGGGGTTCCAGAAACAAAAAGCGACTACGTGGTTAATGCATCAGCCCTGTCGAGCGGTAAAAGTTAACTGCCTCGGTCGGAGCTGATGGCCGCGCTATTGTGACAATAAAGGGAGTGACGATGACGCCCTCAAGTCTTATTGGAAATATCCTCGTCCATCTTCATATGTGGATATTACCGGCCCGGGAGACGTGCGTTGACTTCCTTCCGTCTTGTATGCAACATCTCCGACCGGTTGGGCGAAAATTCCTCGTTAAATCGTTGTTGCAGTTTTAGTATTGAGAAGAGGAAATTATGAGGGCTTATGTATAGTTTGTCATTGCGTTTATAAGTTTATGGATAGGTATATACTGTGTTTATTTTTCTATTTTACGTAAGAAGATTAATAGTAATTTTTTTATAATGTTTTAATGTTTTAATGTTGTATTTTTACTTTTAAAAACATAACTTAAGAGTAAACAAAGGCTGATATCAAAAATAATACTAGAAGGCTAATGTAATTTCAGTTTCATCAAAAAGTTATTTACAAGCTTTAAAATTGGTTTTTAATGTTGCAATTCCTAAAACGTTGCAATTGAAATTCTTTATAATTCTTTATAATTACAATTGAAATACGGTTCTACGGCTAAATCCAGTTAGCTTGGTTGCTCTAAAACATGTATTTATTACACCTATCGTACATAATTTTTGTAAGTTATATATATTATCTCAACAAAACCTAAAAATCTAGGCGTTCAAAACTTTCCCTAAGTTTTGTTCTTATTTTTACATAAAGGTTAGCAACAACCTAACTTCTAAATTAATATAAAAACATTAAATTATCCATCAATAATCCAACACAATTTGTGTTTTTTTTTATTACCGAAGATCGTGGTTGGAGGTCGAAATCAAGTCCCAAAATAACTTGGGTAATATTTTCGGTGGATGGTGTGTAATTCGCATATTTGAGTAGAACGTTTATTGTATTAACTTATTAATTTTTTTATACTTATTTTTGCTTCAAGTTTTTAATTATTCTCAAAACCATTATTGGAACCAATAAGTTTGCCAATCAAAGTCACCGCGAAGACCTCTTTGTTATGCAAAACAAATTTCCAGACTTGGATTATTTTGGACGACTTTGTTATGCAAGGACTTTCTGAATGAGCTGAGTTCTCATCTGAACAAACCACTCCTGCGGGGAAGGATTCCTTATGAAGTGTCCTCTGAGCCGCTGAATAAAATATACCTTGCTTAGGGTGTGCGGCCTCCTGGCAAGCCGACGTTTACTTTAATTTAATGCAGTTTGTTTGGAGCAAAACAAAAGTTTTGAGGAAACTTCCTTTGAGCTGGAAAAGTAGTCCGGATTTTTAGATTACGACGCAAGTTAAATTAGCAGAAACGAAGATTAAAATCAAAACTAAATAGATTTTTACAAAAAAAATAATTTTTTTAATTAAACTTTGTGAATTATTTTTCTCTGCCTTAGAAATTGAACCGAAAACGCATGGAATCATTATGGTTTACGTTCCTTTGTGAAGAAACTGTAAAATATATAGGAGAAAGACAGATCTTTTTGCATATTTTACCAACCTATACTTTTAAGGTAGCTAAGAAAAAATCCTCGACTTCTTACAATTAATTGTGACAAATTTGTGTGTTAGTATAAGGCTTCAGGATATCAATGACGATTACAAAAAATGTAAAAATAAAATGTAATTACTTGATCGGGCTAATAATATAGTTTTAAACACAGTAAACGTTTTATAAACCAATTATATTTTTCATTCTTAAGTTATATTATACTATAAATGCAAATGTACTCTGTTTATTGAAATGATAACGCATATAAATATTCAGTATTGAGTTATGCATTGTATATAGTACCTACTATTCCTACTTAGAGCACTTGTATAACTAATAAACACTATAACGTAGTCTGAGCAATTTTGAGTTACAAAAACTTCACTTACTTTTTTAGCTATTAAATTGAAACGAATTTCAATCACTAAAAAATAAATGCTGCCAGATTCCAAAATAGTAATTTATTTTAAGTTTTTATAAAATTTTAAGAGTTTTCATTTGGTTCAATCTTGTTAAAATTATAAACTAGTAATTTTTTATTTTTTATCGGAAATATTCATCCCTCCTATCGAATGGGCATCTGGCCGTTCCTCAGCCGTCACTCCCGTTTATCGCCAGCAGCGCCGTCGGTGGCGGCAGCAGCAGTTAACTTTTACATTCTACAAGACAACTGCATTAGGTGCCAAATTGTCCTTCTTCTGTTGCTCGATATATGCCTCGATCATATTTTGGTTATGCGTTTTGGGGGATAAGTTTTCTTTTACTGTGTGCTTTATGTTTTATAACTATTTCAACCTTTAGAGATTTGTTTGTACTATACAGAAATCAACCTTTTTTGGGGAAACATATTTCAAAATAAAAAATTGAAGTAATACGTTTTGTGAGATTTATAGTTTATTCTATCAAATTTATTTATTTAATCAGTTGATAGTTTTAAAGAAATACGATTAATTTTAATCAAAGTAACACAAATCAAAGTAACATAAAATATTGTGTAGTAGCTCAGTTTTATGTATGAAAATACTTTTACCAAAAAAGATGGTTCAATGCTCCATACGAAACAGACCTGTGCAAATACTCTACTCCTTGCCACCCTCACCGTCTGGCGAGGCAAACGTACTCTTCGATGAGCAGTGAATTTCGTAACAAACATTCGATGATTTATGTTAAAATTTAAATCTTAATTCATGTTTTGACAATGGATTAACGAATTCTAGGTAACTGGTTCGTAAACAAGTAAATTATTTTTAAGATTGGGGTTGATACGAGCGCTTTATTTTAAATTTTGATAAAACAGAGTAGATATAAAACCAACTTAAGATCAGCAGTTTTACATCAGCTGATTCATGTAGTACAAAGAAAACACTTTAAACGTTTCAGATTTACATAAACAAGAACTATCCAAGCTTAAAGATACTATTATTGGAAAGGATACATGATAAAAGTATGTATTGTTTCAAGAGACTGCTTTTGAAGGAATAGGAATCGCATGTTATCATAAATAGTCACATCATATAATTGAGTAAAATCGGACATGAATACCTTAAAAATATAATCAGAGACTGTTTTAATAATTAAGCTTATATTATTAATAATCCTAATCCATTTTAATGAGTTCATAATAATCCCACCATTTTGTGTAGTTGTTTTTGGGTACAACAAGAAGAGTATTTATTGATGAAAAATTAATACAACTATGAATAGAATAAATCGTTAAAGAGATAAAATAACGCTTATTACAAGCTTAAGACTTTATCAAGAACATACAACTTTTTAAGACATAAAGCAAAAGCAGCAAAAACACTTCTTCGACAAATAAAAAAAACTTTTAAGCAGACAACTTGATCTCACTTTATTTGTAATATATATATGACTGTATTCGGTTAAACTTCTTAGATTTAATATATAACAATTTTCAAAACTTGCTATTTTGATGTTTGATATGACAGGAGGTTTTCAGCTTTAAAGTTTAAGATTGCAAATGTAATTCTTCTAGCTCAAGTCAGCTGATTGAATAATTAATCTGTGCTTAGTTGGGTCGTGTTCTTTGGCTCTCGTTTGACCCTTTAAATTATTCAACAGAAGGTTCGGCAGCGGAAGGACACAGCTTGATCCTGTGGTTGTTGTAAGTTGTAACTAGGTTACTTACAAGTATATTATATTGTTTTCTCATAAATAATTGTTTGTTAAATCAAGTTATGTTTCGATCCACAAAATATGTCTATGTTACAACGTAAACAGGAGTATAACCTACGGTGAACTACGGCCAATTCTTGATGTTTATTGATACATTTTAATCGTTCCTTCAAATTAATAAGTTAATTCAATATGGTATTACTATTAACAAAACCTGAAATTCAAGGCACTGAAATGTTTCTAAATTATTCACCTTAATTTTTATCGAGGACAATTATTTATCATAATTAGTTTTTGCGATAAAAATTCCTTAAGGAAAGAAGAAAGCTTATTTTTTGCAGTTGTAGTAGTATTTATGCCATTATTTTGCTAATTTTCATTAAAGTTTTATTTAAAGTACTCATTAATGATGGATGTAAATCAGTTACACATCGTCATGGTTTAATTGCAATCACAGTGGTGATTAATTTTACAAATATTATGTGCTTAAATGTTGTCTTTATGTACAATTAATAAACATTTACCTGCTTGAAATTAATAACATTTACCTGCTTGGATGTCTTAAGATTTCATATACTTTCTTTATGAAAACTCCTGTTTGAAAGAAATTAATAATTAAAACCTTGCATGATAATTAAAAGTGTGTGTTTTGGAAAAGCGAAAGATTTTTATGAACGGTTATTTAACAGAATTAGTCTGTAAAAATATATGATTCCAGTGTCTTGGCGGAGTTCTGTACTCTAAATAAGATGTATATTATTCAAGACCACTCATGGGACCCCATCAGGAGTCGCTCCCTCAGGAGTGGTTCGTGCAATAGCGTCCTTGTTTCTTGAAGTCTCTTGCATAACAAAGTATACTTATGTAATCTGGAACAACAGAAAAGATTATAAGGACAAAGATTTAATATACTTCTACACTGTATCACAGCTATTTGTTTAAATGGAAGAATGTATTTTTTTCTTCTAGTTAAATTTGTAAGTATTACAATCGTTTATTTATTCCATACGCTGCATATGAATCAATACACGTGATTTAAAAGAATCATTTACTTCTTTGCCAGAAAAAGCTGTGCATAATGAATTTATATTATCAATGTATTACCAATAGTGGTTAGTGTAAAAAGTTCTATATTTGGATTTGCAATCTGGGCCCCTCTTCATTAGAAAAGGGCAATAGAAAAATACTAAATGTTAAAAAAAATTATACCATGTTAGACATAGTGACATGATACGAAGTCCTGTAAACCAGTAAACTGTAGATTATATAAATATAGAAATATCATAACCAAACTCAATAAGAAAAAGTTCTACTTTTCCTATTAATGAAAATATTTGTTCTGTTTATATACATCTTCACAAGTGAAGGTTATACTAATTCTAAATATTTTGTGGGATCTTAGAACATTAAGGTGCACATTGTAATGATTGCAACAATACTCCCGAAAAAAAGAATACCTCCATAAATTGTTTGACAACAAAATTCTTCGTTTCGCATTATAAATATAATCGCGTAGACAGAATCGCGGTTTTGTGTGCGTTTTATAGGTGTTTTCAAAGCAAAATCAAATGTTTTTCGTTGTTTTATTTCAGACTTAAGGTTTATTTTGTGAAAGGAACCGGCCATATTTTTGTTGAAAAGAAAATAGTTGGCGGCCAATGACGGCGTCCGCCCGGAGTGACGGGGCCGTATACCAGGCAACCGTCGCCACTGAGGCTCGGGGTACGTTTGAGATAAAACTGGAACGTGCTTCACTTACGTCTCCCCCCCACCGTACCCCCCCTGCGTCCCTCTGTTGTCTCTCTCTTGCAAACGCACACATTCTGTGTGGTATGGTTGTAACTTTTTCCCCTTTTAATATTTACATATTGGTTTGTCCAATATTATTTTTATAAATACTAACTGCGCGATTATTGACAGTTTAGAAACTTTACAAGTTTGATTCTGACTGTGTATTTGTTAAAAATTACCTAAATTTAAAATTATCAGTTAACGTTCATGAGGTTTGAAGGCAGGTAAAAGGAAATTGGCTTGTAAATTTTTAATGTTGATTAAATGAATAAACATGGTTACCCCTCAGTGTTTAGCAGGGAAAATTTTCATTTTAAAATTATAAATTTGACGGTTGAAGATATTTTTTAGTTTTATCCTGATTTGTATGTGTTAAATATAATTACAATTAAAAACTAGGAATTTATAAGTAATAATATTAATTAATACTATTTATGTAGATGTTTGTAAGGCTTTTAAGTAGTTAATACAATTACTACAAATGGCTTTAGGAATTAAATTTTAGTTAAATAAATAAAAAGGGCTAACTCCCCATACCCGACAGTGAGCAATTTTAGTAAAACAAACTATTTTGTTGGGATGCCCATTTATAATGCAATTGCCTCCCAAGTAGCTAAAATAGTACAATTTAATTGACAATGGCTTTTATAGAGTACATTTAATAGGTTGGCTTTATTTTATATTATGTAGACATTAAATAGGATGACATATACGTTTGACTAAGGTTCACGTAAGGATGTGATCGGATGTCACCAGGCTTTTGGAGATCGACTTCAGAGTGAGTGATAAAACTGATACGTGATTCTCAGATTAGACCCTTTAAAAATTTATTTTCTACGAATCCTTACCTCCTTCCTCTTTGTCTTCACATACTTTATTGTCATTATTTATGACCGAAAGTATTTTACTTTACTTGTCCTCTTTATTGATTTAGCCGAAAATACTAAAATAGACCTTCTAATTGAGTTGGCGGTTTATTTCTTACCAGTCAACTCGTCACTTGGTTAATTTAATTTATTACAGAGTAAGTGTAACTAAATCATTTGGTTTCAATATAAAAGAAAGTTATCAAACCACAAAGTTCTTGACCCTTTTCTCTCATTCACTGGTTTCTATATTTCACCTCTGAATTTCATAATTAAAACCAATCACAAACAGTTTTCTTATTTATGTAAACTAATAAATGCACATATCTAACATTGAATTAAAATACTGTAAAACTCGTTTTTTAACACTTTGATATCCCAATTTCTTATAGTAAAAGCAAAGACTATTGGTATGCAACTTACCCCAACTAATCACTCCAATGTTTATTTACAGATTCCGGAAATTCACCACCGGATGATTCACTAACGTAAGAGAGCAAAACTACCAGGCATAGCAAGAGCAAGGCGCAAGTTGTTTACAGAATCTTCTATCCCTAAGATCCATTTTCTAAAACAAGTTATATCCATTTTTCAAAATTTCGAGATAACCTCAAATTCACATTCTTCATAATGTTCCACATCCCACTGAGTATGTTTGGGAGCCAAATAGTCCATATCCAGCATGTCATAAAGACTAAAAAAAACATGTCTTTTCAATACCAGTTATACCCACGTTCTTGTTGCAAATTAAACTATATCCGAAGACTAAGCTTGGGTTCGTTTTAAAATAGGTTATTTTCCATGACTACAATACATATACAACTGTTCTGCCATATTGGATCTGGCTAACATTTTTGGTTAGTCTTTGTTTAACAGTGCAATAGACCACCTGCTGACAAGATGTTATTATTGAATGGTAATTATTCTGTACATGGCTTTTAGTTTAAAATGGATGTTGATGGTTTTGTTCATTATTTAAGAATGTAACAGAGGTTCTAGAAGAGGCATAGAAGCTAAAACATTAAATTAGGCAACATAACCAAAATGGTGTAGAATTCAAATCAGGTTATAAACTAAATTCTTTTAGGAATAAATTTATAACCACTGAAATCGTGGACATTTTTGATTAAAACAAAGCTATGTCCACATTGTATTAAATGTATTTGTTAAATATCCTATAAAAAAATCTTCTGGTATGGAATGATGTGTTGATGTCTCAGCACCGATTCCAATTATCGTAAGAAAAATTTATAAATAATATTTAATCAGGCTTGCCAGGCTTTATGTAGGCTTGTCAACCGTTTTTCTTCCTCCTCCGTTTTTTCTTTGTAAAATTTTACAATTGGTCTTTGATATTTTAGGAAAATAGCTCTTACAGGTTAAGTCAACTAACTCGGTCCAGTCTGACCATAGGTTAAATGTTAATTTTAGCATTGCACTTATGGACGGACTTGGCTAAGTTAATTACCTCGGACTGTAGCGTGACGAGGCGGTGAGAGCCGGCTGGGAGACAGGTGACTGGGCCAAGATAGTTACCTCGGACTATAGCGTGACGAGGTGATGAGAGCCATCTGGGGGACAGGTGACTGGGCCAAGATAGTTACCTCGGACTATAGCGTGACGAGGAGATGAGAGCCATCTGGGAGACAGGTGACTGGGCCAAGATAGTAACCTCGGACTATAGCGTGACGAGGTGATGAGAGCCATCTGGGAGACAGGTGACTGGGCCAAGATAGTTACCTCGGACTATAGCGTGACGAGGTGGTGAGAGCCATCTGGGAGACAGGTGGCTGGGCCAAGATAGTTACCTCGGACTATAGCGTGACGAGGTGGTGAGAGCCGGCTGGGGAACAGGTGACTGGGTCAAGTTAGTTACCTCGGACTGTAGCGTGACGAGGTGGTGAGAGCCAGCTGGGGGACAGGTGACTGGGCCGAGTTAGTTACCTCGGACTGTAGCGTGACGAGGTGGTGAGAGCCAGCTGGGGGACAGGTGACTGGGCCGAGTTAGTTACCTCGGACTGTAGCGTGACGAGGCGGTGAGAGCCAGCTGGGGGACAGGTGACTGGGCCGAGTTAGTTACCTCGGACTGTAGCGTGACGAGGCGGTGAGAGCCAGCTGGGGGACAGGTGACTGGGCCGAGTTAGTTACCTCGGACTGTAGCGTGACGAGGTGGTGAGAGCCAGCTGGGGGACAGGTGACTGGGCCGAGTTAGTAACCTCGGACTGTAGCGTGACGAGGTGGTGAGAGCCAGCTGGGGTACAGGTGACTGGGCCGAGTTAGTAACCTCGGACTGTAGCGTGACGAGGTGGTGAGAGCCAGCTGGGGGACAGGTGACTGGGCCGAGTTAGTTACCTCGGACTGTAGCGTGACGAGGCGGTGAGAGCCAGCTGGGGGACAGGTGACTGGGCCGAGTTAGTTACCTCGGACTGTAGCGTGACGAGGCGGTGAGAGCCAGCTGGGGGACAGGTGACTGGGCCGAGTTAGTAACCTCGGACTGTAGCGTGACGAGGCGGTGAGAGCCAGCTGGGGGACAGGTGACTGGGCCGAGTTAGTTACCTAGGACTGTAGCGTGACGAGGTGGTGAGAGCCAGCTGGGGGACAGGTGACTGGGCCGAGTTAGTTACCTCGGACTGTAGCGTGACGAGGCGGTGAGAGCCAGCTGGGGGACAGGTGACTGGGCCGAGTTAGTTACCTCGGACTGTAGCGTGACGAGGCGGTGAGAGCCAGCTGGGGGACAGGTGACTGGGCCGAGTTAGTTACCTCGGACTGTAGCGTGACGAGGCGGTGAGAGCCAGCTGGGGGACAGGTGACTGGGCCGAGTTAGTTACCTCGGACTGTAGCGTGACGAGGCGGTGAGAGCCAGCTGGGGGACAGGTGACTGGGCCGAGTTAGTTACCTCGGACTGTAGCGTGACGAGGTGGTGAGAGCCTGCTGGGGTACAGGTGACTGGGCCGAGTTAGTTACCTCGGACTGTAGCGTGACGAGGTGGTGAGAGCCGGCTGGGGGACAGGTGACTGGGCCGAGTTAGTTACCTAGGACTGTAGGGTGACGAGGTAGTGAGAGCCAGCTGGGGTACAGGTGACTGGGCCGAGTTAGTTACCTCGGACTGTAGCGTGACGAGGTGGTGAGAGCCGGTTGGGGTACAGGTGACTGGGCCGAGTTAGTTACCTCGAACTGTACCGTGACGAGGTGGTGAGAGCCAGCTGGGGGACAGGTGACTGGGCCAAGTTAGTTACCTCGGACTGTACCGTGACGAGGTGGTGAGAGCCAGCTGGGGGACAGGTGACAGGGCCGAATTAGTTACCTCGGACTGTAGCGAGACGAGGTGGTGAGAGCCAGCTGGGGGACAGGTGACTGGGCCGAGTTAGTTACCTCGGACTGTAGCGTGACGAGGTGGTGAGAGCCAGCTGGGGTACAGGTGACTGGGCCGAGTTAGTTGCCTCGGACTGTACCGTGACGAGGTGGTGAGAGCCAGCTGGGGGACAGGTGACTGGGCCGAGGTAGTTACCTCGGACTGTAGCGTTACGAGGTGGTGAGAGCCAGCTGGGGGACAGGTGACTGGGCCGAGTTAGTTACCTCGGACTGTAGCGTGACGAGGTCGTGAGAGCCAGCTGGGGGACAGGTGACTGGGCCGAGTTAGTTACCTCGGACTGTAGCGTGACGAGGTGGTGAGAGCCAGCTGGGGTACAGGTGACTGGGCCGAGTTAGTTACCTCGGACTGTAGCGTGACGAGGTGGTGAGAGCCAGCTGGGGTACACGTGACTGGGCCGAGTTAGTTACCTCGGACTGTACTGTGACGAGGTGGTGAGAGCCAGCTGGGGGACAGGTGACTGGGCCGAGTTAGTTACCTCGGACTGTAGCGTGACGAGGTGGTGAGAGCCAGCTGGGGTACAGGTGACTGGGCCGAGTTAGTTACCTCGGACTGTAGTGTGACGAGGTGGTGAGAGCCAGCTGGGGGACAGGTGACTGGGCCGTGTTAATTACCTCGGACTGTAGCGTGACGAGGCGATGAGAGCCAGCTGGGGGACAGGTGACTGGGCCGAGTTAGTTACCTCGGACTGTAGCGTGACGAGGTGGTGAGAGCCGGCTGGGGGTCGGCTGACTGGGCTGAGTTAGTTACCTCGGACTGTAGTGTGACGAGGTGGTGAGAGCCAGCCGGGGGACAGGTGACTGGGCTGAGTTAGTTACCTCGGACTGTAGCGTGACGAGGTGGTGAGAGCCAGCTGGGGGACAGGTGACTGGGCCGAGTTAGTTACCTAGGACTGTAGCGTGACGAGGTGGTGAGAGCCAGCCGGGGGACAGGTGACTGGGCCGAGTTGGTTACCTCGGACTGTAGCGTGACGAGGCGGTGAGAGCCAGCTGGGGGACAGGTGACTGGGCCGAATTAGTTACCTCGGATTGTAGCGTGTCGAGGCGGTGAGAGCCAGCTGGGAGACAAGTGACTGGGCCAAGTTAGTTACCTCGGACTGTAGCGTGACGAGGCGATGAGAGCCAGCTGGGGGACAGGTGACTGGGCCGAGTTCGTTACCTCGGACTGTAGCGTGACGAGGCGGTGAGAGCCGGCTGGGAGACAGGTGACTTGGCCGAGTTAGTTACCTCGGACTGTAGCGTGACGAGGCGGTGAGAGCCGGCTGGGGGACAGGTGACTGGGCCGAGTTAGTTACCTCGGACTGTAGCGTGACGAGGCGGTGAGAGCCGGCTGGGGGACAGGTGACTGGGCCGAGTTAGTTACCTCGGACTGTAGCGTGACGAGGCGGTGAGAGCCGGCTGGGGGACAGGTGACTGGGCCGAGTTAGTTACCTCGGACTGTAGCGTGACGAGGCGGTGAGAGCCAGCTGGGGGACAGGTGACTTGGCCGAGTTAGTTACCTCGGACTGTAGCGTGACGAGGCGGTGAGAGCCAGCTGGGGGACAGGTGACTGGGCCGAGTTAGTTACCTCGGACTGTAGCGTGACGAGGCGGTGAGAGCCAGCTGGGGGACAGGTGACTGGGCCGAGTTAGTTACCTCGGACTGTAGCGTGACGAGGTGGTGAGAGCCAGCTGGGGTACAGGTGACTGGAACGAGTTAGTTACCTCGGACTGTAGCGTGACGAGGTGGTGAGAGCCAGCTGGGGGACAGGTGACTGGGCCGAGTTAGTTACCTCGGACTGTAGCGTGACGAGGTGGTGAGAGCCGGCTGGGGGACAGGTGACTGGGCCGAGTTAGTTACCTAGGACTGTAGCGTGACGAGGTAGTGAGAGCCAGCTGGGGTACAGGTGACTGGGCCGAGTTAGTTACCTCGGACTGTAGCGTGACGAGGTGGTGAGAGCCGGTTGGGGTACAGGTGACTGGGCCGAGTTAGTTACCTCGAACTGTACCGTGACGAGGTGGTGAGAGCCAGCTGGGGGACAGGTGACTGGGCCAAGTTAGTTACCTCGGACTGTACCGTGACGAGGTGGTGAGAGCCAGCTGGGGGACAGGTGACAGGGCCGAATTAGTTACCTCGGACTGTAGCGTGACGAGGTGGTGAGAGCCAGCTGGGGGACAGGTGACTGGGCCGAGTTAGTTACCTCGGACTGTAGCGTGACGAGGTGGTGAGAGCCAGCTGGGGTACAGGTGACTGGGCCGAGTTAGTTGCCTCGGACTGTACCGTGACGAGGTGGTGAGAGCCAGCTGGGGGACAGGTGACTGGGCCGAGTTAGTTACCTCGGACTGTAGCGTGACGAGGTGGTGAGAGCCAGCTGGGGGACAGGTGACTGGGCCGAGTTAGTTACCTCGGACTGTAGCGTAACGAGGTCGTGAGAGCCAGCTGGGGGACAGGTGACTGGGCCGAGTTAGTTACCTCGGACTGTAGCGTGACGAGGTGGTGAGAGCCAGCTGGGGTACAGGTGACTGGGCCGAGTTAGTTACCTCGGACTGTAGCGTGACGAGGTGGTGAGAGCCAGCTGGGGTACAGGTGACTGGGCCGAGTTAGTTACCTCGGACTGTACTGTGACGAGGTGGTTAGAGCCAGCTGGGGGACAGGTGACTGGGCTGAGTTAGTTACCTCGGACTGTAGTGTGACGAGGTGGTGAGAGCCAGCCGGGGGACAGGTGACTGGGCTGTGTTAGTTACCTCGGACTGTAGCGTGACGAGGTGGTGAGAGCCAGCTGGGGGACAGGTGACTGGGCCGAGTTAGTTACCTAGGACTGTAGCGTGACGAGGTGGTGAGAGCCAGCCGGGGGACAGGTGACTGGGCCGAGTTGGTTACCTCGGACTGTAGCGTGACGAGGCGGTGAGAGCCAGCTGGGGGACAGGTGACTGGGCCGAATTAGTTACCTCGGATTGTAGCGTGTCGAGGCGGTGAGAGCCAGCTGGGAGACAAGTAACTGGGCCAAGTTAGTTACCTCGGACTGTAGCGTGACGAGGCGATGAGAGCCAGCTGGGGGACAGGTGACTGGGCCGAGTTAGTTACCTCGGACTGTAGCGTGACGAGGCGGTGAGAGCCGGCTGGGAGACAGGTGACTTGGCCGAGTTAGTTACCTCGGACTGTAGCGTGACGAGGCGGTGAGAGCCGGCTGGGGGACAGGTGACTGGGCCGAGTTAGTTACCTCGGACTGTAACGTGACGAGGCGGTGAGAGCCGGCTGGGGGACAGGTGACTGGGCCGAGTTAGTTACCTCGGACTGTAGCGTGACGAGGTGGTGAGAGCCAGCTGGGGGACAGGTGACTGGGCCGAGTTAGTTACCTCGGACTGTAGCGTGACGAGGTGGTGAGAGCCAGCTGGGGTACAGGTGACTGGGCCGAGTTAGTTACCTCGGACTGTAGCGTGACGAGGTGGTGAGAGCCAGCTGGGGGACAGGTGACTGGGCCGAGTTAGTTACCTCGGACTGTAGCGTGACGAGGCGGTGAGAGCCAGCTGGGGGACAGGTGTCTGGGCCGAGTTAGTTACCTCGGACTGTAGCGTGACGAGGTGATGAGAGCCAGCTCAGGTGACTGGGCCGAGTTAGTTACCTAGGACTGTAGCGTGACGAGGTGGTGAGAGCCAGCCGGGGGACAGGTGACTGGGCCGAGTTGGTTACCTCGGACTGTAGCGTGACGAGGCGGTGAGAGCCAGCTGGGGGACAGGTGACTGGGCCGAATTAGTTACCTCGGATTGTAGCGTGACGAGGCGGTGAGAGCCAGCTGGGAGACAAGTGACTGGGCCAAGTTAGTTACCTCGGACTGTAGCGTGACGAGGCGATGAGAGCCAGCTGGGGGACAGGTGACTGGGCCGAGTTAGTTACCTCGGACTGTAGCGTGACGAGGCGGTGAGAGCCGGCTGGGAGACAGGTGACTTGGCCGAGTTAGTTACCTCGGACTGTAGCGTGACGAGGCGGCGAGAGCCGGCTGGGGGACAGGTGACTGGGCCGAGTTAGTTACCTCGGACTGTAGCGTGACGAGGCGGTGAGAGCCGGCTGGGGGACAGGTGACTGGGTCGAGTTAGTTACCTCGGACTGTAGGGTGACGAGGTAGTGAGAGCCAGCTGGGGTACAGGTGACTGGGCCGAGTTAGTTACCTCGGACTGTAGCGTGACGAGGTGGTGAGAGCCGGTTGGGGTACAGGTGACTGGGCCGAGTTAGTTACCTCGAACTGTACCGTGACGAGGTGGTGAGAGCCAGCTGGGGGACAGGTGACTGGGCCAAGTTAGTTACCTCGGACTGTACCGTGACGAGGTGGTGAGAGCCAGCTGGGGGACAGGTGACAGGGCCGAATTAGTTACCTCGGACTGTAGCGAGACGAGGTGGTGAGAGCCAGCTGGGGGACAGGTGACTGGGCCGAGTTAGTTACCTCGGACTGTAGCGTGACGAGGTGGTGAGAGCCAGCTGGGGTACAGGTGACTGGGCCGAGTTAGTTGCCTCGGACTGTACCGTGACGAGGTGGTGAGAGCCAGCTGGGGGACAGGTGACTGGGCCGAGGTAGTTACCTCGGACTGTAGCGTTACGAGGTGGTGAGAGCCAGCTGGGGGACAGGTGACTAGGCCGAGTTAGTTACCTCGGACTGTAGCGTGACGAGGTCGTGAGAGCCAGCTGGGGGACAGGTGACTGGGCCGAGTTAGTTACCTCGGACTGTAGCGTGACGAGGTGGTGAGAGCCAGCTGGGGTACAGGTGACTGGGCCGAGTTAGTTACCTCGGACTGTAGCGTGACGAGGTGGTGAGAGCCAGCTGGGGTACACGTGACTGGGCCGAGTTAGTTACCTCGGACTGTACTGTGACGAGGTGGTGAGAGCCAGCTGGGGGACAGGTGACTGGGCCGAGTTAGTTACCTCGGACTGTAGCGTGACGAGGTGGTGAGAGCCAGCTGGGGTACAGGTGACTGGGCCGAGTTAGTTACCTCGGACTGTAGTGTGACGAGGTGGTGAGAGCCAGCTGGGGGACAGGTGACTGGGCCGTGTTAATTACCTCGGACTGTAGCGTGACGAGGCGATGAGAGCCAGCTGGGGGACAGGTGACTGGGCCGAGTTAGTTACCTCGGACTGTAGCGTGACGAGGTGGTGAGAGCCGGCTCGGGACAGGTGACTGGGCTGAGTTAGTTACCTCGGACTGTAGTGTGACGAGGTGGTGAGAGCCAGCCGGGGGACAGGTGACTGGGCTGAGTTAGTTACCTCGGACTGTAGCGTGACGAGGTGGTGAGAGCCAGCTGGGGGACAGGTGACTGGGCCGAGTTAGTTACCTCGGACTGTAGCGTGACGAGGTGGTGAGAGCCGGCTGGGGGTCGGCTGACTGGGCTGAGTTAGTTACCTCGGACTGTAGTGTGACGAGGTGGTGAGAGCCAGCCGGGGGACAGGTGACTGGGCTGAGTTAGTTACCTCGGACTGTAGCGTGACGAGGTGGTGAGAGCCAGCTGGGGGACAGGTGACTGGGCCGAGTTAGTTACCTAGGACTGTAGCGTGACGAGGTGGTGAGAGCCAGCCGGGGGACAGGTGACTGGGCCGAGTTGGTTACCTCGGACTGTAGCGTGACGAGGCGGTGAGAGCCAGCTGGGGGACAGGTGACTGGGCCGAATTAGTTACCTCGGATTGTAGCGTGTCGAGGCGGTGAGAGCCAGCCGGGAGACAAGTGACTGGGCCAAGTTAGTTACCTCGGACTGTAGCGTGACGAGGCGATGAGAGCCAGCTGGGGGACAGGTGACTGGGCCGAGTTCGTTACCTCGGACTGTAGCGTGACGAGGCGGTGAGAGCCGGCTGGGAGACAGGTGACTTGGCCGAGTTAGTTACCTCGGACTGTAGCGTGACGAGGCGGTGAGAGCCGGCTGGGGGACAGGTGACTGGGCCGAGTTAGTTACCTCGGACTGTAGCGTGACGAGGCGGTGAGAGCCGGCTGGGGGACAGGTGACTGGGCCGAGTTAGTTACCTCGGACTGTAGCGTGACGAGGCGGTGAGAGCCGGCTGGGGGACAGGTGACTGGGCCGAGTTAGTTACCTCGGACTGTAGCGTGACGAGGCGGTGAGAGCCAGCTGGGGGACAGGTGACTTGGCCGAGTTAGTTACCTCGGACTGTAGCGTGACGAGGCGGTGAGAGCCAGCTGGGGGACAGGTGACTGGGCCGAGTTAGTTACCTCGGACTGTAGCGTGACGAGGCGGTGAGAGCCAGCTGGGGGACAGGTGACTGGGCCGAGTTAGTTACCTCGGACTGTAGCGTGACGAGGTGGTGAGAGCCAGCTGGGGTACAGGTGACTGGAACGAGTTAGTTACCTCGGACTGTAGCGTTACGAGGTGGTGAGAGCCAGCTGGGGGACAGGTGACTGGGCCGAGTTAGTTACCTCGGACTGTAGCGTGACGAGGTGGTGAGAGCCGGCTGGGGGACAGGTGACTGGGCCGAGTTAGTTACCTAGGACTGTAGCGTGACGAGGTAGTGAGAGCCAGCTGGGGTACAGGTGACTGGGCCGAGTTAGTTACCTCGGACTGTAGCGTGACGAGGTGGTGAGAGCCGGTTGGGGTACAGGTGACTGGGCCGAGTTAGTTACCTCGAACTGTACCGTGACGAGGTGGTGAGAGCCAGCTGGGGGACAGGTGACTGGGCCAAGTTAGTTACCTCGGACTGTACCGTGACGAGGTGGTGAGAGCCAGCTGGGGGACAGGTGACAGGGCCGAATTAGTTACCTCGGACTGTAGCGTGACGAGGTGGTGAGAGCCAGCTGGGGGACAGGTGACTGGGCCGAGTTAGTTACCTCGGACTGTAGCGTGACGAGGTGGTGAGAGCCAGCTGGGGTACAGGTGACTGGGCCGAGTTAGTTACCTCGGACTGTACTGTGACGAGGTGGTTAGAGCCAGCTGGGGGACAGGTGACTGGGCCGAGTTAGTTACCTCGGACTGTAGCGTGACGAGGTGGTGAGAGCCAGCTGGGGTACAGGTGACTGGGCCGAGTTAGTTACCTCGGACTGTAACGTGACGAGGTGGTGAGAGCCGGCTCGGGACAGGTGACTGGGCTGAGTTAGTTACCTCGGACTGTAGTGTGACGAGGTGGTGAGAGCCAGCCGGGGGACAGGTGACTGGGCTGAGTTAGTTACCTCGGACTGTAGCGTGACGAGGTGGTGAGAGCCAGCTGGGGGACAGGTGACTGGGCCGAGTTAGTTACCTCGGACTGTAGCGTGACGAGGTGGTGAGAGCCGGCTGGGGGTCGGCTGACTGGGCTGAGTTAGTTACCTCGGACTGTAGTGTGACGAGGTGGTGAGAGCCAGCCGGGGGACAGGTGACTGGGCTGTGTTAGTTACCTCGGACTGTAGCGTGACGAGGTGGTGAGAGCCAGCTGGGGGACAGGTGACTGGGCCGAGTTAGTTACCTAGGACTGTAGCGTGACGAGGTGGTGAGAGCCAGCCGGGGGACAGGTGACTGGGCCGAGTTGGTTACCTCGGACTGTAGCGTGACGAGGCGGTGAGAGCCAGCTGGGGGACAGGTGACTGGGCCGAATTAGTTACCTCGGATTGTAGCGTGTCGAGGCGGTGAGAGCCAGCTGGGAGACAAGTAACTGGGCCAAGTTAGTTACCTCGGACTGTAGCGTGACGAGGCGATGAGAGCCAGCTGGGGGACAGGTGACTGGGCCGAGTTAGTTACCTCGGACTGTAGCGTGACGAGGCGGTGAGAGCCGGCTGGGAGACAGGTGACTTGGCCGAGTTAGTTACCTCGGACTGTAGCGTGACGAGGCGGTGAGAGCCGGCTGGGGGACAGGTGACTGGGCCGAGTTAGTTACCTCGGACTGTAACGTGACGAGGCGGTGAGAGCCGGCTGGGGGACAGGTGACTGGGCCGAGTTAGTTACCTCGGACTGTAGCGTGACGAGGTGGTGAGAGCCAGCTGGGGGACAGGTGACTGGGCCGAGTTAGTTACCTCGGACTGTAGCGTGACGAGGTGGTGAGAGCCAGCTGGGGTACAGGTGACTGGGCCGAGTTAGTTACCTCGGACTGTAGCGTGACGAGGTGGTGAGAGCCAGCTGGGGGACAGGTGACTGGGCCGAGTTAGTTACCTCGGACTGTAGCGTGACGAGGCGGTGAGAGCCAGCTGGGGGACAGGTGTCTGGGCCGAGTTAGTTACCTCGGACTGTAGCGTGACGAGGTGATGAGAGCCAGCTGGGGTACAGGTGACTGGACCGAGTTAGTTACCTAGGACTGTAGCGTGACGAGGTGGTGAGAGCCAGCTGGGGGACAGGTGACTGGGCCGAGTTAGTTACCTAGGACTGTAGCGTGACGAGGTGGTGAGAGCCAGCCGGGGGACAGGTGACTGGGCCGAGTTGGTTACCTCGGACTGTAGCGTGACGAGGCGGTGAGAGCCAGCTGGGGGACAGGTGACTGGGCCGAATTAGTTACCTCGGATTGTAGCGTGACGAGGCGGTGAGAGCCAGCTGGGAGACAAGTGACTGGGCCAAGTTAGTTACCTCGGACTGTAGCGTGACGAGGCGATGAGAGCCAGCTGGGGGACAGGTGACTGGGCCGAGTTAGTTACCTCGGACTGTAGCGTGACGAGGCGGTGAGAGCCGGCTGGGAGACAGGTGACTTGGCCGAGTTAGTTACCTCGGACTGTAGCGTGACGAGGCGGCGAGAGCCGGCTGGGGGACAGGTGACTGGGCCGAGTTAGTTACCTCGGACTGTAGGGTGACGAGGCGGTGAGAGCCGGCTGGGGGACAGGTGACTGGGTCGAGTTAGTTACCTCGGACTGTAGCGTGACGAGGTGGTGAGAGCCAGCTGGGGGACAGGTGACTGGGCCGAGTTAGTTACCTCGGACTGTAGCGTGACGAGGTGGTGAGAGCCAGCTGGGGGACAGGTGACTGGGCCGAGTTAGTTACCTCGGACTGTAGCGTGACGAGGTGGTGAGAGCCAGCTGGGATACAGGTGACTGGGCCGAGTTAGTTACCTCGGACTGTAGCGTGACGAGGTGGTGAGAGCCAGCTGGGGGACAGGTGACTGGGCCGAGTTAGTTACCTCGGACTGTAGCGTGACGAGGCGGTGAGAGCCAGCTGGGGGACAGGTGACTGGGCCGAGTTAGTTACCTCGGACTGTAGCGTGACGAGGTGATGAGAGCCAGCTGGGGTACAGGTGACTGGACCGAGTTAGTTACCTAGGACTGTAGCGTGACGAGGTGGTGAGAGCCAGCTGGGTTACAGGTGACTGGGCCGAGTTAGTTACCTCGGACTGTAGCGTGACGAGGTGGTGAGAGCCGGCTGGGGGACAGGTGACTGGGCCGAGTTAGTTACCTAGGACTGTAGCGTGACGAGGTGGTGAGAGCCAGCTGGGGTACAGGTGACTGGGCCGAGTTAGTTACCTCGGACTGTAGCGTGACGAGGTGGTGAGAGCCGGCTGGGGGACAGGTGACTGGGCCGAGTTAGTTACCTAGGACTGTAGCGTGACGAGGTGGTGAGAGCCGGCTGGGGGACAGGTGACTGGGCCGAGTTAGTTGCCTAGGACTGTAGCGTGACGAGGTGGTGAGAGCCAGCTGGGGTACAGGTGACTGGGCCGAGTTAGTTACCTCGGACTGTAGCGTGACGAGGTGGTGAGAGCCGGCTGGGGGACAGGTGACTGGGCCGAGTTAGTTACCTAGGACTGTAGCGTGACGAGGTGGTGAGAGCCGGCTGGGGGACAGGTGACTGGGCCGAGTTAGTTACCTCGGACTGTAGCGTGACGAGGTGGTGAGAGCCGGCTGGGGGACAGGTGACTGGGCCGAGTTAGTTACCTAGGACTGTAGCGTGACGAGGTGGTGAGAGCCGGCTGGGGGACAGGTGACTGGGCCGAGTTAGTTACCTCGGACTGTAGCGTGACGAGGTGGTGAGAGCCGGCTGGGGGACAGGTGACTGGGCCGAGTTAGTTACCTAGGACTGTAGCGTGACGAGGTGGTGAGAGCCAGCTGGGGTACAGGTGACTGGGCCGAGTTAGTTACCTCGGACTGTAGCGTGACGAGGCGGTGAGAGCCGGCTGGGGGACAGGTGACTGGGTCGAGTTAGTTACCTCGGACTGTAGCGTGACGAGGTGGTGAGAGCCAGCTGGGGGACAGGTGACTGGGCCGAGTTAGTTACCTCGGACTGTAGCGTGACGAGGTGGTGAGAGCCAGCTGGGGGACAGGTGACTGGGCCGAGTTAGTTACCTCGGACTGTAGCGTGACGAGGTGGTGAGAGCCAGCTGGGATACAGGTGACTGGGCCGAGTTAGTTACCTCGGACTGTAGCGTGACGAGGTGGTGAGAGCCAGCTGGGGGACAGGTGACTGGGCCGAGTTAGTTACCTCGGACTGTAGCGTGACGAGGCGGTGAGAGCCAGCTGGGGGACAGGTGGCTGGGCCGAGTTAGTTACCTCGGACTGTAGCGTGACGAGGTGATGAGAGCCAGCTGGGGTACAGGTGACTGGACCGAGTTAGTTACCTAGGACTGTAGCGTGACGAGGTGGTGAGAGCCAGCTGGGTTACAGGTGACTGGGCCGAGTTAGTTACCTCGGACTGTAGCGTGACGAGGTGGTGAGAGCCGGCTGGGGGACAGGTGACTGGGCCGAGTTAGTTACCTAGGACTGTAGCGTGACGAGGTGGTGAGAGCCAGCTGGGGTACAGGTGACTGGGCCGAGTTAGTTACCTCGGACTGTAGCGTGACGAGGTGGTGAGAGCCGGCTGGGGGACAGGTGACTGGGCCGAGTTAGTTACCTAGGACTGTAGCGTGACGAGGTGGTGAGAGCCGGCAGGGGGACAGGTGACTGGGCCGAGTTAGTTGCCTAGGACTGTAGCGTGACGAGGTGGTGAGAGCCAGCTGGGGTACAGGTGACTGGGCCGAGTTAGTTACCTCGGACTGTAGCGTGACGAGGTGGTGAGAGCTGGCTGGGAGACAGGTGACTGGGCCGAGTTAGTTACCTAGGACTGTAGCGTGACGAGGTGGTGAGAGCCGGCTGGGGGACAGGTGACTGGGCCGAGTTAGTTACCTAGGACTGTAGCGTGACGAGGTGGTGAGAGCCAGCTGGGGTACAGGTGACTGGGCCGAGTTAGTTACCTCGGACTGTAGCGTGACGAGGTGGTGAGAGCCGGCTGGGGGACAGGTGACTGGGCCGAGTTAGTTACCTAGGACTGTAGCGTGACGAGGTGGTGAGAGCCAGCTGGGGGACAGGTGACTGGGCCGAGTTAGTAACCTCGGACTGTAGCGTGACGAGGTGGTTAGAGCCGGCTGGGGAACAGGTGACTGGGCCGAGTTAGTTACCTCGGACTGTAGCGTGACGAGGTGGTGAGAGCCAGCTGGGGGACAGGTGACTGGGCCGAGGTAGTAACCTCGGACTGTAGCGTGACGAGGTGGTGAGAGCCGGCTGGGGGACAGGTGACTGGGCCGAATTAGTTACCTCGGACTGTAGCGTGACGAGGCGGTGAGAGCCGGCTGGGGAACAGGTGACTGGGCCGAATTAGTTACCTCGGACTGTAGCGTGACGAGGTGGTGAGAGCCGGCTGGGGAACAGGTGACTGGGCCGAGTTAGTTACCTCGGACTGTAGCGTGACGAGGCGGTGAGAGCCAGCTGGGGGACAGGTGACTGGGCCGAGTTAGTTACCTCGGACTGTAGCGTGACGAGGTGGTGAGAGCCGGCTGGGGTACAGGTGACTGGGCCGAGTTAGTTACCTCGGACTGTAGCGTGACGAGGTGGTGAGAGCCGGCTGGGGGACAGGTGACTGGGCCGAATTAGTTACCTCGGACTGTAGCGTGACGAGGCGGTGAGAGCCGGCTGGGGAACAGGTGACTGGGCCGAATTAGTTACCTCGGACTGTAGCGTGACGAGGTGGTGAGAGCCGGCTGGGGAACAGGTGACTGGGCCGAGTTAGTTACCTCGGACTGTAGCGTGACGAGGCGGTGAGAGCCAGCTGGGGGACAGGTGACTGGGCCGAGTTAGTAACCTCGGACTGTAGCGTGACGAGGTGGTGAGAGCCGGCTGGGGGACAGATGACTGGGCCAAGTTAGTTACCTCGGACTGTAGCGTGACGAGGTGGTGAGAGCCGGCTGGGGGACAGGTGACTGGGCCGAGTTAGTAACCTCGGACTGTAGCGTGACGAGGTGGTGAGAGCCGGCTGGGGGACAGATGACTGGGCCAAGTTAGTTACCTCGGACTGTAGCGTGACGAGGTGGTGAGAGCCGGCTGGGGTACAGGTGACTGGGTAAATAGATTCGATTGATAACAGACACACTGCGAGCGTGGCTTTGATTAAAACCACTCCTCTCTAACCTTCCCATCACCCCTCGTCACGCTGGCCTAGGGTGACAGTGTACTAGGGTTGAACTGTGTACAAGCGAAGGGTATAAGTGAGTGTGACAAATTAGTAAATAATTGGGTATAAATCTGGCTTTTAAATGTTCAAAAATTTGTCACAGAAACAATTTACTCTAATTCTTATTTCAATATGTCAAAAACGATAGAATCGCAATGGTTTTACATAGTTTAAGCGTCTAAGTTCGAGAGCGACTTTTAGTTTATAATTTGGAATGCGCTTATGTTTTTTATTCCTTATTAACCATCCTTTCGTATTAAAGGAAAATATTTTGCAATGTTTCTGGTAATGCACAAATAAGTCCTGTTTTATTTTTATTTTGTCTGTAAACAAAATAAAAATATACCAATTTAAGCTAAATTAATAGGCAAGGATCGTGATCCCATTTTCTCATCCTGTGTGCAAAGTTGCAAACAGCTAAGTAAATCGTTAGAAAAATTTTTTCTGGTAGATGTGCGCAATCCCATTATAAATTGGTGTAGTTTTTTGGGAATTGTAGAAAAATTAACTTAAAATTATACTTTTAAAAAACATCGGCTTTATGTGTTGTCATGTTGGATACAGAATAACGAGAAAATGCAAACAAATGCAGTCACATGTTTTATTGGAGCAATGAGTAAAGACCACGCTGTTCACCCTAAACTCACGCTGAACCCTAAAGTTTTCTGGTTAAATTTTGACTAGTAGGCAATCTTTAGTTTATATTAGCTAATTATCTGTAAAAATCAAATGAAATTTCCTGATTCAAGCATAAACTTACATTATTTAAATGTTATATTACAGCGTTTAATTTCGTCTAACTACAATGAAATGTTTATGATCAGTTTAAACCCAATTTTATCACAAGTCATAGTTCTCTTTCCCTTTTGGAATAAAACAAATAACTCGCAATGTCTAAAAATATATAAATGTAATGTTTCGAGTGTTTCGACTGCGGAGGTGTCCCGGTGTCTTGCAAGGTGTCGTCATAGTAACGTCCAGGTGATGGACAAGACTGACCGTCCCGTCGTCATGGCAACCCCCCTCCCCTCCCCCACCCACCCCAGCACACGTCTTTATTATCTCTTGTCACCCGGACACTTATATTATTGGATCTCGTTATTGGCGGGACCGGATGTCCGTTATTTCACCTACAGACGTGCGCTAAATGCTCGATTGTTTCATTTCGCATGCCAATTTGTTGCAGGAGGTTGTTGGGAGGAATAATTGTTACGTGTTCTGCCTCGTGAAGGGTGTTCTTGTAAATGTAATTAAGATGTGTAACAATCGTCGTAGATATCATAATCATTCCTTTAACGTTCAGGACATGTTTCACGATGTGGCTGAAGATGAGGGGCAAACTTTTAAATATGTCCAGCACTATAATAGAATAATTGTGATATTTACTGGTATTACGCAGGTAATGGTTTGAAAAGTATTTTGATTGTAGTAGCTGATTCACCCATATAGAAGTCTATTAAAAAATATTAATTTGAGAAAACAAAGCTGTTTCCTAAATAGGCTGTTTATTACATTTCTACATAACGTCAAAAAATGTGATTGTAGAAAATAATCACCAATGGTTATTATGATTTAAGATAATTGTCCCTGACTTTCTATCTAGTTTCACTTCAGGTTTAGTTCTCAGCCAAATCAATGCTCCAGTGGGTTTATGAAAATTATACGTCATTATATTGTAAACAAACTTTGAAACCGACTGACGTAGTCGCGTTTCAAAGAAATTATACTTTCAGATTTTCGGAAACAGGTGCAGTTCCATTTACAATCAAATTAAAACAAAATAAACTTAGCTAGTGACCTCGAAATACGCATCCGAGCAGCCTACCTGATGAGGTTCCAAAGTAGATCTGGCGAAGTTTGGTAGTTTAAACTCAGGGACAAGTCTGGGTCGCCAGGGACGGTTCAGCTCAGATGATGCGCATTAAACAGAGACGACTCGCGATTGCTGGTTTAAACTTGCCCCATAGAGCTACTTCCTTATGTGTTCTTGTTTGTTGAAAACGAATAAACTCCAGAATGGTATTAAAATTCTGGCATATGTTTTATATATTCAAATAAAATAACTTCTGATTACTTGACTTTCTGAGGGTTAAAAAAGAACTGCCCTACTCATCCAATACATTATTCATTGCAATGGAATTGCTTCCGTTACAACCAAGTGACGTTTCAACCCCTTTTAAAGTATTTTTAACAATGTGCAAGGTAACTGTTAAAAATAAAATAGTAATACAAACTTCACTTGAAGAGTGTCTGAAATAAATCGTATATTCCAGGGGGTTCTTTGATAAAACATTTTTTCAAGCCTTTAAAAAGCTTATAATCATCGTTTTGTTGTGTTTTCTAAAACCTTTGGTACTTTTGGTCACTACAAAATAATGTTTTGCCGTACTGCCAAGTCATCTTTCTTCGCAATGTAAGATACCAAAGTTGTATAGCAGAAACCCCTTAACTGCCCTTAACCTCTTATAATGTTTTTAAGAGAAAACAAATATTGAAATGTGGTGTAAATACCTGATCAATCCAGTTCTATTATGAAAAACTCATAAGATTATTGCAATTCATTCATAAATGCCATCATCAGATCCTTTGTATGAAACTTAGCTTCTTTTAGAGATTTTAATTGTTAAAAACATCTATCACAAATTTAAACTGTTTATGTACCGTCCTTTGATTTTGTTTTACATTTTTTTAAATTATTGATTTTTTTATAATTATAAATTTAAAACATTATTTCATTATTAATGAATATATATAACAAATATTTATCGGCTCACTTTTTCTTAATAAAGGGGCTTTAGGGGCTATTGAATATGGAAGTGTCAATCTAAAACATAATATTTCTCTTCATAGATTATCTTTTGATAAAAATTCAATCTGACCAAATTAGTCAGTTAGGGGGTTTCTTCAAGTGATTCAATTGAAACAACGACCTAACCAATAAATACAAAATAAACTTAGCTTGTGACCTCGAAATACGCATTTGAGGAGCCTACCTGATGAGGTTCCAAGAAGTAAAACTGGTGAAGTTTGGTAGTTAAACTCAGGGACAAGTCTGAGTCACCAGGGACGGTTCAGCTCAGATGATCCGCATTAAATAGAGACGACCTGCGACTGCTAGTTTAAACTTGCCCCATAGAGCTACTTTCTTATGTGTTCTTGTTTGTTGAAAACGAGTTAACTCCAGAATGGTTTCAAATTTTAGAATTTTTTTTAGATATTCTATAAAGTAACTGCTGACTATTTAACTTTCTGAGAGTTAAGAAAGAACTCTCCTACTCATCAAATACATTATCCATTGCAATGGAATTGTTTCCGTTACAACCATGTAACGTTTCAACTCCTTTAAAGTATTTTTAACACTGTGCAAGGTAATTATAAAAATAAAATAATAATACAAACTTCACTTGGAGAGGGCCTGATATAAACCGTATATTCCGGGGGGTTCTTTGATAAATATTTTTTTCAAGCCTTTGAAAACCTCTTCAAGTCCAAATAATTTGGGACCCCTCTACACCCCCAGTCCGGGTATTTTTTAAGAATTACCTAGCAGTATTCACAAACTAACACTCAATTCACAATTTCCCCGAGATATTTCATCGTCACTTTCACTATCTGTGCTGTCCATAAAATCACTTAGGCCATCAATATCAGAGTATTCGCTAATTTCACGGGCACTCATAAGTTTAATACATGCCATTGCGCAATGTTTACAAACACGGGCCACCTGTCAACAAAGCCACCATTAGCATTTCAGTGATGCAGACTGCTAATACGCAAAACAAAATATTCCAGAGACAGCCGACTATTCCCGAACGTGAGCGAAGTAAAATGAAGCATTCCGACTTCTCCCGTGGCGGAAAGATCGCCAAATTTGAACCAAGGCCTTGATCCCGCGTATACGCGGGCGTGGGTCAGCGGCGGGGTTTGGGAATCAATTTATTTGAAACAAATATTTATTGGCTCACTTTTTTAATAAAGGTGCTTTAGGGGCTATTGAGTATGGGAGTGTCAATCTAAAACATAATTTTTCTCTTCATAGATTATTTTTTGATAACATTTCGATCTGGCCAAATTAATCAGTTTGGGGAGTTTCTTCATTAAGTGATTCAATTGAAACAGCGATCTAACCAATAAATAAAAAATAAACCTAGCTAGAGACCTCGAAATACGCATCTGAGCAGCCTACCTGATACGGTTCCAAGAAGTAGATCTGGCGAAGTTTGGTAGTTTAAACTCAGGGACAAGTCTGGGTGGCCCCAGAGACTGTTCAGCTTAGATGATCCGCATTAAATAGAGACGACCTGCGATAGCTGGTTTAAACTTGCCCCGTAGAAATACTTTCTTATGTGTTCTTGTTTGTTGAAAATGAGTTAACTCGAGAATGGAATTAAAATTCAGGGATGCGTTTTTAATATTCAAATAAACTTCTAGAATAATATGTTTAGTAATTACAATCAACAGGAATGTATAACTTTATTATACTATGCAGAGTATAATATATTATGCAAAGTAGGGAGATATAAATATTTAAGGCTCAGTTACATCTATATAATGACATACACAAAAATAATACTGGCTCTAAGTAACATGTTTTATAACAGCAGATGACCAGTTAATCTGAAAATAACTAAGATTGATGATGGACTGACTGTGAATGATACTGATTAAAACCATTATTTTACTGTGAAAAGCTTTACTTACAAGTGGGGACTTTTTTCGGTAATCCAATATTGTGTTCAAAAAACGACCAACAATTTTCCTACCTACATTTATTTGTTGACTCTCAATAGTTAAAAAAAAATTGTTTTCGTCGTATTGTTTAAAACATGTTTTAGTTTGTAATTGATTTGCATAAGGAAGTATTTACAACTTAAAAATAATTGGGTGAACGCGTGTATTGAGATTTCTTCTGTTAAGTGGGAGAAACTAAAGATGCTGCACACCGTTTTTTAATAGACCAAAATAATTAACTTTTATCCTATACTCTTATATGAGTAATGTTATCGTGCTTGTATGCCTGTATGCTTGCTTGCTTGCTTGCTTCCTTGCACAGTTATCTCTAAAACGGCTTCGAGGATTTCCTTCGAATTTTGAAATTAAGTTATTTTTGGCTCAAACACGTCTTTTATGCAGATTACTTGGCCAGAGAAAATCAATTAACGTAATAAATCGAATTTAAAAGTTGTAAAATTTTAACATTGGCCTTATGGGTTGCCGTAATGGCAACGAAAATAAACAAGGAAAGTGTAAACAAATAAAGTAATCATTACAGCTGTTTGGAATCTACAGCCATCAAGGAAAAATACAGCAAGTTGGATGAGGAGAACATAGAGCAATAAAAAATTATCAATTTTATGACATTGAAATATTTTATAGTAACTGGATAAACTCGTAAACATGAAATAACACCGAGCAAGGCTCGGGCCACCAGGTACTCTTAATAAATAACTTAATCCGCCTTTAGAAAAGCAGCATATGAATGCCAGCAGGTTAACAAAAGAACTTCCCATAAAAGTCTTCGTACAATCCTTGTCTTCAGAGTCGCTAGTCGTTGACAAACTTGTTCTGTGGGATTTTATTTCTTTACAAAAATAATCCTTAATTTTTTAATAAAAAAAATTTAAAATCCATTAAAATCAAAACTATTAAACGTCAGCTACAATTGAACTAGATAGGAACCCTGTGCTAGTCGTCCATGTAGTTAAATGCTTCTACACAACACACACAAGTTACAATTGTTTGCTGTAGATAGCACAGTGTGCTGTGGCCGCACTTTACACTTTATTGAATGAACGCAGGACGCTTTGATATCAAAACAACCTCGTTGATCTCAAATTCCAAAATGAGTAGGTCAAACTTTCCAGAATTAATAGAGAGTAACCTTTTATACTGCGAAATTATTATATTTTGATTTATTAAAACAATGTTGACCAGAAACCAATTTTTAGAAATAATACATATATTTAACACAAGTATAGATCCAATATTATTATAAAATTAAATTGCTTGTATTCCGTCTACTACTACAGGTGTCAATATTTTAAAGCCTGCATATCTAAATTTATATAATTGTACGCTAAAAAACGTTTATTGAAACACCTTTAGATCAAAACAGATTTTAATAATTTTGTGTCGTTAGTAAGAGCTAGGAGTAGAGCTGCTCCTAATCGTAAGGACCTGCATCGGTGGCCAAAGTAAGTGGTTTAGGAGGATCGTACTGTGTCAATACTCTATCACTTGATATTTCATTCTTAATTGCTTGGAATGCTTTCTCACAGACATCTGCCCTCTTGAACTTTACTCCCTGTTGTAAAAGTCGATTCAGTGGGCAAGCTAGCTGTGAAAATTTGGGAATGAATTTGCAGTAATAAGTTGCTAACCCCATAAATGACTAGGGATTCGACATCTCGAGGTTGAGGTGTTTTTAAGGAATAAAAACTTACTAAGGGTAGATTTAAGAGAAGAGCCATAAATTCCCAAAAGTTTTTAACATTGCAATATTAATTTCAAGTATAACATCTGAATAGAGTAAACATAGCTATATGACCTTATTTAATTTTTTTTTCGTTGGCATTACAACTAATTAGCTGTTGTCAAGGAGTGTTGACTAATCAAAGTAACTCACGCACACTTATGTTATTTCCGAAAACAATTATTCTAATTGTTATTCCTTCAGTTTGCCGCTCAGTCAGTTCCGGACTGAGGCCCTTGAGGATCCTCAGATCGTGGAACTGGCGAAGTTCCGTCATTGTAGCGTCAAGTCGGGGGCCCTGGGGACAGGGTCTGTTGATGGCCAGATTATAATGACGATGAGGAAATTAGACTGATATTAGATTAAACCAATTCCAAAGTTAAATTGTTGAACTTTTTGTTTATAACTGTGAATATAATTTTAAATTAAAATTTATAAGTTCTTCCCCTGAAAATATTTATTCAAAATCAATAATTTATTATATTAATTCAATAAACGGTCATTAAATACAGTATGTATATGCCGATGAATATATTTTTAATCATTCCACCCGTTATTTTGTTCTACTACATAAGACAACTGATATTAATAATTTTAAGAAGTTGACGATTGTTTTAAATTGGATATTCTAAGCATTGTTGAGGGATTAGATCATTTCTATTCTTGAAGTTTGTTTTTAATAGGTTTCTTTTGGGATAAGTTGAGCATATATTTTGTCATAGCATTTAGTGGAACAATAGGTAAAAGTTTTTATTGCCTCTGATTTGATGTTCTGATGTTCTGATTTTGATTGGATCCCAAAAAAAGAAACTTTAAAAACTGTTGGCGTTTTGGACTTGGGTTCTAGAGGTTGCGGATTCGATTCCCGGCAAGTCCACACAAATCTGAAAGGTTCGGACGGTTTTCTTTTAAAAGATCTTTGGTAACGCTTGTAAAATGCCACTGGCGTAGACAAACAAAAAAAGTATTACTAATAATTTCTTAACTTCTGTATTTCCTGCATTGTCTTCCCTCACTTCCTCGCTATTTTGTAACCAACCCTAACCAGGTTTCTTTAATAGGTTTCAGGTAAAAGTAAAACTTTTATTTCCTGTTGTGATTTAAAAATGAATACCTCATAACATGAAGGTCTACTCAAATACATAAGTTGCTGGATAAAATACGAGAACAATCGATTAAAATACGAGAATAATCGGTGAATGGAAATTGAACCCCGAATTAAATCTAGGGATCAATGTACACACTATACTGAAGTACCCAATTCCATTCATTTCGGGTACTAATTTGGAATTGTTTGTAATCTTGCCTTTGGCAATACAAATATTAGAATGATTCTTGTTCAAGTATTAGTTAGAACAAATGTATTTCAATATCCGTAACTGTTGAAGATTCTAAAACCAGGTAATAAACTTTATTTTATACTATACCACAACACAACACGTACAGTAAAGAAAATTATAAAACCATATAGATAAAAATAAAAGATTTCAATCAGATAAATGTCAATCACCTTATATTTGATGGGTAAAATATTAACAAATACGGTATTTTACAGCCATTACACAAAACGCGTCTTCGTGGAATATATTTCTCCTAGAATTATAATAGGCCATCGTCGCAAAATCAACTACACATTCCTAAGCTACTTAAAGTACACATAAATTCAGAGAGACGTAACTTGCAGATCAGCTGGATAAAATATTCAGCAGATTGTGGAGGCATCTAAAGGTTGACAAAGTTGCCACCACCTCATCTGCCACCGTCAAGTCTGAGGTCGGAGTATTTGCATGGGTCACTGATGCTTTCAACTTTTCACAGTCCCTTCCGTTTGTGGTTTTCTAAGAGAGTACAGGTAGCTAGGTTTCCCCCTCGTCTAGTTTTGAATATTTAGTTTAGTTTAAAATGAATCTAAACTGGTCCATGGTACATATTTTAGATTGTTGAGACGAAAGAGGAAAATAATGACTATTAATTGTGTTAATAACAAAGGAAGTGTATTTTCTTAGTTAAAACGTAAGTATCTAAAAATATATAACATGTTAAGTTTTCATTAAATTTAAAATAAATATACAAATACAGACGAAGAGCACACCTAGCCACCTGTTCTCTCTTAAAACCCCACAACCTGAAGGATTGCGTGAAACGTTTAATCCATCAACGACTTATGTTGTTAAGTATGTGGAAAAGTTGATACAGTAAAGAAATGGACAGCAGAAGGAAAATAAAATTCCCTTAAAGCCAAACTTCGTGGTTCATGAAAGCTTATGAGAAAATAATATTTGAAAGCAAGTTCATACTAAGAAATATAGTAAGTTAAATAATTTTATTCAAATTATTGTATTTATAGAATAACATCATTATTTTGATTTAATATTTTTGAGCAAGTTATTTTCCTTCAAAAGTATTATTTTTTGCTATAGTACAATTAGTTTCTTGCTTCTTTCACAGAGCTGATATATATTTTTTTATTAAATTTTTATATTTTTAATGTTATTTAAATGGGCCAAAACTAAACTTGTAGAGCCCCCCAAGAATTTCTCGGTTCATATACTGGCTTGGTTCACTTAAAGGGAACATCTAAATATTAAGGGCTCTCAAACAACGTGAATATAATCAAGATTGACCTAATAGTACGGAAAATATCTCTTGTTTTTTTTTTTTTTTGTTTTTCTTGTATCTTGATTGCTCTTAGTTCTTTTTCTTCTTGCTTTTAATTGTCTAAGCCTGACACCTCTGTAGATTGTACACCAATCATCATATAGATTTATCTATCTTAACATTGTTTCCTCCCTGCTTCAATTTTACATATTATTTTCTATTATAATTTTCAGGGATTTTCAATAGTCGCACCAACGAAATATACTTGATTATTAGGCGTAATTGAAATCCACTGTTGAGGCCCAGGTGTTGATTTAGTGAAAACCAGGGTGTTGATAGACTAAAATTATTATATTTTTATTTTGACGTAAAAATGTACCACACGTCAAGCTATTGAAATTATAGTGAAGATAATCCACTACTTATTTCGCCGGGAGGTTCACTTACAAAAACTAGTCAACCATTGAAGATATGTCATTGGTTGTTACCATAAACAATTCGTCAAACATCATTCAGCGTGACAGAAACTACCCCAAATCTAAACACAATAAAGTGATAGTAACATACAAAAAAATTCCAACATCAAGTATACCAAAACCTTTTTTCTTTTAATTTAGTATTTTATCATTGAACCGAATCCTTCACTCAGCAGCTTGGAGCCAGTACAACGTTCCCTGCTATCGAGCCTTCCCCGGACCTCTGTCCCAATCAATGTGGCGGCCTGTGATTCAATTTTATGTTTAATTGTTCTTGAACGACGTGAGGCTCGGGACAAGACCCTTGTCTGACCGGTTAAAATATAGCATGGCTTGGCCGCTTTCGATTTATATGCTTAGGGGTTGTAGGTCTTTTAAAAAATATTTGAGTGAACTAAATTCAACTTGATTAAAATCAAATTTTAGAGGCGTTAGTCAATCAATACATTTTATGACTAAATTTATATTCAAGTATCCTTGTTTTGGAAAATGTAAATATATAGTAAAATATTTATAAAATATTGCGTATTTTCTAACATAACATTATTCACGGTGACTAGTAAGTTTGTCACTAACTTCATACTATGGTTTCTGTAATGAAAATAAAAACAAGATATCCAATTACCATATGTCGTTTTTTCTCGTATGTCACTATATTTTGTTAACTGTATTTTACATGATTTTTTAAACATTTTTTAAACATTGAGGCATCAAATCACAAACAGAAACGTGTATGGCAATAGAAGACAAAATAGGGGTTCAGTTTCAGTTTCTTTTACTTCCAATTTTAAATTGTAGCAAATTTTTGCTTTGAAAATTTAATGTCTCTAAATATAAAATATCATTATATTTTTTTTGAAATACGAAAGAGGCGTATTGTGATACTAAGCGAATTTTACACCAAATGATAGATAACTAATAAATTACGATCACAACAAAAATAAATAAATAGAAACATTATGTGTCCAAATTTATACCACAATCATATATTTTAGAATTTCCATGATTTTTAAAAGTAGCTCAGAGACTGATGTGAATATAGATCAGGTAATAAGTTGTAATAGATAAGGTACAAAGATTGCGTAATGGTGGTTTAATGTTTTATTTGTACTTATATTTATTTGATTGTCAGTCTGCATACATCATAATGGGTACCATATTGTAACATATTACTGCTTTGTTTACGATATATTATACTCTCTCAATATCAATATTTACATTCTTGTAAACTAGCATGTTCTTGAGAGCACAGTTTTCCTTAAAATGCTGAAATAACTTATTTCTGGCATAATTTATGCAGGTGTTTATTTTCGATAAAAAATGTAATTGCAAAAATATTTGTTTTAACATATTACCGCGAAACAGATAAAAATTCTGTTTACGGTAGCAATGTTTACTGTAAAATAACAACCGAAAATTAAAAAATAAACATAATCATTGTCAGAGCTATCCGTGGTTTAATACTACAGTACATTGAATGACGATTGCATATAAAGAAAAAACTTATTGAAATAATACACAAACCATCATGTTTTCGTCTACTACGTACGAGTTACGAGTTCTAATAGCTAAAAAACCGTTACGTAAGTATTACTTCTCGGGACCCACCTATTTCTAATTCTTGATCGCAGTCTAATTTCGAGTTGTGTTGAGGCGAACGTGACTGGGGACAGGTGATTCTGAAAATAGCTTGGATTGATATCCGAACTGGCCGTGAATGACACTGATTAAAACCACTCTCCCCCTTCTGCCCCCCTCCACCCCTTGGCCGCCAATGTGTGGTTTCCACTTGTCCATTTCATGACGGCGGACAAATCTGCCTTGGCTCTAATGTTGTCTTCACGGTATTGGCTGCTCTCGTTGTACCTCTTATCCTTGAGCAACTAGTTGATGTTACTCATTACGTTCCAGCTGCAAATAAGTTTGATAAAGAAGAAAAGAGTTGTATTTTCTTCGTTATCAAACTTATTTGCAGGCTGGAACGTAATGAGAACCGAAACATCTACATTTTACTTCAAATAATTGAATGGAATATGGCAAGGCCCTGAGAGATAAATGTTCAATCGGTTGAATACTTGCTGCACGTCTTAGTACGCTTTAAAATACACATAAACTCCTCGCAACTCAAGAGGTTTTAGTAACTTTTATCAAAATTAAATTTTTGAGACTAACTTTGAACCAAAGTATTGTTTGTGAAGCTGCTTCCAATAATAAGGATTCTGGGACAGGTTTCGCCGCATTTCCAAGATACTTAATCATTCAATTCATGCTAATTCCAACATGCATTAGCAGTAATCTTTTACGTGCACCCATTAAAACTGTGTTACTTTACAGTGTGTAGCACACAAAAAAAATGAAATTAATTCTGTATAGTGAGAAAAATATAAGAATTTTTTTGATGCGACATACCATGGTGTGTAAGGAAATACAGGCGATCAATCAGGAAAGTATTTTATGGTACCCATCATAAAGCCCATATTTATTTAGTTTTGAGTTTTTTTTATATAAACTGTTCATTTTATATCTAAAGGAAAAATTAGTGTTGATGTATAAATCAGATTAAAACAACTACAGTACTTTTTTCAATGCGTACAAGGCCAGACGCCCTGTAAAAATGTTCAGTAATGAAATGTGTAAAGTATGTAAAAGCATAAATAATTTCAATAGCTTTAAAGTGAAATACTTTAAAATATGTCGCTTTAAAATAAGAGTTTAAAAATTGTATAGGAAGAGCAAAATTTAATTTCTAAAGTAACTTAAACTATACATCACATCCTAAAAAGAGGTTTTTTTCTAGTTTAATCTATGTTATTTTGAAGACCCATTGTCAGGAAATAAATTGCTGCTAGTTTACAACTGCATCGACAGAATAAAGAAGCGGAGTGCCAAACAATGTTATTTAATTATCGCACAGAAGTGCTGCGAACCAGCGCCGTTCGACACAAAAACTGTGACAAATCTGTTTTGAGTTTTGGCGCCATCGAGTTGGCTACACCAATTTGTTGTTTTTTTCTCACGCTAATCACTTACAAGTGAGCGACTTACCAACATTAAAGTCGCTTAAGAATTATGAATTTCAAATTAATCGTTGAAAGGAATTAGAAATTAAATCGCACCGACTAAAGGTAAATTTTAAACAAGTCTTTGGTTGAGCTGGTAATGTACTAGGCCTAGTGGTAAAATAGACTGGATTAAAATGAAACTCTTTCATTATATAATTTAAAAAATTGTAACAGCTACAAATTAATGCAAAAGAAGTAAGTTTAAGATTTGCCATGTTGAAACTTAAATTATGATCTAAAGAAGAACTAATGCCGGGAGATATGTTGGTTGGTTCAAATCTACCAATCAGGATAACCTGTCCTAATAAGTTTCTAGTTCACTTTTTGGGGTATAAACTATTTTTGGTGGTTTCCTCCAATTTTTGTCAATTGAAAGTGATGTACGACGTTCATGTCTGATCCTATACTGTTCGTTCCTATAGCAAACGCCTGAATTGTATTAAGAAAACAATATCGAACGATCTAACGATAGTCGAACTTCGAAATAATTAGTTTGTTCGGTCAAAATTCAATGAACCTACAAGACACCACCCTATTTATAATTGATTTATGATTCTGTGAAAGTGTATTGTTGTTGGTTATCGGTAGTACCTCAGATTAAGATGGCGGATGATGAGGAAGATGATGGAAAGAATATGTTTAGTTATCACGCTAGTGACTTTTTCAATTTGTTTTTAGTTAGATATGTTATGTTTAGTTTTGTTTTATAACCTACGGCATGTTAGTTGGTTTTATGTACGGTGTGTTTTCTGTTTGTGGAAAAAAATAAAATAAAGAACTTAACCTTGAGTTCGGTATTTGATGGTTATCGAAATGTTTCTACTTCTTTACTGACTATTGACGAAACAGTATATCGAATGAGTCCATCAAACATCTTTTGTCATCGGAAGACTTCAATGGGTCCACTATAGTTTCTGATTCTCCTTACGGCAAAATAGTATCGCGTCGTACAATTGCGCTTCGCTCTTGTAACATTGTGTTGAGAAGTTCAGTTACTAAAGCTGACCTCAGTGTGGTTAGAACGGCAGAAGATCATATACGACAGCTGACCCTCAGTGAGGTTAGAACGGCAGAAGATCAGATACGAAGGCTGACCCTCAGTGAGGTTAGAACGGCAGAAGATCAGATACGAAGGCTGACCCTCAGTGAGGTTAGAACGGCAGAAGATCAGATACGAAGGCTGACCCTCAGTGAGGTTGGAACGGCAGAAGATCAGATACGAAAGCTGACCCTCAGTGAGGTTAGAACGGCAGAAGATCAGATACGAAGGCTGACCCTCAGTGAGGTTAGAACGGCAGAAGATCAGATACGAAGGCTGACCCTCAGTGAGGTTAGAGCGGCAGAAGATCAGATACGAAAGCTGACCCTCAGTGAGGTTAGAACGGCAGAAGATCAGATACGAAAGCTGACCCTCAGTGAGGTTAGAACGGCAGAAGTTCAGTTACTAAAGCTGACCCTCAGTGAGGTTAGAACGGCAGAAGATCAGATACGAAAGCTGACCCTCAGTGAGGTTAGAACGGCAGAAGTTCAGTTACTAAAGCTGACCCTCAGTGAGGTTAGAACGGCAGAAGATCAGATACGAAAGCTGACCCTCAGTGAGGTTAGAACGGCAGAAGTTCAGTTACTAAAGCTGACCTCAGTGAGGTTAGAACGGCAGAAGTTCAGTTACTAAAGCTGACCCTTAGTGAGGTTAGAACGGCAGAAGTTCAGTTACTAAAGCTGACCTCAGTGAGGTTAGAACGGCAGAAGTTCAGTTACTAAAGCTGACCCTTAGTGAGGTTAGAACGGCAGAAGATCAGAAAAGAAAGCCGTTCCGTGTAATGCTGTAAAGTATTTCAAATTTCGCTTCAATTTATTTGTGCCCAGGATATTCTGGTTTGTGATTTTCAGTATTATATTTGTTCATCTGTTTTCCTTGCTCTTCTAGAATGTTTACAATTTAAATTTCTGTTTTAAAGAAACTATCAATTTTTTAATACTTATGTCTCACTCACATACTGCATCTCTTTAGATATGCATTTTTGAAAAAATAAATCCCATATCTTTCTTTGAAATGTAATTGATTTTTTTCATTTCATTTGGTGCATATTACGCGACTTAACAAAAAACCCAATAAATTTTACAACACTTAATTTCTTATCAATAATATAGTAGGCATGTTGTATAACACTAAATACGTTTCTTACCTTACCCTTAGACAACCACAGATGCAAAGGGTCGTGAAAACTTAAAAGCAAGCGACCCATGCAAATACACAGACCTCACACTCGGCTCTGATGGGGGGAGGGGCCTAAACTCCCTGAAACGTCCACAATCTGATGAATATTCTATCGAACCAATCTGCAAGCGAAGTTGTGAGATTTGCTATTTTTTAATTATTGGTTAAGGATACTTAACTTCTTTTGTTTTGAGAGTTGTTAACTACTTTTCAACAACTCTTTAATTATTTTTTTTTTTTTAATATTTTCGCATGTTTCAATGACAGCACCCACATTTTGTTTATTCGAATTCTGGCCGGGAATATAATACACCAAGTAAAAACTGCCTGGAGATAATACTAAAAAATCAGAATGGCTTAGCCTTATTTAAAACTTATCACATACACATGGAATGTTCATCCATGTTCTCGCAGGTATTACGCAGCATATTAAACTCCCAATTTTCGCCAGGTATCGTAAGATACCGGGAGTCTCAAAGAGACCCTTACACCTTTAACTAATATATGTACCCACAAATGTGACATGGAGATTTATTTTTCATATCTGGTATAGGGAAAACACCGACCTTTTTTAATCACGTGATTTTCTGTAGCCTATTCTGAACACTTTACCTCATGAGCACTTGCGGTAGTTTTACCACTTTTATAAAATATACCATTGGCTTCAGAGGCAATAACTAGTTAACATTTTTTTGTTCAAATTCTGCCGGAGGATCACCTTTAAGATTATGCTGGAGTCCTGAAGATTTAAAGAAGTGCTTTTTTAAAGCTAAAATTAATTTTGACTATGCAAATCGCCCATTCTTTAATTCAAGTCAAGAACAGGGCTTGTTGTATACGAGTACATAAGCTGCAGTTAAAATAGTTTGATTCTGCTTTAAAAAGTTATTTGCTTTTAGCTTTAGGTAAAAAAAAAAACACGAACTATTTTTTCATAACTTATTTTAAAAATCTGCTACAGGGTTACAGAGCATTTTAGGTTCTAATAATTATTTGTAGAACAATAACAATCCCAAACTATTTTTTTATATTCTTATATTTGATTCCACGCAATTACATCTAACTAATATAGCCTATCAAATGAGAACAGTTACAAAATAAACAGGTTTTGGAAGTTTAATAAATTTAACCAAATAAACATATGTGATTAACATGCGTGGATCTTACTGGGAAGATAAAGAAAATCTATAGTAATTTATAATATTTACTCTTACCTTATGATCAAATGTTTATAATCAAATATCCATAAACATTGAATTGTCAGGTAAGGCTGAATAATGTTTTAATTAATATTAATTTGTTTATGAAAACCTTCCATGAGAAAATCTAGCCATCAACGTGTTTTACTAATACCGTAATTGAAAGTACACTAATATTTATATGAATGCACGTTTGGAGGGTTTTCAAAATAATGTAAGAGTTGCCCATCATACCTACGAAAGACCTCTAATGGAACCTTTGAACATTCTCGTTTGTTAATTCACCAAGAACTTTCTGTGGTATTTATTTCTCTTTCATTATTTCAATATTCATGATCGCTCGCTCATTTTAAGCAACCAATTTCAGTAACGAACGAAATCATTCATTATTTTTACTCATCAAAATACAATCATGGCATTAATTTTGCTAACTGTCATCAGAAGGCCTTCATCGTCATTATAATCCGGCCATCAACAGATACTGTCCCCAGGGCCTCTGCCTTGATGCCACAATGACGGAACTTCGCCAGTTTCACAGTCTGAGGATCCTCGAGGGCCTCAGTCCGGAACTGATCGTCACACTGACTGAGCGGCAAACTGAAGGAATAACAATTAGAATGATTATCTTTGGAAATAAAGTAAGTGTACGTCAGTTACTTAGATAATTTAACACTCCTTGACAACGGCTAATCAGTTGTAATGCCAACGAAAGTAATTTAAATGAGGTCATACGGTTATGTTTACTCTATTCAGATGTTATTCTTGAAATTTCTATTACAACGTTAAAAACAAGGACTAATAGAAAAATTTTTGAGGATCTGTGGCTCTTCACTTGAATTTGAATATATCCACTAACAGCTCAAATTCAAATATTTTGACGAAAACAATACTTTCTTCATATGCTATGTATAGGGGGGAGAAAGTAATATATGCTCAACTTATTAAAAAAAAAACTCTTTAAAAACGTTCAAGAATATAATTAATGCAAGCTTTTACCAATGCACAGAATATCCAATTTAAAATAATCGTCAACTTCTTGAAATGATTAATGTCAGTCTTATGTAATGCAACAAAATAAGGGGTCGAATAAATTATAATCGATTCATCGGCATATAATATACTGTATTTAATGACAGTATTTACGAGCTGCGCAGCGAGCCAGGAACCGCCCTGATGCAAATGCCAGATCGGCTGAGCATAGAGCGGCCCGCCGAGAGCTCCGCGGTGCCATCAACCGGAGTAAAGTCAGGTGCTGGAAGCAGCTGTGTCAGGATATCGACAACGACCCCTGGGGGATGGGCTACAAACTTGTAACCCAGAAGCTAGGGGCTCGCTCACCACCTGCGGTCATGGAACCACAAGCCATGGCCGCCGTCGTCTATACACTGTTTCCCAGCCACCCAGTTCGGCCAGTCAGGGAATTCGGAGAGGTAGGCGCCTTCCCAGTTTTCCGGGAAGAGGAACTCACCGCTGCCGCGCTATCCCTACGACCCAGAAGAGCGCCCGGTCCCGATGGCATTCCGGCGGAGGTGCTCAAGCTCGCTGCGGAGGTGAATCCAAGGCTTCTGCTCGATATGTTCAACGCGTGTCTGGCGGAAGGCGTTTTCTTTTCTTCGTGGAAGGTTGCCCGCCTTGTTCTTATCCCGAAGGCGATGAGCACACCGGGGACCCCTTCTTCTTTCCGACCCCTGTGTATGCTCGACACGGCGGGGAAAGTGCTTGAGAAGCTCCTGCGCATCAGGCTGACCGAGGCCATCGTCTCTGCGGGGGACTTGTCCCCGCAGCAGTACGGCTTCAGATCCGGTCGCTCTACCATCGACGCTATTCAGGAGGTAGTTGAGGCAGTGCGGAGGGCGGAGGACCACAACCATTGGTCGCGCCGCGTGGTCCTTCTCGTCACGCTCGACGTGAAGAACGCTTTTAACTCCGCCAGGTGGAGCGATATGCTGTGGGCGCTTGAGCATACGTTCCAAGTTCCCTCCTACCTCCTGCGTATGATAGAAGCGTATTTGTCAGGCCGCGTTCTGTTGTACGACACGACCGAAGGTCAGCGGCGCATTCCCATCACTTCCGGGGCTGCGCAGGGGTCCATTCTCGGACCACATCTCTGGAACGTGTCCTACGACAGCTTGCTGAGGCTAGACATGCCCGATGAGACCCGCCTCGTTGGCTATGCTGACGACGTCGCTGCCTTGATCGCTGCGAGGAACGTCGAGCAGGCAAAACTGAGGCTCAGCGTTGTAATGGCCAAGGTCAACGGGTGGATGCGAGATCACGGCTTGTCCCTGGCTATCAGTAAGACGGAGATCGTCGTCCTCACCAAAAAGAGGATAAACACCGTGTTCCCGGTGCAGATAGGTGACGTCACACTCGAGACTAAGCCTGCTGCAAAGTACCTGGGAGTCATGGTCGACAGCAGACTGTCTTTCGGCGAGCAGATCCAGCGCGCCGCCGACAAAGCCGCTAAGGGTGTCGCTGCCCTTGGTAGGCTTATGCCCAATGTCGGCGGTCCTCGTTCCTGCAAGCGCCGTCTGCTCATGACTGCCGTCCAGTCAGTCTTGCTGTACGGGGCGGAGGTATGGGCTCACGCACTCGAGAAGCGAGTCTACCGAGACCGGCTTGCCCGAGTCCAGCGCCGAGGAGCTCTGCGGGTCGCTTCGGCCTACCGCACAGTCTCCGAGCCTGCTGTGATGGTGATCGCCGGAGTCATCCCCGTCCTCTTTCTCGCGAGGGAGAGGCAGGCGATTTACCGGAGGAGGCCTGAAGTGGGCCGGGAAACAGCTGCCAGGGAAGAGCGCGATCGCAGCTTCGACTCCTGGCAGCGCGACTGGGAAGCCGAGCCGAGGGGACGTTGGACCTTCCAGCTCATACCTTCCGTCCGACCATGGGTGGAGCGGCAGCACGGCGAGGTCGATTACTACGTGACCCAACTTCTTTCTGGACACGGGTACTTCCGAGCCTATCTGCACCGGATGGGCAAAGTCGCCAGCCCGGACTGTCTGTATTGCCCCGGCATCCCAGATACGTCCGAGCACACCTTCTTTCAGTGCGACCGTTGGCACGTCCGCCGAGCCTCGCTTTCATCTGAGATCGGCGTGATCGTCAGCCCAAACAACATCGTTGGAGCTATGCTCCAGGGAGAGGGCAACTGGAACTGTGTCAAGCACTACGTCCAGGCCATTCTTCGGGCGAAAAAGGTCGACCTCGATCGGCCTTAATCCTCAGCATTTCCCCACGGAGGTTGCCCTAGCGGCGTAATATCAAAGGCCTAGCCCGAAGTAATGTGTGAAACAGTTCCAGGCTAGTGTCCTCGGTGCCGATGGAGGTGGTTTAGTCGGTAGTTCACGGGACATCGAGCTCGTGGGAGTCCGACACTACTGAGGGGACAACGAGCCCCTCAGTGTGCGTAAACGCATTCCACCTCCTACCCAAAAAAAAAAATATATAAAAAAAATTACAGTATTTACTGAATTAATTTAATATATTATTGACTTTGAATAAATATTTTCAAGGGAAGAACTTACCAATTTTAATTCAAACGTAATCTGCACGGTTATAAATGAAAAGTCCAACAATTAAGGATGACGTCTAATATCTTCATCGTAATTATAATCTGGCCATCAACAGACCCTGTCCCCAGGGCCTCTGTCTTGACGCTACAATGACGTAACTTCACCAGTTCCACAATCTGAGAATATCCTCCAGGGCCTCAGTCCGGAACTGATCGTCACACTGACTGGGTGGCAAACTGAAGGCATAACAATTAACGTAAATTATACCCGTAAAAATTTAACAGGCCTTAGGGAGTGCAACGAACGTAAATTTTTGCTTATGAAACTCACAAAGGAAGCTTTATGTTAAAGAAAATTGTTGAGACTTTATAATTCCTAAGGTTTTTACAAACAGACAAAAAATAACAAGAAAACTAAAGAAGGATGTAAATAAATATGACAGTATGACAATATATTTTTTCAACGGTATCTCATTTTAGAAGTATGTTAACGTATGTGTTCACTCATTATATGTAATATTCACATGGTTTTTAATTGAGTTATATTCATTTATACAAAGCAACAAGGGTAGCTGCAGCTTCGCTTGCTCCTCTAAATTGTATATATTAACAATTACTGTCAGATAGAACATTGTTTACTCTAAGGAAATTTCTATTCCAGTGAATCTTATGTAATATGTCCCAAACCTTAAAGATGTCTAAGAATCTACTCCTTTGTATACCCCTTTAAAATTTGTTGCCATGCCACAAACTTGACCCTGAGCTATATCCAACGAGACCTAAATTAGTAAAACCTGTTCAGAACCGCAGGATTTAGCTTAAATTACAAGAAAAGAGTAAAAAACCATAATAATAATGTATATTATTATGTGATTAATATCGATAAAATTACGAAACTACGTAATTTCGTATGGTTGAAAATGTGGGCTCGAATTTTTGTAAGGTTTTGTACAATAAAAGTTTAAACTTCAATATTTTAACTGCACCTGAGATAACACAATAGGACTTTCAACTGTAACTACAAAAATTTCATAAATTGTCTGTGGATTTACTCAGTTAAATAAAGATGAAACCGTTTTGCGTATTGAGAGGGCAACGAACTAACAGTACTCGAGGGAATAGAGACTTGATGGAATCTTGTTTAAACTATGAATAAAATAATCTTCTTTAAACTCATCCTTTTCCTTATTGTGTTTCAGATTGCAATGAAAAAATAATTTGAAAAATATAGATTAGTATGACTATAGCCAAAATTTGATCTCAAATTATTTCAGTTTTCAAATCCTGATAATTTTCAGACCATCCAGATAAGAAATAAACTTACTCCCAGAAATCCTCTACATTGGAAGAATTTTTCATAATCATCTGTTTTACTGATTTTAATATGTTCATTGGAAAGGCAGAAATTGGTTCAGATTCAACAGAACACCAGATTCAAATTAGACACTTCCTACACCTAATTTGACCTTAGTTACAACAAGTTTATGTACATATTTCACGTCGTATATATTTAAAGCAGCTTTATAACAAAATATGGTATATAATGATGGGGATTATGAAGGGTGTTTCCAAACTGTCTGGACACCTTTCTTGGATTTATTTCTTGCATGGAGATATACCTTTTTAATGTTTGATGGTTGTATGATAGTTTGTATAGTTTGTACATGCAAGTGGGCAAAAATGGGCCCATATTCACAATGGCATTTCAAGGAATAATGATTGTTTACAGCTATTTTCGGTAAAACCATTACAATAAGCTTCTTAATTGGAAAATAAATTTAATTTTAAATTATTATAGAAACGTTTTATGGATTCAATTCAGAATGAAACTAAAAAAGAAGAAATTAAACAGAGAAAGCATCGTGAGGTGATTAAGGTTTGAAGGAAGGGGTAATAGGAGACAGTGGGAGTGATGACCGAGGTGCAGAAGGGGGGGGGAGTTAAAGACGAGCAGATTTTCAGAGTTGACATCCACGTCACATCTCGAGACCCAACAATTAAGGCCAAAATTGAATCCCGGCGCTGGCCAATCAGGGTCAGTTAATGTCCTGTGTCCTTAGGCTGGCAGCTTTACAGTTCGGAACACCTTTAGCCAGCTCAGGACTTTCTCCGTTTCAATCACGAATCAGGAACTGGGATTTATTTCTTGTGAATCAAAACTATTTTTAGTAGAAAAAATGTTTTAAAGCAATGTTTAATGGTCGCACAATTGATCTCCACTAGGTACGAGTTAAAATTAAATGCCTTTATACACCGTTAAAAATCTAAGGGTTTTTCTGGGTCATTAAAAACAAAACCTCTTAAAATGATATTTAATAAAAGTAATAATTTATTTTTCTATTTTATTTTTCTATTTACAAGCATAAAAGTCAACAGAATAATTATACACTAATCTCCCAAATAGGGGTCTACGATTAGTTAACTACCTCCCTAATGCAATTACCTTAGAAAATTTCTTAACCTAATCTAATTTAGGGAATTGCTAGAAGAAACCGTCTATTAATATAAAAAAAATCCGTTTTTGGAAAAGACAAGTTAATGTTAATATATATTTATTTTAGATTTCTTAAGACTTGATTTATAAAGCAATAAAAATATAATGTTTACCAAGAAATAAAATGTTTAGGAATTTAATAAACTTGTACTGTTAATTTGTTTTAAGAACTAAAATCTCAATTTTGAGTTCCATGGATATTAGAAACCTTTCCTACGTTTCGCATGACATATGTTTAATCAAAGAACGTTTTTCCTTTAATCAGTTCACACAACAAAAATGTTCCAACTACACGGCAGATTTCACGTTTATGTGGCGGAATCTCAGGTGAAGGAAGGGAGAAATCAATGAGTGGGTCTTGTAGATGAGGGATCAGCCAATTAAAGGCGCCCGCTCACGTCGCGGCCTGGCTGGAGGCTACAATTAGGCGGGATTGAATCAGCCGCTGACCGGCCGGGGCGAGGCTAGGTGACACGTGCGACACACACACATAAACGTGGGACATACACCTAGAGACATACACACACACACACACACACACACACACACACACACACACACACACACACACACACACACACACACACACACACACACACAGTCTTGTCCGCTAATATTTGTGGGCTTTTGTGTTCACACACCTTATTGTGGATCCTTGTGTGGGCTTTTAACCATGTTGTGGGCCACTCGAAATTGTGGGGCCCTGCAAAAACATGGCCTAAACTAACCCAATCTAACTTAACCTAGCCTAACCACACCTAACACAACCTAGCTTTACCATTTTACGATTTTACGGCCCTAAAAAGAGGATTTTTAGCACAAAATAAACAACAAAACCGTTGTGGTGCCGTGTGTAAGACCCCTGAATTCCGAATGACTTCATAGCCTGGTTAAATGCACACTCAAGGCCCCACAAATTTTGATGATGACACGACACACACACACACACGCGCACACACACACACACATACACACACACACACACACACACACACACGCGCGCGCACACACACGCACACACACACACACACACACGTGTAACAGACGCTTACATGAAGTGAGTGCAGAATCAATACAGTCACAGATAAAAGAGATACATTTCAGATGAGTAGGATGTAGAGGTCAGCAAAAATAAAGAACAGCTTTACTTCAAAACCTGTTTGGAATTGTCGAGAATTAAAGCCTTTTTATCACTTCTTTTTCAAGACATCAATTCTAGGTAAAATACTAAAATTTACTGAATTACATATTACAACTACCTAAATATGTAGTGCTGTTGAAGAATACATTTTTATGTGACTTCTAAAAAAGGTTTTCATGTTTTAGATGACAAAATATATTTTTTATCCAGTATAGAGTATTGTTTAAAGATTGATAGATTTCCATTATTAAGCTAATATAAAATCGCTAAAGTAAGCACAATAAGTCGATTCAATATATTCAATAACCTTACATCTCAAAAATTTAACAAACACCACTGTCATTTATTTAATCAAAGATTTATCAGCAAGAACATCGGTAATAATTACACTATTAACAATTATTGTAGTTATTTCAACCAAAGAGAGTTTGTTAATTTTTGTCAAATAATTTATATAGATTATTTCTGAAATGGTATTATGTATGATTTTTCCGAGATATTACTTATATTAGAATGAAATGGAAAATCAAAAAAACAATCAATCGAAAAAATGTTCTTGTAGTTAATTTTGTAACCATACATTTTAGACCACTCTTATCTGATTAGAGTGCAAGTTTATCAAAGTCTCTCAAACGAAACTGAAATACTTCCTTATTATTACATCTTATGATTCTAAAAAAGTTATTACTTTAATAACCATCGAATACGTGTGTGTCGAGGTGGGGAACCGCTGCCAAGTCTGCATCGCCATTAACATCGAGCTTAGAGTAAATACATTAAACCTAAGTTATGGTTGGTGGCCACTCCTCCGTCGCGCTCCGATATTGATAAGATTTACAGCAAAGGCTCGTCCCTTCTTCTGTCCGGGAGATAATGGCAGCGCGTCAACGCTACATGGAGTACACTGTCAGTGGAGCTTCCAGACATGAACTATTGATTTTTGAACACGATTAAGGTTTGGGTTATAATTAATTGTTGGGACATGCGATGATTTATATTTTAAAATGTTCTAGTTTGAGAACATTTAAATACTCAGTGAGAGGGTTTGAGTACTTTCAGTAATAAATTAATAGTGTTTTTTAAGCAATATAGTATATGATTGGTAGATTTAAAAGTTAATGGCAGTTTTTGAGCTGACGGTAGGCCTACTGTCAAAACTACGATTTATATTAAGCTTGAAAGCATCAGATATTTATTTTCTGGTCATTCTAAGTATGTAATTTATGAATTAATAAGTTTTAATTCACATATATCAATTAATTTTTTGTTGATTACAAAAAATTTTGTTTCTTAGTCATGGCAAATTTCAGTAATGGGTATTTACAATTTTGGATGCTCATCACAATTTTGTTATAAAAACAAAAATTGTTTATAAATTGGTATATTTCAACCTCTTATCAGAGGTCATCTTCAGCCATAATTATCCCAGTAGATAAACAAAATTAAAAAATTGATAATCATGTGAAAAACATGATTTTGGAATTAAATTTATGTAGAAAATTTAAAATCTTAAAATTAAAAAAAAATTAAACTATGTATACTGAGATATTTAGAGGATTATTTGTATAAAAAACTTAAGGGTTGATTGGTTTACGTCTTTTAATTGTTCTTCCACTTTTAACTATGGGAATTAACAGGCTGTGAATTTTTAAAATTTTAATTTTTATTACAAATATTAGTGATTACAAATATTAGTATCCAAAATTGTGAATACTTAGAAAACCCCATCGCAAATAAATATACCACCAAGAATTACTGAGTAATGGTACAAAAAGGTATTAGATCTAAGTCAGACAGAACCGCAGCAGCCACAAGTACAAGATGCGCCCTACTTGTACGCAACGCAAACTGGACGCACGGCAGTAGCTGTATTGAGAGCCGCGCGCCGCGCCGTCCGTAGCTACAGCTTCCGAATGGCTCGCGACTTGCATCATTAGGTAGTTATTTTGAGGACAAAACTTGGATTTATTTACGTTTAAATAAATTTAATCACTTAAGCAGGGAGCAAGTACGGTGAAAATATTAAATTAAATAACTGCGGTTTTATACTTTATCCTTCTGCCTTGATACTTTAAAAATATAGTATGCGACTTTTTTGACCCAAAATGTTTTAAATTCGTAATTTTATCAAATGAACAATTGGCTTTTTTCATCCAAAAGCAAAAATACTAATTAACCTTTAACAAGAAACGTTGAAAAATAAAATACCAAGTAGAACAAACGTAAATATTTAGAAAAGTTTGAATTATATATTTCATGGCTAATTAATTAGGTCAATTTACTGTCTGCTATTTTGCAAAACATAGTGCAAACTATTATTTTTATATGTTTAGAACTATGTAACGATTTTCCTATTTAGATAATTATCATATCTGAGTTCCTATACCTTCTTCAACTTCCTAAATAACAGGCTCTTGCAGAAGATTAACTTTTGTAATGACCCCTTTAAATTTTGAATTTTTATTTATTATGTCTGACAATATGTAAACTACTTAACAAATTAACAGTTTAGTAATACCACTTCACATTGAGTAAGACATTGGTGAAACCATTTAAATATTTCATGAGCGAACTATAATATTTCGAGTTGCTCTATCATCATAAAAGTAAAGTATTAAAAAGTAAATATATTAATGTTTTTCCACATTTTGTTAACCCGTTTCCGAAGGCCCAACTGACAGTGGGGGGGGGGGGGGGGTAGGAACAGGTGGTGAAGGGTTCGTCCCAATCCCAGCTCCAAGCACCTTCCAGGCGACATCGCTCCGTCTAACAATGTTACTGACCCGCAGCTCGGCCGAAACATTTCTCTCATTAAGGGGAAATACGAAAAAAAATCCTCTCGGTATTGTTAAAAATCTATTAGGATTCTTTTCTAACAATACAGAGGTTCATTTTCCCATTTATTATAGTTTTTCATTGCGTTGCTGTCACTTTAATTTGATCACCTTCGCTGAATGAGTGTAAATTTTCTAGACTTATTGCCTAAGTTTTTCGTAGGAATAAAACAAAGTTTTTAAACATAATTATTACTGGCAAGAAGATAAATAAGTGACGGCTAATTTCATAAATACCATAAACATCTGTGTGCCAACTAAACCTATGGTTTCATCACTACGCTCAACTTGTTCACACCAGTTACAATGCAATCTTGGAAATAGTATGTTTCATAACAAGATTGGAAAGTGGGTGATTATATATTCGAGATTAAATGTTTGAATACTAGATTCATCGAGCTTTTCTTATTATGTTTGAGAATACGTACACCTATTTTTGCTTGTGTTTATCGATACTTTTCGCTACACAGCTGATAAAACAATAACAAATATTTCATTTCTTATTTCAGGAAAAACCAAAAGGTTGTAGTTATTAATTTGCACAGTAAACGCTGTTTTTGCGTAGTAAGCATTGCAATTATCATAAATCTTCGCAAGTGCTTAAATATAGCAAAAACGGGTTATTTCATGGTAGTGCAAATAAAAAATGTGCATCAAATTTATATGGATGTATATTTAGACGTTTTCAAAATTATACTAAACACAACTATTTTACAAGTTAATAAAATTTAAAAGACCCATATACTGATAGAGAGTGGATTTTGGGTCGTTTGAAGTCAATAATCGGTGGGTTTTAAAGAGTAGCCTATTATTTAATACAGCCACACAAAGTTAACACTTTGAAATAACTCAAAATCAAAGTACTATTTAACTTCCTTCTTATTTTCATCCCGAATTTTGTAAATTTAACCAACATAAATTCAATCTTCTGCCAACATTGCAACTACTGTAAGAGGATATTTTACAACGGAACGTGAGTTATCAGCCGGTGAAATCCTATAGCGAAGGTGTGCAACATTAAACCATCGGGTTTATGAGCCAAGGTCATCCTTATCATCTAAACACGCGGAATTAATTCAACAATGTGTCGGGGGGGAAGGGGGAGGGGAAAGGGAGGGGGGGGGGGTTGATGACAGCAGACTACACACCGTCAGCAAATAGACGCTGATTGTACTGCGCTAATAAAAACCTACCACGAAACAGGTGTTTGAATTTTTTGTGGGGGGGGGGGTAGAGCGGTCAAAATAGTGTGGGAATCTCGTTTGTCTTTTATTTACTAGCTATTATTTGTTTATTTATCTACCGTGTAAGACGTTACTCACAAGAAGATGCGTGACAATAAATGCGATTCCCGTCCATCTTGTTAATATACAGACTCTACCTTCCTCAGCTAAAAGGTGTTTTAAGTTCGTAATGTGTCTTTTGTTATTTTTTTTATTTATCTATCGTGTAAGACGTTACTTATAAGTTTAATTGATTACAGAAGATTTATGGCTTCAAGAAAATGCATGACAATAAATCTACAAACAACACAGCAACGTTGACGTATATAAATAATCCATACCTGTTTGTTACATAAGTGATATCAAGAAAACCAAGTACAAAGTGTGAAATGATATACGAGTGCATGTCATTATTATGATACTGTAGTTGTTTATGTACTACAGTAAACTCCCTCTCATCCGGACACCTTTTAACCGGACATCGGTATCCGAACTACTCTCGGTGGAAGTCATATCTTTTTAACCAAACGACTTATACAGTGTGTAAAAAAAGTCCGTCCCCCCCTCCTTAATTTTTTTGTTTGTTAAGACAAACAATTAACCTTTGGGGAATTATACTAACTCGACCCAAATTATTTTTTGACGTTATCAAAAATTTTGAGTGTCCCCCAAAAATGGGGGATTTTGGGGGCAACTCAAACTTTTCAAATGCAAACCCCTTTTAAGTGACCCCTCATTTTAAAGAGCTTTAAAAAAGTAGATGAATGGTGAAAATTGGAGGTCTCTAACGTGTTTCTATCCAAATTGACAGCTTGTCAAAATTTTGAATACAACACATCCTTGAAACCTGGCGTCAAGGACATTTGGAGTTTTAATTCACCTTTGGTGACTTAAAAATGAAACGAGCCTGGGAAAAATGTTGTTATATGAAAAAGTAGTCTCTTTTGGTGATATTTAAAATTTTGAGTGTCCCCCGAAAATGGGGGATTTTGGGAGCAACTCAAAATGTTCAAATGCAAACCCCTTTCGAGTGACCCCTCATTTTAAAGAGCTTTTAAAAAGAGGCGATTGGTGGAGGTTGGAGGTCGCTAACGTGTTTCTATCAAAATTGGCAGCTTGTCAAAGTTTCTATGAATCGTATTCAAAACTTTGACAAGCTGCCAATTTTGATAGAAACACGTTAGCGACCTCCAACCTCCACCAATCGCCTATTTTTTAAAGCTCTTCAAAATGAGGTGTCACTCGAAAGGGGTTTGCATTTGAAAATGTTTAGTTGCCCCAAAATCCCCCATTTTTGGGGGACACTCAAATTATAAATATCACCCCAAAAGATACTAATTTTTCATTTAACAACATTTTTCCCAGGCTCGTTTCATTTCTACGTCACCAAAGGTGAATTAAAACTCCAAATGTCCTTGACGCCAGGTTTCAAGGATGTGTTGTATTCAAAATTTTGACAAGCTGTCAATTTGGATAGAAACACGTTAGAGACCTCCAATTTTCACCATTTATCTACTTTTTGAAAGCTCTTTAAAATGAGGGGTCACTCAAAAGGGGTTTGCATTTAAAAATTTTGAGTTGCCCCCAAAATCCCCCATTTTTGGGGGACACTCAAAATTTTTGGTAACGTCAAAAAATAATTTGGGTTGAGGTAGTTTCATTCCCCAAAGGTTAATTGTTTGTCTTAACAAACAAAAAAATTAAGGAGGGGGGGACGGACTTTTTTTACACACTGTATAAAATCATCGGTTTAACCGTACGTGGTCGGTAGGAAGTGGACGGTTCTGTATCGACTATTCTTGCAGAAAAATATTTGAGGCTAGTAACGACGTGTCTAAATACTATATACTCTCTTCAATTTAATGATAATCAGTTAGTTTTTGAGTGATTGAGGAACAATATCGACGATTCCCACGAGAAATATATAATAGGCAATTTTCCTGTAGTATTTATTTTTTTAATTTAATAACTAACAAACTAATTCATTTAATAACTAATTTTAATATTTAATGTCGGCTTGACCGGAGAACCCGGTCCGGACAAGCTTCCACTCCGAGGGGTCCGGATAAGAGACAGTCTGCTGTAGTTCAGTTTTTCACAAACCCAAACAAAAAATTACCAAGGTCTGATTGCACCACTAAACTTCTAAATATTTCACCATTTGTGCACTACAACAGACTAATTTTTTAGCTTTTCCATCAACAGAAATTATTTTTATTATTTTATACCGTATATATTCTGTCTTACCTCAATCTCCTAGTTTTCAAATGCACTTTGGATTTTTAAATTTTGTCTCTCCTAAGCGATCGTTTAATTTGGATAATAAACCAAATAATTTCTTTCGATTTAAATATCCGAATAATTAAATAGCTAAACAGATACTTCCATTTAATAATGTTTCATATTCTATAAAAAAAAGTATCACTAATAAATTAAAACCCTCCGTTTTACTACAATTTTACCGTAGTAGACTATGGATGATACCTTAACACCAATTGTAATATATTTCCCTTACAACAATTAAAACGGCTTACCACGGTTATACAAACACAATATTGAAAGCTTATCTGCCGAATATCAAAGTTTCTTCTAGAAGACCTCTCAACCTAGTGTGTGATGGATGCGGGGATCTTGAGTTACTGAAGCTGCCGAGCCCGAGACGTCTAACTCGCCGTGGCGCCGATGTTGTTATTTACCATCACATAAATACAAGTTTCTGTCTGACCCCTTAACTTACTGCCTTATCAGTTAGCAGCCGATCTCCGTCCACCTTGTAAATGTACAGACTCTACCTTCCTCAGCTTAAAGGTGTTTCAAGTTTCGTGAAGTGTATTTTCTTCCACTAAACATACTTTTTCTTGGGTTATATCTCCGAAAAAAATATTAACCTCCTAACTAACCTAACTTCCTTTTTTAACTCTCAACTCATAAAAAAATATCCAAACGCCTACTATTTATGTAAAGAAAACCTAATAATTCTTGGTACTTTGGTATTATACGGAGGCCACCCTTATACAGCGCGCTGCGGCGGTTATGATAGGTTAGGTTATCATAAATATGTTAGTAGGACTTTCCTCGTTTTGTTAAGAATCGAACGATACCAGATTAGTCATACCTTCACCCGCCAAATCCCCTCCAAGTAGGCCTAGGTCAGGTTGTTGACCGAAGTGTGTGCATCACTTACCTACAGGATTTGGTGGGCGAAAGTTTGACTCATCCGGTATCGTTTGATCTGCAACGAAACGAGGAAAGTCCTACTAACATATATATGATAACCTAACATAACATAACCGCCGCAGCGCGCTGTATAAGGGTGGCCATCGGGTGTTGCCGCTAGCGGCGATGAAGCTTTACCTCGCCGACATCGCTGCCTTCTAGGAGGCAGATCATAAAGACCGCTTATAATAATTATGTCAAATTTGGACAGAGAGTCAATTAAAGTATGTTCTCTCCAATTATTCAGTTATTTTTGGTATCCAGTTGAAACAACTCTCTAAAAATAGTGGCCTCCGTATAATACCATCAAAGTACCTATTTCTTTGATAAAATCTTTTCAACTACTGTAATCTTAAAATTTTGAACTGTTATTTTCTGCATTATTTCAAAATATATTTTTTGTTTTATTGATTTAAACGTGTTTGTTTCGCTGTTACATGTTTTATTTCTTTCATTTTTATTATTTTAGGCCGTATGCGTAAAAATCGTAAGTTCAAAATAAAACATAATCTAGTACTAACTAAAATATGCTGTTTTCGTAAAACCTACAGTTGTTTTGAGGACTGAGAATGTGAAACACTTATCCAAATACATTTTTGTATCTTAGACTAGCGAAAGTCATAGGTTGTACCATTACTTTCAATGACGTTCTTATAACTAGGCCATCTTGTTTTGGTTAAAGTTATTTCACATTATTTGAATCTAAATATAATTACCTCCTCTATACATATATTCAAAATAAAATCATAAACTGTAGAGAAACAAAATATTTAATATCCACATTATCTGAAAGGGTGGATTAAAAATTAAAACTATAATTAAAATTAAAAAATCCACCAAAAGACAATCTTAATAATTAACCACCCTTCGACCCAGCAGCTCACACCCCTGACGCGGCAGCACCACTTGCACCCGCTGTTATTAAATAACTTCCAAACGAGTCTCTTTAACAAACAAATCAGCTGTTCGTGCGTTATCAGTTATCAGCTGATGCTGGGGGTGGGTGTAAAACAGGCGAGTTACGAGACGAGTTCCGAGTTCATATCAACTCCCGTCACGCTGCTGCTGCTGCTGCGTCCGCATATTTAATTAATCGCTGCTCAGCCGCCGCTGTGTAGACTGTTCTTCTCGTGTTGGTTTCCCTCTTTATATGTGTTTCACACTGCGATTGTAACTGTGTTTTTAAACTATTCGGAGCATAGAAGATGTGACTTCCTTTTAGCGAATTTCCCCTATAGGGAAGAAGCTGTTGCCGTAGGTCTCATGGTAAGACCTAAGCCCGGGACCTCTATAACTTTTTGTTTTGGTGCCCCCAGAAGTAAAAGACACTATTCGTTCAAATTTCTAGATATAACATATATATATATATATATGTGTGTGTGTGTGTGTGTGTGTGTGTGTGTGTGTGTGTGTGTGTGTGTGTGTGTGTGTGTGTGTGTGTGTGTGTGTGTGTGTGTGTGTGTGTTTGTCTGTAAGCACGATAGCGCTCGCAAAAATGGTCCGATCGGAGTAAAATTTGGCACAGACGTGTAAAGTTATTATTCGGACGAGTTCGAAAACCAGCCCGATCGGACCACCGGAAGGGGGGGTAGGGAGAGTAAACCCCAAAAAATGGGGTTTATGAGTTTTTTACATAGAAAAATAGTAATCTCAAAAAACAAATAATTTAGTAATTTGAATCACTGTTCTATGTCCATTGGTTACCGAGATATTAAAAGTGGTAAACACAGTACGTTGCCCCAATGTTAACCTTAGGGAAATAAGTAAAATTCTATATCATTGAGCACTGAAGAAGAGATTTCCTTGAAGTCAGAGAGAAACTTGTATTAATGTGAACGGAAACAAGACGGTTAACTTTGTATTAAATTAATGGGAGACACTTTTTACAAAAGTAATTTTAATGTATTTAGAAAAATATTAAACTGAATAATATGCTTACCTATGACTTTCCCTTCACAAATTACAAAAAAATATATATTTGGATATTACTTTTTATTGCCAGTCCTAAACAGACTGTAGTTTTACAAAAATAATGTTTAATTTTCTGGCAATATTACTTAAATATTAATTATTTCAATTTTCGCTCGTTTTTACACACTCGACCGGTTACTAAAAATTGAAAAAATAAAAAAGTAAAAGTGAAACCAACATTTTTTAAGTATAATAGCCATCTTCTTTTGAAATTATGCAGAAAGTATCGGCTCTCAATTAAAGATTACTTAAAGATATGTTAATAAATCAAATTAGAGGGGTTTTATTAAAAACATTTCGGTATTTCCTTTTTTTGGAGGTGAAAAGTTGAATGTAAAACATAAACAATAGGCCCTAACATGTTTAACAACACAAAAGACACATTACGAAACTCAAAACACCATTAAGCTGAGGAAGGTAGAGTCTGTACATTTACAAGGAGGACGGAGATCGGCTGCTAACTGATAAGGCAGTAAGTTAAGGGGTCAGACAGAAACTTGTATTTATGTGATGGTAAATAACAACATCGGCGCCACGGCGAGTTAGACGTCTCGTACTCGTCATCTCAGTAACTCAAGATCCCCGCATCTATCACACAGCAGGTTGAGAGGTCTTCTAGAAGAAACCTTGATATTCGGCAGATAAGCTTTCTTTATTATGTTTGTACAATCATGGATTGTAGTTTAATGTACTAAAAGAGATGTGTTATAATTGATATTTGGGTATTATTCGTAGTTTACCACAGTAAAATTAAATCGTATTACAAATACGATTTTTGATTCTTTTGGGGAGTGGCAGCTTGTTTATAGAACATGAAACTTTATTAAATGGAAATATGTTTGTGATAATTTAATAATTCGTAAATTCAACAGCCATCGAAGTACATTATTTGGTTCATTATTTCATTTAAATTAATTTGATTCGTAGGTTTCTTTTGTTTTATTTTTTCTAAATAAAAGTACAGTTTAAAGAGATCCTTACAAACATATTATAAATTATTACTGATTTAATTGTTACAATTATTTAGCCCGTTTTATTTTTTGAAAATAGATCGTAAATTCTGTCTAATCTTAAATTCAAATATCAGGATCGGGTTTTTATTTGCTACGCAACCGGTTTTCGGTTAGGGCAATAAGTTTTTCAAAACAAGATAAGCTAACTTTTACCTTGTTGGTGTTTATAAGGATGCGAATAGTTTATAAAGTAGAAGGTTTTGGTCAATATTCTTACACTAATAAATCAATGTTAGATCAGCTCGTTAAGAATACAAACAAGACTTCACTCAGGAACATGTAAAACACTACTTACATAAAGATTTCCTAATTTTGAATAGGAGAAGTTATTGATAAGAAATAAGGAAGCAAGTTAAGGAAGACCGGCAGTAAGTTGTGTTTATGTAGTGGTAAATAACAACATTGGCGCCAACTCCGGTGAGTTAGATGTCTTGGTGTCGAGTTCCGTTTGTAACTCAAGTGTTGACAAGATTATATTTCGTAAATCTTTTGAGGTTAACAAAAGAGTCACTGACTCTACTAATATAATAAAACATAAAAACTACTACATTCGATTAGCAAACTAGGATAAAGGGCATTTTTATCTGACCTTGTATTTTATGTTTCAAATTTATATGTTTTAAAACTGCACGTCAAAATGTTAAGTTCAAATTTGTGTTCATAAGACTGTCCCAATTGTGATACAGTTTACAAATGTTACAGGTCTTACAGTTTTATTACAATCTATAGAATATTAATTAAGTCACCAACTCAAGTTATATAGGAAGATTACTGATTAAATGTGCAGCTTTAAATCAGTTTACCAGTTTCAAATTCAGGTAATTTCATAAAACATTGGTTAGGCAATGCTAGTTACTGTTCTCGCGTTAATTCCAGTCGCAAGGTAATATTACCATGAAAATTTTCTGGATCAATAAAAATTTAATAGCAGTATGACATTAGGAATAATTATTTAGATAATAGGGTTGTTTTTATATAAAAAAGAAGATTTACGAGAACTGTTAAGTGGATCTTTAAAAGAATCAGGATGAACTACTTGTTTTCTGTCATAAGTTAAATATATTTTCCCATCTTCAAAAGACAATTAAAAACAATCTATAGCGTTCAACATTTCACATAAAATCAAATCCATTTCCTTCCACAAAGATTGTCGATTCAAAAAACATATTCCAACCTTACCCTGATAAAACGCCAGTTTATGGTAATTATCTTAATTTTGAAAGGGATCGAAACTAACGACTGCAGCAGCATGTTTAGCATGTGATAAAGAGGTTGTCGGGCCGTGTGTTATCAGTCCGATCTGCCTTATCAGCACCTTTCCCGCCCCGTCACCGGCAATGACTGTAAACTCCCCAACTTATTTGACTGCTTTTGTTTTATCAGACGAAACCAGCAGAGGTTAAATTAAAATTAAACGGAAATCAGGCTGTGTTATTTGTTCTCCTGTCTCGTTTTCAATTTGGATTCACAGAATGAGATGGTAGATTATGTATGTCATTAAGGTATGTTGGAGATTTCCTGGTATCGCAGGGGTTCAATTAACCACGTATGTGGTTTTGATAAAGGGATGTTATTGTTATTTTTTGTCGGATACATGCATTATCATTCCCATACGACATTTTAATGGGTGACTTGATAATAATAACAGAAATATTGAAAACGGAAAATGTACGAAAGGAAACCTTGATTGGAGGCAGAAAATGAAGTTTATTCATGTAAAAAGTAAATTACGCATATTATCTCAATCGCTTTATTGATGAAAAACAATTTTTTGTGTTTTCCTGATTAATAATTTATTGTTACAATAAAATACAGCTAGAGTAAATTATCTTAAGTTTTAAAATTAATTGTTGCTAACAAAATATATTTAATTTGGTCGTTCGATTGATTTTATTGCCTTAAATACATTAGATACATTAGCTGAAATGGCGACCTACCTAGGTAGGTATTTTAAGCCAAGTATGAATGACAGATGAGTGAAGGATGATTGTGACGCGATCTTGTAGTTCACTGACTAAGGCCGACATAATCCTTAGGCAGGACTGTTAATTAATGCCCAACAGCCAATGACAACCTACATTTTTACGTGGGATCCGAACCACGATTTCGCCTCGGTTAACAATTTACGAACTGGTCTAATTACGAGGATGATCCCATGAACGAGTACTCAATAGTGCGGACATTAATCCCCACTAAGGAACACCGTCTTTCTCCATAAATAATATAATAATAATAAATAATAATAAAGAATAAATAAAAGACTTTCTCCATGAATAGACATACCAAAATCATTATGAGTTTTATTGGAAGAAGCCTTAGGTCAAATACTGACCTAACACTTGACCTTAGGGGAAATACTTGATTAACATTTTATCCCTCGTCTGAATTCATAACCGAAGAAAGTCACACACTATCCATAAATCGAAGTCTGTAGTAATAGTTAATTGATTTCCATACGTTTTAGCATTTTGAAACTTAACACAGTTTTGGACTTCTCATTGACAAGATTTGTCATCTGTTAATGTTAGATAAAAATATAATATTGTAAAATGAAAACAGTAAAACGATCTAGCACAGGTCAAATTTACAAATGTCAACAACTTCAGTATAAAGATAATATTCATTTGTACTAGATATTCAGATATATACGTTTGATACAAAATTCAACACTGTATACTGTGACAACTGATTGTTTAGATTGTCAGAGTAAATAGTTGTGTGATTGATTTACTTATCGCAGGTGTCAGAAGGTTTGGGCATGAGCATGTCTTCAGAGCTAGGACAAAGCAGTGAATGATGGATGTCTAGACAACAATGCATGACAAGACAGCGGCTGATGTGTACAGCATGGCTTCTGCTTAAAGTGTTGGCACTGATTGTTGAAACTGTTGGAAATGCCTAATATTAATATATTTCATTTAAAGGCTTAATTTTGTTAATAATAAGTATCTGTGAAAGTTATTCAGGGTGTTTTTTACGCAACCCAAAACGTTATTTTTTATCAGTGAAGGATTATTACCTCCCAAGATCCCTGGATTTTACGCTACTATATTATTTTCTTTGCGGATGCATAAAAAGTAAGGCCTACGAAAACAATTCACAGTATATTCAGCACCTCAAAACAAACAACAAGTTTAATGCAAGAAATTCAAAGAGGAACGTACCTTTCAACACGTGTTCGGGAATTTGATGGAGAGAGCACAACTTTATACAAATGCCAATGACGGATTGTCTGAACACATAATGTAAAACTAAACGTGATCAAACTTAAATAATAGGTTTTATAAAATGTAAAGATTAACAAAACAATATTCATTTCATATTTATAAGTGCATTGTTTCTTTTTTTAAATTGTTTGCGTAAAAAAAATAACACCCTGTATGTTCAATAGTCGTCGCAAGTCTACGATATTCTCGGTAAACGTTCGTCACTTTGAGCTGAGTAAACCAATTATTCAACTAATATTGAGTTTTCAAATACAACAGTATTTAGGAATTACAAAAACACATTTTTCTCTTAAAAAGCCATTTAAAAATATTAATTCTTTAAGACCATGAATCCATTCACAGCTTTTTATATGTACATGCAATATTATGGCTGAGTTTGCTAACGCAAAACTCTATTCCCATTATTACAGTTAAAAAAACTCATATTATTGCCAAGAAAACTGAAAAAAAACTGTTTAAGTGAGCTTGTAAAATATTTGAAGTTGATGAATTTTAAAAGTATTCATGAAGTGGTTGTATCTATAAACAGCTTATCCGTAATCAGTTCTGCAAATAGTTCTAGTTTTTTTTCATTTAAATTATAATGAGTATTACACTCCTACTACAATCTTAAGGATCACTTTAGGAGGGGATGAAGATGGGCAACTGGTTATCTTCAATCATGCCAAATAACTGAGACGTGTCCGCCGCAACACAGGTACGCCAACGTCATGAGGGTGCGTTCACGTTTGTCAGGCGCAAAGCAAATCCACGTAGGTTGAATGAGAAGGAGGTGATAAATTCAATAATAAAATCAGCCGCGTTGGCATATTTTAATGAGAAATGTAATTCGAATTTTTAATTCCATTTTAAAATATTTAAGTTATATGTAATTCAATGATTTCTTCATCGATACAATCACAAGTATAATCAAGGATGGAATGTTCAGATTTTTGCACTATTACCGTGTTATATGTTGTTAAATATTTAGATATCTAGATATATAGAATTTTTTATTAAAATAAACTGGTATGCAGTTTGTATGAACGTAAGGCAGTTCTTTGCCAGGTAACTTCATAGTAACCGAATCTTGATTGCTGTTAAATGCAAATCTTAATTCATGGTTGAATTAAACTCACATCACTATCAATCAATTTATTTCATTGATAGTGAAACCAACATTCGGTTGTTTTTGTTGTTAGTAGTAAATTAACCCAAAAGAAGTCTTTTTGGGTCATCGTGTGTATCATTGCTTTCTTTCTTTTGGACCAACCAAAAATAAATCTCCATTTATTCTTGTGTTTTTGGGGTCGTTTTTTGTATCAATGATTCTATTAAATATACTTATTCCATCATAATTAAAAGTATTAAATATACTTATTTGTATCAATAATTCTATTAAGTTCCCCAATATATAATAACTATTGCTATTAAGTTAAGTGAAATATTTTGTTCTTTTCTTAAACAACTTACTTACTCTTGGAAACTTTGTCCTTTGCCAAGGAGAAAAAGGAATCTGATCACAGAAGTCACACATCTCCAATCTGAAATGCTTCCAACGTTGCCTTTCCTTGCCATTCGACTTTAGAATGCCAATACAATTTAGTTGAATCATTCAATAAGCTTCCTTCTCCAATTCCGGCTAAGCAACATTTTAGAAAATTCAGGATTTTTAAAGTCATCTTGCTGGACTTTAAGATCAGCCCTGATCCATCAAGCTCCTTTACATTGAGGGTCCGTGATTACCAGTCTATGAATTACATCATGTCCTGGAAAGATTAATAGTTTTTTTGTTGGATAGTCTCTTTAGTTGCTTTATTGATTTGATTATTTTTTACCCTTAATTACCCCGCAACAAATCATCAACCCAATGACTGGGACGTGGGTGTCTCTACTTGGAGTCACGAATTGTGGATAGTTATGAGCAATGGCTTGTGAACACGGTGTTCCCTGGTGGGAATTTAACTTCCGCACTATTGAGTATACGTTCATAGGACCGTCCTCATAATTAGACCAGTTCATAAATTGTAAACCAAGCGAAATTGTGGTTCGGATCACGCACTTAAAAAAGTAAGTAGGTCCCTTAGTTGCCATTGGCTACTGGACTATTAATGACGAGTCCTGTCTAAGGATCATGTTGGCCTTAGTTGATAACAAGACGACAAGATCGCACCAGAATCATCCTATACTCATCCTTTACTCATTTTCGCCTTAAAATACCCCTTATTGGTGGTAGGCGACTCAATGGTAATCTAATCTAATCTAATCTAATCGCAAACCTGACAAATTAATCAACAATTAATTCGCCGTCTTAATGGTAACCTAATCTAATCGCAGACCCACCAACCAATCCACAATTCGGCGTCAATCTAATGTAATCTAATCGCAAACCCGATAATTCAGCGTCTAAATGGTAATCTAACTAATCTAATCTAAAACCCGAGTAATCAATCCACAATTCAGCGTTTCAATGGTAATCTAATCTAATCGCAAACCCGACCAATCAATCCACAATTCGGCGTCTTAATCTTGATTTAATCTAATCGCAAACCCGAAAATAAATTAATCCTCAATTTGGCCTCTTAATGGTAATCTAATCTAATATAATCCCAAATCCTACAAATCAACCCACAATTCACCGCCTCAATGATAATCTAATCTAATCGCAAACCTGACAAATCAATCCACAATTCAGCGTCTTAATGATAATCTAACAAAATCGCAAACCCGACAAATCAATCCACAACTACATCGTGCGAAACACCCACCACCCACTCCACCGGATCGGCACATGCGAACGTCTGTTTGTCCTACAAACAAACAACCGGGCGCAAGACGAGCCGTAAATTGTTGTCGGTATACAGTGTGTTACATTAGAGGTTATGAGGCGGCGGAGTGACCAATGGAGTCAATATTTGTGTCCGGTGAGGCTCGCCAGGCGCGGCGACGACAGCCCGAGCACATGCGCTATGTACTCTACATCAGTCTCGTTTACTCTGTTAACTGCCCGCTAGACGCTAGATTTCGCAGCTGATCACGATTGAAATAGTCCGGGTAAACTGTAGGATGGAGTAGTGGATGTGTTAGAAGGAAAAGAATAAACCAAGAGTGTAGGTTACCGAAAATACTGCTGAGTTTTCATTGCCTACCTTATAAGCCTGGCAGGGATTAAATATGTATTCCTTTGCGCGGTATATACTCTACATCAGTCTCGTTTATTCTGTTAAATGGCCGCTAGATTTCACAGCTGATCGCGATGGAAATAGTCCTGTTAAACTGTAGGATGGTAGGATGGAGAAGTTCGTGGGAGTGTTAGAAGTATGAATGAACTTAGAGTGTAGATTAACGAAAAATACTGCTGAGTTGTTATTGCCTACCTGAAAAGCCTGGCAGGTAGTAAATACGTATTCCTGTGAACTGTAGTGGAGTGATATCGTATTGTTTTGTCAGATTGGGATAAGGATGTCCCAAAACATTTTGCGCGACTCTTCCATTATTTTCAAATTTTGTACAGACCACCGGAAAGAAGGGGAAATATGAATGGAAATGAAGGAATTGACAGTCTCACCGTAGGATGGTAGGATGAAGTAGATCGTGGGAGTGTGAAAAGTAAGAATAAACTTATAGTGTATATTACCGAAAAATACTGCTAAGTTTTTATTGCCTACCTGATAAGCCTGGCAGGTAGTAAATATGTATTCCTGTGGACTGTAGTGGAATGATGTCGTACTGTATTGTCAGATAAGGACGAGGATTAAGGATAAGGATTAAGGATAAGGATGCCTCAGAAAAATATAGCGCGACGCTTCCATTATTTTCAAATTTTGTACAGGCCACCGGAGAGAAGGGGAACATATGAATGGAAACGTAGGAACGCAGGGAACTCTGACCTACTCTTAAGGGAAATTATTCTAACCTCAAACCAGTGTAGCCAAACCCCGAACCCCGGTTACATGCCCGGGGGGGAGAGGGGGGTAACTCGACAAGCATGAGGGATTCACCAAATCCTCTTCCACGAGTGCAGGACCAGACCGGGTATTCAAGTTCATGGGTAAAACAGTTCTATTTCATGAATACAAAAAATTAGTAGGTTTAACAGAACATTTCCTGAGCTTACGTGCACTGTATTTATAATCTCCTGGGTTTTAGCCTATTTTCCTGGGCTTTTTTACACTCGTCCTGAAAATCAAATTAATAAGGAAGCACTAATTAAGTAAATACTGCAAGGATCTTAGGTTACGGATGACGATTGGTCGGTAGTAGAACTCGTTGCCTCTGATTAGTAACACTTTGTTTTGGCAAAGGGAGACGGTAATACTTTCAAATGGGTTAAAACCAGTCATGACACAAAGCTGTTTCCTCGCTTGAGTAAATGAGACCGGAGTGTATCTTCGTATTTAAAGTTTAAGTAAAATATGTAATTTTGGGAACTGGTACTAAAAATGACCTGCTAATTTAGCTAATTTACGGAAGTGATAGTAGTTTTACAATATATGCCTTATATTAAACCTTCATAGATAAATCAGAGATCAACGGGTTTGTAAAGGGGAGGCAAAAGTTATTGTGGCTAGCTTGGTTAGAAAAGTTTATTTGAATTTTGCAAAGTTTGTTTTTCGCAGTTGCGCATTTTTATTTTTCATTAGAGAAAAAATTGTATAGTAAAACATTATCTTTCTAAGGTTTAAAAGAGATATTTTTCCTTCAAATATTTAAATGACATGGCGAGAAATTCAAGATTCACTGGTAGTACAAGTATTACTTTATCTTCCCTAAAATAATGTCCACTCTTGTAATTTTTATTTTAGAAGGTAAAATAACAAGCTCATCTAAATCTCTGTATGCTAGTGTCCAATTTAATTAGGTTTTCATAGTTGTTTTTTGTAAGGTAACCGGCACATTAAATTTTTAATTCCCAAAAAAATTGAGACACTTCGGCTTTCGATGACAGTTTCAGTGTTGTTCCAATTCTAAGAACACCTTTCTTATTTCGGCTGAAACCCTCCAGGTGATTGCATCCATTTTTATGAACTTGATCTACCTTGATCATGACATATGATATTTGATTCAATTCGTTATTAATTGGGTTAATTGTGCTTTGGATCCCACTTTTAACTGCACGTCCCTTAGTTGAAATTGGCTGTTGGGCTATTGATTACTAACAGTCCCGTGTGAGAAACATGACGGCCATTGTCAGTAACAAGACTTCAAGATTGCGCTACAATCATCCAACACTAATTTTTCACTCATTCTTGTATTCACCTTAAATTTATCCTTACTGGTGGTTGGAGTTCAATATAGTATTGTTAATGACTTACGAATCTGAAAGCGATTTCAATAGGATCAACAAAATGGATCTTGCTAATATCTGCTCTTTCATACGTCGTATTAATGCAACAAAAACACATTAACGATCACACCTAAGACTTTCTCAATACAAAATTAGTTGCTACAAACTGCAAATCCAAAAATCATTACAGTCGTCGCCGAGCACCTGTTGTGTCACAGTCGCTGTATCACAGCGGCCGAGACATAGATCACGGCCAGGTACAATAGCCATTGTCTCCACCGCGATACATTACCGCAGTCTGCCTAAACTCTGCATACAGCCGCCACCCCGCAGCGATCCGCCGTGAGATCAGCCAGAGGGTGCGGTCTTATGGTTTTTTTATGGGGTTCTTATGGTATTTTTGATTGATTTGAGTGTCGGTGAAAATTTGAGATATAAAACTATTAAATTGGTAAACTCCTATAACGTTTGACAAAACCTTTCCCTAGAAGTCCCAGGTTTTTTAAATTCAAATTCAAATATTTTTATTGCATTAAAGACAATATACATTGCATTGCAAACGTCAAAAGTACAATTTTTTACATACAAAAGTACAATTTTTTCACTTTGTTTAAAAAGTGACACGCCAATGCTAGATTTCATTCGCGTAAATTTGCTCTAATTTTGATTTCCCCAGCGGCTTAGCATGAACTCATCAATCGAGTAAAGCGACTTTGACACTAAAAAGCGTTTAAGTCGAGTTTTGAATTGATTTTGATTTGGGATTTCATTGATTTCTTTCGGGAGCTTGTTAATAAACTTAACACCAGCCTGCGAGGGTAAGTGCCCGCACGCCACAGTCCTATGCTGCTGCGCACGGAAACTGTCCCTGCCTCTGGTGTCATAGTTGTGTATTTGACTGCCCTGAACAAGAGAACATTTCGTGCGGCAGTAAAGTACCACCTCGAAGATGTAAAGTGAGGGTAGAGTGAGTAAATCAAGCTCCCTAAAGTCATCCCTGCACGACTCTCTTGGATGCAGATTTAAAATGATTCTGATTGCTCTCTTTTGCAATTTAAACACTCTTTCCAGTCTGTGTTTAGCGCAACCACCCCATACCCTGATGCCATAAGCCAGGTAGGGGAAAATTAGGCCATAGTAGGCCATTAGAAGTATATTTCTAGAACATACTTTGGCTAGGTTGCGGAGAGCAAAAATACCCGATGTGACCTTTGAACAAACATGGTCGCTCCACGTCAGACCTCTATCGAGGATCATTCCGAGGAACTTTGTGGAATCAGTTAACTCTAGGAAGTCTTCATCCACCATGACAACTGGTTGCAGGTCAGCCTTCTGCTGTCGAAGACGAAACAAAATGTCATTCGACTTCGAATTGTTTGTTCTCAAATTGATATGTGAGAAGAACTGAATGCAGGAATTCAGATCAACAAAAGAATTTAGTTCCAAGTCCACTTTTGAACTTGATTTTACACAGAGAGTCGTGTCATCTGCATACTGGATCATCTTTCCATTCTGGATTGATGAACCTAAATTGTTAACATACGGTAAAAATAGAACTGGTCCTAATATTGATCCCTGGGGGACGCCATAGGATGTACCCTCCTTAGGAGAAAGTATGTTTTCAACCTGCACATTCTGAGTTCTATCTTTCAAGTACGAGGTGACCCACCTGAGGGGTAGGCCTCGAATGCCGTACTGCTCTAACTGGTGCAACAGTGTCTTATGATGCACACAGTCAAAAGCCTTAGAGAGATCGAGAAATACGCTTAGCACATTTTCTCTCCTCTCTATGCCATCGACAACTAATTCAATGAGGTTCGTCATCGCATCAATTGTTGATTTGGTTTTTCGAAATCCAAATTGGTTTTCAGAAAGAATGTTGAAACTTTCAAGGAAAAGCGTGAGCCTGTTGAGAAAGAGTTTCTCAAAGACCTTGCTGAAGACAGGGAGAATGGAAATTGGACGATAGTTGCTTGAAGAGCTCGGATCGTCTTTTTTGAAGATTGGAACAACTTTGGCTGTTTTTAGAAGTGATGGAAAAACTCCTTCTTGGAATGAGAAGTTCACAAGCTTGGTTAGGGGTTCTGAAATGTGCTTAAAGCATCGTTTCACCAACCAAACAGACATTCCGTTAATGTCACACGATTTTTTTGGACTCAGACTTTCAACAACACGAGCCACCTCATCCTCGTCCACAGGAGTCAAGGCCATAGACGACAATAGGGGTTCGGCTAAGTTTTTGAATGGCTTTTCAAAGGGGACATCAGGCCTTTGCCACGGTTAAAAAAAATTGTTAAATTCACAGGCGACGTCATAGGGATTTTCAACAAGACCTTCCTGTGATTCGAGTTTGATTGGTTTTGAAAAGGTTTTAGGATTCCTTGAACTATTAATTATTCCCCACGCAGTTTTTGAAAAATGTTCACAAGACCGGAGGGTTTTCTCAATATCATACGATTTTGCGGCATGTATGACTTTACGATAAATTCGTTTATAATTTCTGTAATATTCTTTAAAGTTCTCGTCGTTTGTTCGAACGTAAATCGTGTGTAAAATTTTAAGTCTTTCCCTTGATTTAAGAATTCCTCGAGTGATCCACAGTTAAATGAATGGGAGACGATATAACTGACGGAAAGTAAAAATAAAATAAAAATAGAGGGTGGGTTTAAGACAATTTTTAAGTTGACACAGATTTTAAGACTAAGCTTTATGAATTGTTGTTGATGTGATTTAATGGTGAGTTTATAGATTAAACTAAATCAAATCATAGTTTTGTGTTGTATTCATAGTTATTGTTCGTCTTCAGCGATGCATTCATCATCTATTTATCTTCTATTCTTCTAGATCTAATTACAAAGAAAATAAACCCACCGAAGAATGAAAACTTAGTTTTAACTTAGCCTAGCTAGATCCTGACGACTGATGGTGGATTTACGAACCTTAAAACGTCTTAATTATCACGAACATATAAAAGATTGCTAAGATAAGGCCTGCTCTTACACACGCACTATTGTAACAATCAAACATTATATATTTCATGAGACACTTCCCCAAAATAAAATCTAATCCAACAAATGGCAAAACAAATATCATTAAATTCGTCGCCGAGCACTTGTTGTGTCACAGTCGCTGTATCACAGCGGCCGAGACGTAGATCACGGCCAGGTACAATAGCCATTGTCTCCACCGCGATACATTACCGCTGCCTGCCTAAACTCCGCATACCGCCGCCACCCCGCAGCGATCCGCCGTGAGATCGGCCAGAGGGTGCGGTCTTATGGTGTTTTCAAGTGGGTTTTTATGGCTAATTCGAGTGTTTATCTATATTAATGAGGCAAAAACGTTAAGTGGAAACGTGAAGGTGCTATATACATTCAATTTCATCATTGGTTTTTTGTAGTATCCGAATCACGGTGATTTATAAAATTGGTTTAATTACCCTATCTTCTCGTGATCCTTGAGTTGCAAAAATGACAGCTAGTTTCAGCTCACTGAGTAGCAATTATCAAGCCGTACAAGGTAGGGCTTTTTCCCATCTTCACTGAAGAGCGTCGAGACGTTTAAAACTGTACATTAAAATAACACATATACACAACACAGTATGCACTTACACGGACGATATTTAGGCCTAAAAACGATCAGTTAAAATATTTTAAATATATATATCTACAATGAAGATAGGACAAAAACCCTACCTTGTACGGCTTGAGAATGGCTCCTCCGTGAGCCGAAACTAGTGGTCATTTTTGCAACTCAAGGATCATGAGAAAGAATGTAAGTAAACCAATTTCATACACTTAATATTTGCTGGAATAGCAGCTCTATCAGTTTTTTGTTCTTAGATGAACGAATTTCGGCCTTGGGCCATCTTCGGCATCCTTTTTGTTCACTAGAGTAACATAATAATCTACACTGCTTAAATCTTGAAGCGAGCTGGGTCAAGTTTTTTAAAATAACACGAAGAACACATAACATTTATAACGGACACGTATGAAAACATCGAAACAGGTTTAAAACAATGTGTGCATGTATTCGGGACCGGACTCGGAACTCTGAATTATGATTTTTTCAATGAGTTTCAAAATCTGAATACGTATGTAATATTAAAGAACCATTATTAATTTAATATAAATAATATATGTTATAAAATAAATTATAGACCCACATTTAAAATAGCGCAAGGTAAATCACATCGGCTGCTCCCCTTAGAATTGTTTTTTTTGGCCGTGTAAATTCTAAAACGAACGATATTGTTATCATACTTTTTAATACTCAATCTCATTCTCAGAAACACATCATGTCAAAATTACCCAGACCCACTCTTAGTTCTCTCTCAAGCGATGTTATCACACTGCATGTTACAGATTATAACTTAACTCTGTCCTCAACAAAATCCACCAGAACATTTCATAAACCAATCCTACTCCACTCAGCAACATAGCTCAGTACTTTAACGCATTAAAAAATCAATCAAGAATCAAGAATTTATTAGCCTTTGTACAAATTACATGCAATTGGCATCGTCACAGCATGAGCATTACAAAATACAAATCATTAATAGAGTTCATAGCATGGGCTTGCTGGCAACTTACAGGCTACAGGCAAAACAAAACAAACCATGCAGAAAACCATGCACTAATTCTACATGTGTCACTCACAAACTCAAACAAAACATTCACTTACGGTTTTGCTGGGCAGACTAAAAAATTCCTGAATTGAATGGAGTGGGTTGGCCAATAAGAGGTTCTTTGCAGATGTTTTGAATTTAGAAAAACTCTGGGTCCAGGCTGTACAGGGCAAGACATTAAATAGTTTTTGTCTTGAAACAGAGAAACTATTCTGAACCTTCTTAAGCCTAACAAAAGGTACATTTATTTGGTGTCTCTTCCTAGTATAATGGGAGTGAACTTCCCCTCTAATACAGTACTGTACTTATTTTTGCAGCTAACAGGCAGAGATAAGCATACAGACTAAAAACAGACACAATCTTTTCCTAATAAAGAGCGGCTTACAATGGGCATCGACAGGTTCATTACACAGACTACGTATGACCTTCTTTTGAAGCACTAATGCCTTCTTTACATCAGATGCACTGCCTCGTAACTCAATACCATATTGAAGGACACCTTGAAAAAAGGTAAAGTAACAACTCTTTAAATACTCATTTGGAACGGCACTCTTAAGATTTCTTAGAATGTGTACAACTCCAGAAAGCTTGCTACACACTACAGAAATGTGAGGTGCCCAAGGCAGTTTGGGATCAAGAGTGATACCCAACAACTTCACAGATTCAACTTCCTGAGTTACCTGCTTCAGAGAAAAAATCAGTGATTGAGTTTTAGACTGATTTAATAAAAAATAGTTAGCCTGGAACCATACACGAGCTTCATCAATTGACTCTAGCATTGCACTCTTTACATTATGCAAATCATTGTTTATACACAACAAAGAAGTGTCATCTGCATAACATATGACTTCACCACTTACATTCCTATGAAGGTCATTCATCATTATTACGAATAATAGTTAGCACAATAGTTCATGTAGGGAAGCTGGCAGGCAGTGTACTCCATGAAGTGTTGACACGCTGCCATCATCTCCCGGACAGAAGAAGGGACGAGCCTTCGCTGTAAATCTTATCAATATCGGAGCGCGTCGGGAGTGGCCACCAACCATAACTTAGGTTTAATGTATTTACTCTAAGCTCGATGTTAATGGCGATGCAGGCTTGGCAGCGGTTCCCCACCTCGACACACACGTATTTTACCGTTCGATGGTTATTACTCATAAATAGACTTATACTGATGTACTGCAAGGTATAGCTTGTTTCCACGTATGCTTTTATGTTCCATGTAATGCTGATGATTCACTAAAGACAGATATATTATGACATTATCATACATCATACTGTTATTGGAATACATTATGATTTAGTTTGTCTCTGTGTTTCCCCTTGCTTTTTAAGATCACTGAGATGTAAAACAAAAAATATTCTCAATAGTACTTAGTGCTATGAAATCAAATAATATTACAAAATTAAATTTGAAATACCCCCGTTGCAGCAGACCTGCATACTCAGCGAATTTCAAATGCAAAAAACCATATTTTAATCCAGAATAGCGAGATTTGACATGTTTTTGTAAGCTCCATAAGAATAACATGGGGAATGAGTATGCAGGTTTGCTGCCACAGGTATGTTTAAACTGGTTGGTTTTAATTTAAAAATTAGTAAATCTGAACTAGAGGAAGCCATTTACCAAGTTTTATCAAGATATGTTGAGAAATAAGCGAAATATAGAATTTTACTTATTTCCCATAAGGTTAACATTGAGACAACGTACTGTGTTTACCACTTTCAATATCTCGGTGACCAATGGACATAGATCAGTAATTCAAAATACTTAATTGTTTGTTTTTTGAGCTGAATTCAATGGTTCCAACAAAAATTTGATAAATTTTATTTTCTATGTGAAAAACTCAAAAAACCCATTTTTGGGGGGTTTATCCCCCTCAACCCCCCCTTCTGGTGGTCCGATCGGGCTGGTTCACGAACTCGTCCGAGTGATTACCACTTTACATATCTGTACCAAATTTCATTAAGATCGGACCATATTCACGGCCGCTATCGTGTTAACAGACATATATAGATGTATATATAAAAATTCGAACGAATGGTGTTTTTTGTTTTTTTTGCCAAAATGAAAAGTTAACATGGTCTCGGACTTAGGTCTTGCCATGAGTACTACCGTAATAGCCTATTCCTTTAAGGGAATTCGCAAAAATGAGAAGAAATGCATTTCTAAGGGTTTATCTAAACATATTCCTTTTACTTTTTTCAGACCTTGCAAAGTTTAATAAAACTTTTGCTTCGTTCTAAAATGTTGTAGCTTCAGCTGACTATTTTTAATCCATGACTATAGCCACTGAGATGGAATTGAATGAAATAGGTTGTGTTTACAAGCTATTTTGGATAGTCAATATTCAAATTAGAAAATGGAGGTATTTTCTTTAAAAAATCATATATCCAATCGATAACATTAAAAAGGTTGACATTCATCGAATAGGGCGTACTGTGGTCAGTTTAGGTATCAATATAGAATGACTTTTGATTGTTTCTGTTTTTCACCCTTATTGTACTTTTTATTTTATCAGTTTAAAAAAATCCTGGTATTAAAACACCTCTCCTTTTCTCTCTACTGCTCTCTTCAGCAACCCCAAGCAACGAAAGTACGCTCTCCTCATCACCCCCGATTCCCAAAACATCTGAGGGAGCCAATCAGATTCCCATTTAAATATATCTCGAATCGACGGTTGAGCGTACTGTGAGAGCCTTTGTGGTCACAAATTGTGCTCCAAGGTCAAGTGTGGTTGTATTTTTTTCGCCGGCTTGCAACACTCTTTTCGCTCATCACTTACAGGATGGAGAGCGATCTCTAACGTTTTTCTCCAGATACGTGTACGGCTCTGTTCGTCCACTGAAGCCTAACATAGGGGTTAATCCATGCTCTAAGAACACTATAATTGAATACATCCCCAAAGTACTTATAAATTAAATAAGTTTATTAAATTAATTTAAATGGAAGGAATATAAATGTTTCATATTTGTTGATTATTCGTCTAATAATGTTCCTTTTTTAATCTTTTCCGTACTTATAATTAATTTAAATTTAATATAACTCTATAGCCTTTTCGTTTCGACTAATCATTTAAATGGTGGAATTTAAGTAAAACTTTTTTTTCAACCATGACTGTAGCACCCAATTTGATAACCGTGATCAAATTGTATCCTAGAGGATATGCCGGTAATCATTTTAGGGGTTCTCATATATTCAGATTAGAAATGGAGAGATAAAAAAGTCAAAGTCTACCTACGAGCTGGTGAAATGGCTCAAAAATGGCTGAAATTCATTAATTAGGGTTATTTATAGAATCAATATAGTAATAATTTTAATTTTTTCCACTACATATATATGATTGGGTACTCTGTATTAAATCAATTGTTTAAATTAAAACACCTCTCCTTTCGTCGGACCTGTTCTCTTCAACCACCCCTAGCACCGATCTATCGCTGCTGATCTCTTTTAATTCCCAGAATTTCACAGGGAGACATTCAGAACCCCATTTAAATATCTATCTCGAAGCGACGGTTGAACGTATTGTGCGAGCCTTTGTAGTCCCTTATTGTTGGATAACGGGGGTCCAAGGTCAAGTGTGGTGACATTTTTTTCGCCGTCTTGCGACACACTTGTGGGATTACAGGATGATCGAGCGATCTCATTCAGCGTCAAGAGGCGATGCAAATAAAATGCGGTTTGTAGGGGAGCCGTGACATCCCCTGCCCAGGTGAAAGGGCTGTTTTGACTCGATGCTAATTTCCCAGATCGGTGACAAAACACCGCAGGCCCTTGTGCGGTCGGGGTTTTCTTATCTGACAGTTTTATTTCTGTAATGCTGTTTAATGGGGGTATGGTGGATTTGCTTGAACTGTGCGCCTAAGTAATCCAAGGGGTGTGTTTCCCGTACTGTTTGTTGTGTTAAGTAGTTGTAACAGGATTGTGTGCACGTATAGGTGACTAACTAATGTGTGACTGTTTGGGAGTTTTATTTTAAAATGCTCTCAGAGTGAGCTAAGATGGATCAAGCCTGACAATTAACTATGGATGCCTTTAAATGACCAGATGTTGGGAGGTAAAGGGGTATTTTATAGACCGAAATAAATTTTCATACCTTGTAGGACTGTCATCAATTCAACATACGAGTATACAGTAAAAATCCTACTTAAGTTTTGGCATTCATGGTACTATTTTCTAAGTTTTTTGCACGAGAATTCAATAATTGGTCGATAACATTTTAAAACCAAATACACTAAACGGTTACTTAAAAGGGTACAGAAATTTGGCTGGCACTGTCTGTATGCTGGCCGGTAAAATGTGAATGGCACTACGTGAAAATTGCACCATAAATGCCGAAACTTGAGTAGCATTTTTGTTTCTACTTGTCAGATTTATGGCAGTCCACAAGATATTTCGGTTAATAAGATCAATTCAGTTGGCGAGAAACTATGGATATCTATAAATCTTAAATGTGATCGAGCCAGAACTGTCATCTATTAAACATGATACCTTTCTGCATCGAACTTCTGTTAATACAGAACAAATATTCAAGGTCAACCTTTTAACACCAAAAAGGAAAAATATAAAATTAATATTTTGTAACAAAAAAATCTCTTATAAAAAGATTTGTAAGAATATTCCCTATTAAGATTTGTTTTTATTTGAAGCAGAACTAAATAGCCTTCTCCTGCATTTTGATGAAATAATAATAATTACATTATTCATTTAGTTAACATCGGGTTTAAGTTACAACAATCATTAAGGCTAGACAATAGACATAAGTAGTTAAGTAATGTTATAGTTTTATGGTAAATGGGAAATTTTTAGTTAAAATATTGATATGTGATAGATAATATGTGAGTGTTGGATAAGGTATGGGTGTTGGGAGTTAGGTTTATGGTAAATGGAGAAATATATAATGAGATATTGATATTGGAGATATGTTATATATGTGTGATGGTAATAGAAGTGGAAGAATAGTTTTAGGGTATTAGTGTTGGTTAGGGTATGTTATATGTTATGCGTGTGTGTTTTTTTTATTATTAAGTAATTGGTAAATAAAAATGATATGGTGATGATATGTGAGTGAATAAAAAATGGGAAAAAATAAAAAAAATCTATAAAGATTTAAAAAAAATTAACAGGTCTAATAATTTTTTATAAATATATCATAAAATATATATAGCTATTTATATTCTATTCAATTTAAAATTAGTTACCTTAAAAGGTGATCTTCTTGGTTCTTCAACATACAACAATCTAAGATGAACTAATTTTCTTTGTTGCTAACAGTGTTTCATAGTGTTATCCCCTCCTCATCCAATTAATATTATTTCTCAACAGCTGTAAATTTGATATTAATTATTCTTCATTATTATATACAGTGACTTTTGCAGATATGTTTTTTATATTATATCTTTCATTACAATTTTTTTAATAAACAATAATATAGACCTATTTTCACAATTCAACTTAAAAATTAATAAAAATCTCACATATTCTCACACATTATAATATATTCCCCAATATTTCTATTTTTTTAAACATATTTTTAAAACTTTCCATATATTATCCACACATACATTCTCATTTAAAAAAATATTTATTATAAAAAACCTATACACTCACACACTACCTCAATCACTCATAATATATATATAATAAAATAAAATTATTCACATATCAACCACACACACTCTTATCCTAAACACATACCATAACATATCCCCATATCAATAATTTTTTTATCATTTACCATTACCATAAAATTAACCCCCAACACTCATATTATAACCCAACACTCGGTATGAAAGGTATTTATTTATATTATAATAATATTATTATATTATATTTATTTATTTATATTATAACCCAACACTCGGTGAAGGTATTTCACACATATCAATATTTAACTATAAATTTTCCATTTTTTACCATAAAAACTAACCCTCCACACAATTACACCATCTCACATATCCTTCCCCAACACTCATACCTACTCACATATCAACAATACATATATCTATTATTTCCTATTTTACCATAAAACTAAACCCCACACAATTATACTATATCACATATCCATCCCAACACTCATATATTATCACATATCAATATATAACTACAAAATTGTTCCCATTTACTATGAAACTATTATATTACTTAACTTCTGACATAATAATTCTACTACATTTTAAAATTAAAAAACAAACCTCTAACCTTCTACAACTGACTTTTACACTGTTAATTCACAAGTTAGCCCTAATAAACCCACAACCTCCCATCTACCTCCAGAATGTCACCGGTAGAACGTGTTAACAACGTTAATGTCCACAGTTTATACAGATTAGCCCGGCACAAGACATCGACAGTGGCCACGGCACCGCACGGCCACAAATACTCATCAGTACACAAACTTGCGCCGTTCAGCGCCGCGACGTGGCCGTTATTTATCGGTACTTTGTGGCCCGATTCATCAGCTAAGGGTCTCTCGGAAGGGGATTGGACGTTACTCAGCGTTTCAGAACACGGGGTTGTTGATGTGTCTCGTAGTCGATTTGCTGAGGAATTTAAGTTTTCGTGATTCGAAGATTTACCTAATGCTGTCGACCGTCTAAATAGTACTTCGAAATAAGGAGATTGGATGTAGATTAGGAAGCTCTATTTTTCAACGAGGACGAGGAAAACTTTTCAAAAGAGATTGTGGTGAGTAGTTGTAAAAGGATTGTGAATACGTAGGTACGGGGGCTTCTGTAAATTATGGTACTAATCGGGAGTTTAGCTTATAGACTACCGTGTTTGAGCTAAAATAAATAAACTTTGAAAGGCTACTGTAAACTATGGATTGCTTACAATAATCAGAATGTCAGAAGACAGCAGCTAATATTATTCTTAATATATTATTCTTAATTACGGTAAATTTAGAAATATTACCACCTTTACAATCTCTTTACGTTTCGCTTTTGGTTATACTTTAAAATATTCACAACCGTAGGCTTCTATCCATAAAAAAAAATCATTGTAACTATAGATTTTTTTCATATTCAAGACCAAAATACAAAACGAATATTCACATCCCTCTAATTTCCTGTTACATGGGTAATTCACAGGCCAGCCCCATAAAACCCACCTTCCATCTAGATTCAGACTGTCACGGTGTTAATAACGTTAATGTCCACAGTTTATACAGATTAGCCCGGCACAAGACATCGACAGTGGCCACGGCGCCGCGCGGCCACAAATACTCATTAGTACACAAACTTGCGCCGTTCAGCGCCGCGACGTGGCCGTTATTTATTGGTACTTTGTGGCCCGATTCATCAGCTAAGGGTTCTCTTGGAAGGGCATTGGACGTTACTGAGTGTTACAGAACACGGGGTTGTTGATGTGTCTCGTAGACGATTTGCTGAGGAATTTAAGTTTTCGTGATTCGAAGATTTACCTAATGCTGTCGACCGTCTAAATAGTACTTCGAAATAAGGAGATTGGATGTAGATTAGGAAGCTCTATTTTTCAACGAGGACGAGGAAAACTTTTCAAAAGAGATTGTGGTGAGGGTGTAAAAGGATTGTGCATACGTAGGTACGGGGACTTCTGTAAATTATGGTACTAATCGGGAGTTTAGCTTATAGACTACCGTGTTTGAGCTAAAATAAATAAACTTTGAAAGGCTACTGTAAACTATGGATTGCTTACAATAATCAGAATGTCAGAAGATAGCAGCTAATATTATTCTTAATTATGGTAAATTTAGAAATATTACCACCTTTACAATCTTTTTACATTTCGCTTTTGGTTATACATTAAAATATTCACAACCGTAGGCTTCTATCCATAAAAAATAAATCATTGTAACTATAAATTTTTTCATATTCCAAAAAAGTAAGGAAGGTTTCAATTTGTACCAGAGTATTGGAACGTTACATCATTGTAATAATATTTGTAAATATTTGTAATGTTTGTAATATGCAATTTGTAATATTTGTAATATAATTGTAATAATATTGTAATAATAATTGTTACAACATTGTAATAATCCAAAATTTTTAAAATTTTAGACTCACATTACTTATTAAATCCTAAATAAATAACATTACAATTCCGCGTTGAGTTTCTGTTATTGGATAAACAAATATTCATACTTGAAACCTCTTTTAACCAAAGAAAGAAAATATTAAATACCTTGTTTGAATAAAAAATATGAATCTTAAGACTTTTTCACAGCTAAAAATTGTTTGTATCCAAGCCAAAACTATATGGCCCACTACTGCAATTTTATTAAATAATTGTAATATGCATTTCACTATCAACGGGTTTAAGTTGCAATGCGCAATAAAACTATGAAGTTTTTATAATTAAAATAAAAATAAAATTTTCTAATATTCCACAGCTGACTTTTCCGTTATAAATTCACAATGTAGGTAATTCACAAGTTAGCCCCATTAAACCCACCTCCCATCTACCTCCAGAATGTCACGGTAGAACGTGTTAACAACGTTAATGTCCACAGTTTATACAGATTAGCCCGGTACAAGACATCGACAGTGGCCACGGCGCCGCGCGGCCACAAATACTCATCAGTACACAAACTTGCGCCGTTCAGCGCCGCGACTTGTGGCCGTTATTTATTGGTACTTTGTGGCCCGATTCATCAGCTAAGGGTTCTCTTGGAAGGGGATTGGACGATACTCAGTGTTACAGAACACGGGGTTGTTGGTGTGTCTCGTGGAAAATTTGCTGGAGAATTTAACTAACTTGTGTTTCGAAGATTTATCTATTGGTTTTCCAATATAAAACTTAATACTTCTAAATTTATCAAAAATATACAATAATACCTTAAACCAATATATACCTAATAAATACCTCATTATTTATGTTAGTTCACTCTCATCTTTTTACCACGAAATATTTTTTGAGAATTTTAAGAAAACTCGCTACTGTATTCAATGTTAGGAATCATAAAAGAAACCTAATCAAACAAAAGCAATAATACCGGTAATTTTATACGAATTTATTGTTAAGGATAAGGAGAATTTGAGGAAGTGAGTTACAAGCCCAAAAACAGAATGCTGAAAAAGGACAGTAAGGAAAACCTTAATCCTAATTTGAAGCTAACTCTTTAATTTTTCTGTTTTCATCCTTGCATTAAATGGCTAGAGTGGAGTCTCCTATTCAAATCTGTAGCCCTAAACAATCAACAGGTTTTATATTCATAGTTTTTTTTTTAACAACCATCACTTTATGCTTAAGAAAGTAAGCTGAAGACCTATTTATTTTCCTTTCAATATCTTAAAAAAATATGGGGAAAATATAACCAAACAACTTCTACATATACGTAAGATGAAAATACAGATATGTAAGTTTCAAAAAACTTTATTAGCTTTGCCAATTAAAACGTTAACCCACTTACATCAAACGTTTTCTTAAAGCCTACTGCTACTACCACTGCTGAATTTGTTATTTGTGTGTTGAGTGAGTAAAGTACAAAATAGTCTCACAAGGGAGACAATGTACTTTACCCTGGAAGAATATGCAACGTTTTTCCTCCACATGCAATTTTAAATAAATATTCAATCATTCGTTTCCTTACCATAAATTTTAACAAACCAAATTAATTTTGTTTTGTTCTACTGTTAGCACCTGCGATTCTGGTAGCTGCAACCATTCATGCACCAGTGAACAGCTGATTGTTGCAGCATTCTTACAAGTTTAATAATCAGCTGGATATCGTCAATGTTATTCTCATTCGATAATTCCTGCCCCTCTAATCAGCTGTTAGCTCCTGTAATCTGGCAGGCTTAAACATATTTGCATGTTCACGTGGAAATTTGAAGGCGCTCGGTTTTATAATTACTGATTTCAATGTTATACTTGTGAGTTTAATTTGTCTCCCGCCGGGAGGTAAGTAATCACTTTACTCCCACTGAGACACGTATTATTACTTTACATACTCATTACAGGGAGTAAAAATCTGCTTATCATAGCAGGTGGGAAAAAAGGTAATTACCAATACTTTCTTTTTCCAAAACCTTTTAACCTAACCAAACGTTATATTTTGTTTTCTTTACCCTGAAGACGTTAGGGAAACCGGCGGAATGTATTTGTCAATCGGTAGAAGAGATATTCAGCGCTGGACGACGACAAAGAGGCCATTTCCATAAATCATCCCAATATTCGGAGACGGGGAGTGGCGCGTCACATAACTTAGGTTTAATGTATTTACTGAGGTGCTGTCTTAGCGTTTTCCTAAACAAAAACCGACTCCGCTTCAACAGAGTTTTTAGGGTGAAATCTTATAATTTTCTTACAAATTTTTTTACGATTCGAAACTTTCAACAATTTAATTTTTTGTAGTTCTGTTATTGTGTTATTGACACAATACACTGTAATTTATTGTGTTGAATTTCGATTCCTCTTAAATATAGTGACCATTGTGTACATATGACGGTGGGTTTTTACTGACGTAAGGTATCATCAGTTATTGAACAATTAAGTCCAAGTTGATTTTAATGATTGATTTTACTTAGCTTGATATTTTTCATATCATTATGTTAATTTGTTATTTTAATACAATTAATACAGCCCCGAATGACGACTGCCCCTAGAGCTGCTTCTGTCTTAGAGTTCAGTCTGTTTTATCTTTGTTTTTTTCGTTTATTTATTAAGATTCTCTCAGAGAATACACTGAAGATGTAATTTAGCCATAAGTCAAGCCGCACACTACAACAGAAAAGACATAACAAAACATTTGAAGTATTTTGTCTTCTTATCTCTACATTAAACTAAAAACAAATTGTATTGCCTGCAACAGCTGTTCTATGACGGATGACAGTAAAATACGTTAGTTTTATATGTTATCTCGTCATAAAATATGTGTCTTGAGCCTCGCATATGAACACGAGTCAGTGTGCGGCTGGCCCCAAGCTTTAAAAAATTACAAATTTCACTGAGGCTATACGTTGATGTTTTTTAAAACTATCTTATAAATTTGAATAGTCCTCTAGTAAATAAATAAATCAGTTTTATTTAGATTTTAAACTACAGTCTCCAAATTATGTTAAAATAAGAAAGCAGTCTAATAATAATACTAAATAGCAATACATAAACCATTGCCAAGTTTTTCAAAATATGAAGAGCTAGGGGGCTAGTAAAAAATTGTGTAAATACTTTGCGGTAAATCTTCTAAAACATGGATAAAAACTGTTCTACGCTAATTGTTTTGTTAAAAACAGGTAGACTAGGTTTCAAATTCATGGATTACACAAACATTTACTACCAAAATTGCGTAAAATATAGGGGTTAAATATGTCGTGTCCATAATTTTCAATTTAAAGACTGAAATCTCGTTTGCAACAAATTATCACCATTAGTTGTTTTCAAAGTATTTTATCCATATCCTCAGAAGTGTCCCATGACAAGCCCCCCCCCCCCAGCAGGTGAAGATTCAGTTTTCATCCCCCCCCGGACCACAGGTGCGGTGAACGGCCTCACAGTTTTATCCCGCCTTTAGCAATTAACGTACGGGGGTTAAGTGGCTCAAAAATTACTCCTTAAAAATGCAAACGTTAACAGCTCACATAAATTTTTGTGTCAGACTTCTTTGTTATTGTTTATGATGTTAGTGATTTTTTGCCAGGGATTTGCAAGTTAAACTTTATAAGATTAAATGCACTTTAGATGGAGTTAGATGTTTGGTTAAAAAGTATATGAGACAGAAAATTTTACTAAGATACTTTTCATGTATTACTGTTTGATAACCACGGTATAAACTGAAGGCATAATTTTAATTTGAGTTATTTATTTGTCCTTAAAACTTTTTGTTTCGAAGAAAGTCCCTCGAGTCAGTACTAAGTTGCTGAACTAGGTAACATTCACGAATTTAACAATTGCTTTATTTTAGTTCACTGTTGGATCTCTACTGGTGCTTATTTATAGGACTTTGAAATTTCCGATAAGATTCTTCTTCAAACACGATTACAGTTATTACTTCTATAATATAAAACAAGCCCCAAAAAATAAACTGTTTTCTGCCTTAGATTGATTAACCAGCAAGTAAGATTTTATGTAAAAACTTGTGTTCAAGTTTCCTACTCCTATTGTAGTAATTAATAGTGTTTTTATTATAAATAATTTAGTATTTTTTATTTCATAAGTGTAACATTTTTTAACTTTTAAATTTTAATATATTTTACAAACCATTTTCACCACTGCAGTGTATTTTTAACACCACAGTTGAAAACTAACTTTAAGAACAAATTACTGCAAAGCAGCAAACATAAATACGTTAGATGTACTTTCAGTACTTAAAGTAATTGAATAAGCAATAGTTACTTATTCAGTTGTTATTACTCATAATGAATTACGATTATTCGTCGTTTGATATTTGTCTGACCGACCTCAAAAGAGGAAAACAGACGACAAGTTATATCCAACTTAGAATTACTCGGAGACTTACTGATGGTGGTCAATATTATCAGATGGAATTAAGTGGATAACTTAGTGACAGCTTTAGTACCAAGTTTGCTTTGTGTGATCCGTTACTTCTGTGTAACTTGGGGGATAAGCCCCTCCACTGATCTTGCAAATTATGAACAGTTGTATTCTTGTTGTATTGTAATGGCTTTGCTTTGCCTCGTGATTTTGGCTATACTGATTTTGAATAACGGTCTATCTTGAAATGAAGCTCATGCTTTTGGTTCTTTCAAATTAACAAGTAACAGTCTACTTACACAGTGTACACTCTTAAATAAATTCAAAATCTAATTTGAGATACCAGCTACACAAAATTTAATTCTCGTATATTGCCAACTCTAAATCATGAAGGAAAAGGTTTTAAAATTATTATTACCTTTTGCGTGTGCGTTTGGCAATGTGCAATTAAAAACTATACTTAATAAAACTCTAATTTAAACCTTTTTGGTCTGAATAATATGCGATACTTCACTTTAAGGAAATGCGCGAACCTTAAAAACCTAAAAATGTGGTTCGTGAAACATAACATTGTTCATTTTGTAATTTTCCCTTCAGTAATGTTTATTGAATTTGTTGTTTCTCTTTATACACTATAGATGTTTTTGTAAGGCTTTATATAGAAATAAAATTTTGTACATATTGTATTTGTTTATCATGATAAAGTTATCATCAGTAGTTTGGAAGATGCATTTAATTATTAGTTTGTTTATTTAGTTGCAGTTAGTTTATATGTAGTTTGTTATACAAAAATGTTAATTCACGTTTTTGCCATTTGTTTTATTTTATATAATTAAATATTAATAAAGCCTCCAAACAGGCTAAGCTTTGGAGGAAAGAAGTATTTTTCAAATGCACGCTGAAAGGTTACAGCTTGGTGTCTTATATTTTGTGTTTTTCATGTTATTTTAAACCTGTACCTTTGCTTTTGTATTTATATGCAGAAATTTTATTAGTGTACGTGTGATTTGAGAAATAAACGTTTTTTCTTTCATTCTTTCTTTCTTTCTTTCTTTCTTTCTTTCTTTCTTCCTTTCTTCCATGACTCTATTTTAAAACAATTGCATTTCATAGAATAAAATGCCATTAAAACCTATATCTATCAACCTGAACAGGAAGCAGGAAAATCCTCAATGAAACGTAGTTTATTTTAAATATTTGAACCTGCTTAAGCATTTGATGAGCAAAAAAGTGTCCCCATAATAAATTAACCCCTTCATACAGTTTCAATTTGCTACCAAAGAATAGTTTATTACGAGATACTTGGAGTTTGATTATTCAAAACTAAATACCTTTTATAAAATTTTTCTATTAAATATGCAATTGGCAAACTATTCCCTGCTGCAAAAATGAATACTTTCAATGACGTATTATAAAAAGAGGTCAGCAGAGGTGGATTTGACAAATGTAGCAGAAACGTCACGTCGTCGGCGATCAGTCAGGGTATAAATTACTCGATCATGTTATCACACCTTTCTAAATGCAATAAATCACTTGGTATTATTAACAGAACCCTTTAATCCATGAAAAATTAATGTTATTAGAATTTTGTGTTATATGTTTTTTATTTTCTGCAAAAGTGGTAACTTAAGTAATATTTTGAAACGTATCTATAAAATGCATGACGAAATTTATCTCCGTTTTTTTATTGTTGGAAAACATTAAAGGTAGCATTCATTACTGTCAACTCTTAAGTCACTGAAACTGTTTTTTAATCAAAACCAATGACATGTTTACAAAAACTAATGCGTCTTTAGGTATAAAAATGGTTATAGTTGAAAGCTTCTCAAGCCACTTAAATCCATTGTTGATGACTTGAGAAACGAACCCGTGAATTCCAATTCCAAGTCTAAAAGTCAACATATATATAGCAGTTTGAAGTAGCACTTAAAATATCTCAAATTGAAATAAATACACTCAATTGATTAATATTATACCGCAATAAAAAACTATTCTCGAAATTATTTTAGGGGGGGGGGGGTTGTAAAACTAATTGTGATCAAAATGTTTCCGTCCTTGTTACTGGTCAAGGGCAATGTCCACGTTCAAAGTTTATCTTTCAATCTGACAAAGCGAAGTTGAGGCAAAGCTGTCAACCAATTATGTTCTCAGTTCCATCAGATAACCTGGCCACAAGTCAGTAACTCATGAAGTGATTCAAAGTTACATTCAAGTTATCCCTGTCTTGCCCTCATGCCGTCCAAATACCAGATAACTAAATTCTGGTACCGTTATGTCCTTCACTAATAACAAAATAAAACTTGGAAAATTCGTTTCGAGTGGTGTATTATTCTTCAAATTTTTATAAAATTCTGTGAGGTTTTTTTGCGATGAAACAGAGTTGTTGATGCTATTTACACATGGAGAATGTATCAAATAAAAATCGCGTTGTCGAGAATAATTTATAATAAAAGCTAATAATTTATAATAATTTATAAGCTAATAATTTATAATAAAACAAATATTTCATAAACATTGGTTTAGCTCTTATATTAACATTCCTAAGGTAGGTAGTCAAAGAGTCAAGTTATTGTTAGACTTACCGCTAAATTATTCCCCAGCGTTTAAAACGTATTGTTCTCATGAGTAAAATTACATCACAAGGTTAAAATTTAGTTTTATAGTAATCTTGTTAACCTTGGCTTTAGAGGGGTCTTTTTTTTAAAAAAAAAAAAAAAAAAGAGGGTGGCGGCCTCTCTTTACCTTGCATTTGCCCCCCCACATGGGCCTCAAGCCTGTGCGTGGAAGTTATCAAGCAAACCCAAGGAGTGAGCCGGTACAGTACCAGGATGAACAGTACTGTTAAAAAGTATGCGGCATCATCGGGACTCGATCCTGCGACGCTGCCGCCACAGAACCGGAGCCGAGTGCGCTACCAACTGCGCCACCGACTCACTAATTGATTTTTAGCAGATAAATAAAGGGATTGAATAAAAAATAAACTAAACACTCTTTGTTTGGCCTTCTAATACATGCTTAATTATGCATGAAAATTTAATAATTCTGAGTTATAACAATGTACATTATTATGATTGCACCTAAGCCCTAACTTTCTATCGGTAAAATCAACGAAATTTCTAACATTCCATTAGGTTACCTATCACGCAGTGTTTGAACAATGTGAGGATGTCAAAAGCATCGCATAAAGTCGTTGTTGGTAAAATTACGTTAGATTTGAGAGTCCTTAAGGGTCCACCACAAAACAGGTGACAACAACAAAAGCTTCCCTTTTGAGAATAAGAGGGGATTGTCCTCCCCTTATCGTTGTTATGTTAATACAATAAATTAATTGAATAATATGCATGTATATAAAACATTTACTCTTGGAAATTGTAATTTTGTTTAGGAATTCAGCAAAAATGAAAATAAATTACTTTATAGGTAAAATAAATAAAAAGTAATTCTAGTTGTTAACGTTTTGAAAGCTTACGAATGATTTTTATTTTATACTTCCAAGGATTATTAAATAATGTCATCATTGTTTATGATATCGTATATTTCTTTATTTGTATGGTATGGACATAATTTAACAAAACATAAACTGCATTTAAGGTTGTATCTTTACTGGAGCTATTGTAATACAACCAGGGTCATACAGATTTTAAACGCAGTTGAGTAATAAGTGTTTTTTAAACCTTTTAAAGGTAGTGCCTTAAAGGGCACCTACTCTAACAATATAATAATTAATTTTTTTAATATCCACTGTTCTTTATTTTATCAACTCATATTCATAACTAGAAGATACCAGACCACTTCAAAAACCCGTAAAAAACTAATTATAGGAAAACCACAACTTCCCTAAAAACTACAACAAACCAACAACCACCCCCCCCCCCAAAAAAAAGGTACAAACGCGAAAATAAGCGATCAACTTTAGTTTATCAGACGGGAAGTGACTTTGTTCGCTTCACACATCCATCAATGTGTCGCGCGGTGAGTCAAAGCCGGGGCATCCAGTGGGTAAATACCGTCCGTATATCTGGCCTCAGCACTGATAAATCTGTCATCACCGAGCCTGGCAACGCTCTCGTCTGTGGCGACGGAACTGCTGGAAACCGATCTTGTGAGTTTTGAGTCAAGGATTTAGCAGAATGAGAGAAGTTATAATGCCATAGGATTTGCAAATAAGTACCTGAACCTTTTTTCATTCTAATTATTTAGCAAATTTGTATAGGATCTATTAGAAGTTGACTTATTCGTTAAACATGAGATCGGGTAAGGCAAAGGAGTAATTTTGAGGGTTCGATATACTCCATGTTATCCGAACATAACGGGACCAAGGTCTGCCCGGATAACAGATTTTCCAGTTAAACCGATATTTCCAAAAATCCGTTATATTATTTCGTAAAGACTCTATACAAGCCACTAATATGAGTAATTGTTAAGGAAAAGTTTAAACGTTTATAAACATTACTCGTGAGATAATTACTGTTAACACAGAAAACCAGAAAATATGTAAGGCTTTGCATCTTCAACAAACAAACAACCATTACAATTTTTGACGGGTGCAAGATATTATTTCTCAAATCTTTCCCTCAAGAATTGTTGATATAATGCCATCCATTTCCTGCCGATCAAATCCGGTTGAACCGACCTGTTGATAAAAATCGTCCGATTAAGGATATTATTTCCTCAGGGTGTAGACCGGTTAAACCGATGTCCGGATAAAAGGTGTCCAGATAAGAGGGGGTCTACTGTATCCAAAATTTAAGGTAGTTTTGTTATAGTAATAGCAGGCACTATAATTATGTCGATCCATTAATAGCATCTTGTTACGATTTGGTTGAAATTTAGCGTCGTCAAAGAATGTATTCTCGAATATATTTTTTATCCGGAGGGAATCAAATTCAGACTTTTGAATGTACGAGTGAACTGTAATACTCAGTGCAACTTATTATTTAGATGTAGATGTCATCAACAATTGCACTTTTTATTCAGTAAACTATTACGCTTTAACAACGTTTCATTGTACAACAATTTAAAACCGTTGTATTTACAGGTCTTTTTAACAAAATAAATGCTAGTTTTCAACAAAATAAACTATCAAAACAAAAATCTGCACTAAGACTTGTATCTGCGCTGTTGCGAAAGTTATATCATTATATCATTACAAACCGTAACTGAAGTAAAAAATAAGAAGAAAATTAACCATCAGATTTATTTATTTATTTATTTATTTATTTATTTATTTACGGACAAAGCCATTTACATTACATTTTCACAATAATCGGATGATGCTTGATGAACATAATTAATGAGTACATGCATTTTAACATAGTAAATAATACATGCAATTGACTCCTAAATAAGTACATGCAATTGAACATGATAATGAATTCAAGCAAGCGATATGAATATAAAACTATACAATAAAAGATATTTAAATAGACATTGATAAAAGTTATCATCAGAAAATTTAGCAAATACCGAATTGTGAACAATCCATTTACCATTTTTCCAAAACAAACGCAAGTTCAGAGTTCAAACAACTTCATTAAATAGTAGTTCAATTCCAATCTAAATCAAACCCCAGACTTTAAGAAAATAATGACAAAATTTTGTCGGAAAATAAGGACGGATTCCGTCCTTCTAGACATTGAAACTGTTCACACCAAATCCCAAACATGTGTAGGGGTAATATACAGTCGGAACAACTTTGGAAGAGCTACCCACCATTATCCATCTCCTCTGCTATTCTAAATGTCCCAATAAAATGTTTCCATTTCGCTAATGTCCTAGGGCCGGTCATTAATACCGATTAGACCTACAAGACATCCTCAGCTACAGCGCCGCGCCGCTCGCTGATACTCATTAGTGTCAACCAGCTTGTGACCTAACTTATGGACAATTATTCAAAGCTATTCTTGCTCATTTCGTCACTGCAACTTTAATGGACAATGGGATGGACAATTATTCAAAGCTATTCTTGCTCATTTCGTCACTGCAATTTTAATGGACGCTGAGGTTGTAAATGGTTCTAGATATGATGATTTGCAGAAAAACTAAAGGCCTATGTTTTATTGAGTTTGTTTAGTATTGCTATTATGTCTTTTGTACTGGAGTTAGTAACTACTGATAAAGTGTTTACATACTTTGTTAACAAAACTTGGGTTCACCAGCTTGTGGCCGTGACTTATGGACAACTATTATTTCAGCAATTCCCAATTCATCAATAGTCAATGCTGAAAGAGTAATGAAGATTTTGGGAAGAGGTGGTTTTAGTTACTAATTAATGTTTTGCACGAGACGACGAGCCAATGTTAAAATTTTACCTTACGTTGCACAAAGCGGGGTGTTGGTCTCAGGGAGCAAAATAATACGTTTCGGCTCTCAACGCATGAGTTGGACAAATATTTCAGTACAGTAAGAAGGAAATATCAGCTAATTTTTTCATTATTATAAGAAATTACCCAAAAATATTCATACAATGTTATAAGAAAGCCGAATACAGTATTGAAAAAACAAGACGAAGGCATTTAATGCTGCATTAAAGGAGCCAATAATGTGGCATCTGCTTTCAGAGCCAAGCTGTAAAAAATCCCAATATGTAAAATAATGCTTCCGCCACAAAGTTAAGCAAGGGCCTTGATATTTGAACCTAAAATTAAAAATAAAAATCAAGCGAAATGTTTAAACAAGACCAATCTACATAAAGTACATTTACGGTTTGATTTTCAAAATAGTCAATGAATATAATTTAAAGTAAAAATAAAAGTTATATTAATTAAATAGATTTAATACATGCATAACCAGTACTTCTTCATCAGAGAGAGTATTGTATTTATGTCGCACAACGTCCCTTCCATTGCGCCGAGACTGCACAGCTGAAGGTTTCGTACTATTATTGGCAGTCACTCAGCCAGTGGTGCTGACATATCTATGAGGCACGTGTATGAGGCACGGGGCTTGTGACTCATCCGTACAAGAATGATGGCAACATCGTGTAGGATTGATGGAAACGCTGCCTTCAGCTCCGTCAATCAACGCAAACTGTAACCGAAACTGACTGTTGATTCAACATACTGTTTCTAAAAACGGCTGTCAGTCTACGGTATTGAAATAAATCTTGGCAAACTGTAGGTTATAAGCAAAGGAGCTTTAATACTATAATGTATAATTATAAATTACTGATGAGACCACTTATAAAAATTATACATGGCGTGTTTCAATTGAAAAATCAATACCACTTGAGTGAATCTTTTATCAGTACCATCAAAGATTTTAATTCGAAGATAAGTGGTAATACATTTGCGATTAAAATTACAGTTTATAGTAGAAAGTGTATGTAGTACCCATGATTTTGATTGAGTTTTTAAGAATTTGAACAGCAAAAATCTTATTTGAATATAAGAGCCTAGGTAAACATTGATTAGTGTTCCCTGAATGCTTAAACAATTCAACAATTTATGTACGGATTCCTCAAACAAATGTAAGACTATAATCAAGCTGAGAGGCCCTTCATACAAATACTAAAGGTAACGTTTTTACAGACATTAAACGTCTGAACATGGATTATTTTAAGAATTCATGAATTTACAGGGGTAATTGTTAAGCACTTAACGCGTAGTCATTAAACACCGCGAAACGGCGGGAGAAGTGAGAAAATGGCGGGAAACCGCTTAACACACACCTGAGACGAAGAGCGACTGGCTCTTAGCTTAAAAGAACCTTTAAACGCTCTCCTAGTGACATTTTAATACATTGTTTCTATACCATTAGCACTATGGTTATGGTAAAACAAGTGGTTCCCCTTAAAAATAAAGTGGAATTATTTTATCATTTATATTTTAAACTGTTATATTTTAAGCTGTAGGTAAATCACTAACCTCAAATCGGCCAAATACGGGTTCAATGTATTACATGTGACAAGTATATAAGCTCTATAATAAATGCTTACGTACATTTATTTATGTTACGTGCTGTTATTTTTCTGCATTTATTCGAATAAATAGGTTAAACGCTTCATCAGACTTTAATATTCATCCCAAAATCCAACGATTATTTATCATGTTGTTGACGAATTATATGCGTTAAGTTTACTTTCTAACAAAAACAGTTTATACCTTTTAGGTTAGGAAGGGACATTTTAACAAACTCCCGAAATCAGTTATTTTATTATTACTTACGAGTTACATAATGAAAAGGCACCTTTTTGCCAGGTTAGTTTACGCCTTGGTCTTAACAAATCTTATTGTCTTTGACTACATTTTCTTCGTTGACATTGTTTGTGAGTTGCACTGCTTTTTTATGTAAATAGATAGTGTGTACAAAGTCAATCAAATATAACACCAGTTGTTTATGCAAAATTGTTCGGTACTAGTATTTATTTTAACACCCAATTAGCTTGGTGGTAGCAATTTGAAACAATCAGGCACAAATAGACTATATTTTAGTCTGTGAAGAGTTTGAAAAATTCCCATCCTTAAATATTTTAGTTTCATTTACCACCTATCCCTAGATATAAGTCATAATATGATCTTTCTAAACATTCTACTAATTTGTTAATATGCCTTGTAGCCATGTTGACACTTTTCGAAACAATATTGTGTCGAATAGCATTGAAATTATTATTCTTATCCTAATCCTTAATTCTTAACCATACTAATCACATTACCCTGCTGTTATTAGATCCTAACCTCTTTGTTACACCTGACCTTCGAATGCAGTAATCATTGAAACCATTTATTATCAAGGAATTTCCATACAGCAGCTCAGCCAGGAGACACAGCTCCTGTCGGCAGAGCCAGTAGCCAAAGAAAAACAAACATCAAGAAATTAATTACAAGGGTTGCTCTTATGTGGTGGCAGGTGATCCGATTATTGAATTTATTCTTTCTGCTAAAAATACTATTGCAGGTATGTACACATACATAATATACCTATCCATACTAAAGTACTCAGAAATTACTCTATGGGCTGACAGAAAAAACGTGTACTCTATGCTTTAAATTGGAATTCAATTGATTGACGTCATTGAATTAATTGCTTTCTGGAATAGACACGAAAATGAAATGGAAAATGTTACCCCAAAAATTGATAATTAGGGGAGAAAGGTGATTTCGAAAGAAGAGGAACTTTATAAGATTTGATATTTAGGATTGAAAAAGTAAAAGTAACGCAGTGGCGCAAGAATGTGTGCTAGTTAGATCTGCAGGTTAGTGGGTGCCAGTATAATGCTATTACTGAGTTGTGTGATAGTGAGGACTGAAGTGTTAGAAATTTTATTGAAAGTGTAACAGTGAAAAGATTTCAGGTGTTCCAGATGAAGTGAAATTGTGACATGCTGGAAGAATCAAATGAGTGGAAATGTGCTTGGATTGACAAAGAGACAAAAGGGAACCTGGGTCACAGATAAATCAGATAAATCAAACCATTTATTTGCCAACAATCCTATTTATTTCATTCCGTCAACTTTTCCTCACAAATATACTAATTTATTTTAAATCTTAACATATTATAATAATTTGAACGCGTTGCTCTGATCGTAGCAGTTCCTCCACGAGCCCAGCGGTGGAAGGGTTCCAGACGCGGCGGTGACTGATTTACTGCCCGGATCGCTCGATTTACAGGGGTATTTATCCATCAGTTCCCTCACGTTTGATTGACTCGATCGGTGATATATTGATGAAGCATCGGATCAACTAAACATTTTACTCTTTTACAGCTATGAAGTCGGAAATAACGACAACATTTATACCGGTAATAGTAGTTTATGTAAAGATTGCATTGTGAAAGTCTCGCTTGGCTCGTTTTCTAAAGATTTTACGAGAAGCTTAAAGGTTGAATGCTATCACTGATTACGCTACTTTACCTACGACTAATAGTATAAACAATTAATAAAAACCGAATCAGTAGTTAATTACACCACTCATCACTCAATTATCACTCAAACCACCACTTGTCATTCATCACTTTCACTTATGATGGAATAAGGCAACTTACGTTTAAGGTTAGTCACATAAGCAGACTAAAATGAATCAATTAATCATAGTGGAACAACAGATGGGAAAAGTCCCTACTTTTCAGGTCAGGCGCATAAACACATGTGGAAAAGTCAGCTGATGTCTGAATTGCGTAATTTTACGTTCATCGAATGCCGAGCTCAAGGGCACATTGGTTCAGAAACTGTATCATGAAGTGACTCATGTATCATAAAGTTTAATTTTTGTAACTTGTTTGTATTTAGTTTACTAATGTACCTCTTTATTATGTTACCTGTAATATCGTTATTGCTTATAGTGCTTATTGAAACGGCTCTAGGTACAATTTTCCATGGTGCTCTTAACATTACGTTATACGATGTTTTATCAATGTGAGCAATTTGTTCTGATGTATGAGACCAGACCAGGGTTAACAGTAGGCTACCATAAATGAATTGGAGTAAAATTGAAGAATTTACCGTCCTCTAAATAAGCTACTTTTTAGAATTCGGAATTGTATCATAATGCAGAAAATAAGGTGTACATTGAAATTTAACAAATTTAAAGAAGGTTAAAATCTTTCTTACATTTTAGCTAAAACCGAGCTAAAAATGTCTCGCAAACATCTCATGTTTGCAATTCATGGTAACACTTATAGTTTTTTATGAACCTCACATTCCCTCCACGCTAACAACAGAGTGTTATGAAAAACATACGTAACACTTGTTGTGTAATACTTTCCTCTTTCCCACATCTACGAATTAGTCGTTCTGAAGGTAGCTTACAACCAAATTACTTCTAAATACTCGCTTAGTATCAATTTCGTATTTGAATCCTCAATGTTGAAAGATGTTAGCTTCTGAGAGACATTTAAAATAAATTATAGGTTCTATCTCATAATGAATCTCCAATCAAAACCTCCGATCCTCCATTCGAGTAACAATTCTGCTTCTACAACATCCCTTATAAATACATATTTTCCTGTACTTGCACCCTACACTTTCATACCCCTACGCTTTCCAAACACACAACAATGCAACAGTACTCTTAACAAAATAAGCTCCAAGCCATATTTTCCCCACAGCAGAACGCACGTTGATCACAACTGATGGATGTGCAGGGCGGACCACAATGCTGGTAGCCGGTGACATAACACGTATATTTACGAGCCAAGGACAATATTCTTATAACTAACTCCTACCGGCTGCCACTCAGCCACTCAGCCCGGATAATCCCACAATATCTGCGGTCAATTTACGCGGCTGTAACTCAACTGTTTATACGATGGGTTGGGCTCCCGGCTCCCGGGCTCTGGGCGGGTTAAGCCGTGGAGTACCACAAGGTGGCGTGTTGGGACCGTTGTTGTTTGTGTTGTGACGTTAAATTTATCTCTAAGGTTTATTGTAGATGTTTATATTACTTCACAGAAAAAATAGATTTGTTGGGACAACAAAAACATTTGCAGATGCTTTTTGCTCGGTTTGCCAATTTCATTGTTGGAAAAACAAAACAGATTTATTGGAACACCAAAACAGATTTCTTGGAACACCAAAACGGATTTGTTGATACAAAAAAACATTGGTAATCCGAGAAAAAAGAATTTGCAGGTTGTATATCTGCAAATGTTTTTGTTGTTTCAGCACATCTATTTTTTTCTGTGTTCTGATAATAAATCAGTATTAATCTGTCAACTAGCTGGAAATTATTGCTACCTTAATCTTTTTGTGTATTTTTTTTATTATTTACAAGTAGATCTCTTGCTAAGGCGTGTTTTTTGACAAACCCAATTTATAACGAGGTTATAAGTGGTTAATTATTATACATGTTTGCCGTCTAATTTTCTTTCCGATATTAAATTACTTCACTTACCACGACAAATCATAAAAGTCAGTTTTAGTTGTATTCATTTTGTAAATGCGTTTTGGTACGATGTAAATCTTAATATGTCACTAGTAAATTTTTGTTTAAGTTGCCATCAGAAGACTTTTATGTTGTTGATGTTACTACTTTATTCAATTTTGAAGCCAAACAGAACTTTATTTCATAATATATGGTACATACCAATTTTTCCCAACACTGCTCTCACTTATTCTCGAAACAGGAAACTTTTACCTACTAACGTTGCAAGAACACTATAGACTTAAACTTCAATATCTTAAGTTTTTTTTCATTTTCTAATTAGTTTCAAGATAAACAGCATGACATATTGAACATCGCAAATAACATCTAACACGTGTGAAATGTATGTGTGTTCATTACACTGCAACTAGATAATTTTTTATGAATCCTTCCATTTTAACAGAATATCTAGTACTATTGATAAACCTATAAAATAACATTATATTTTAATGAACATTAAAACCAAAATTTTCTCCAAATTTATTATTTTTACTTCCGAATTACAATTACAGAAGGGATTGACTTTAGAAAAATAAGTCTAGAGTTTCACATCACACAAGAACCACTGAGTACGACTGCAGCTCCTCTTCTGTATAAACTACGAACGGTTTCGTAGCATTAAGTCCCAGCAAGGAATTGTGACATGGAGCAAAGTAGGATTCTGTTTAGGCAAACAGAACGCTAAGACAGCGCCTCAGTAAATACATTAAACCTAAGTTATGTGACGCGCCACTCCCCGTCTCCGAATATTGGGATGATTTATGGAAATGGCTTCTTTGTCGTCGTCCAGCGCTCAATGTTTCCTTATTGATTAACATCGTTATGTCGACTCTGGAATGTCATCTCCAGAGTTATGTAACTAAACGTCTTGTCTCAGCTGTGTATGGATGTAGGAAATAGGTTTGGAAGGAGGGTTAGTAGTAAAAGGATAATTAAGTTTATTGCGTTTGTATTTGTGCCATTAAAAATGTAACCGAAACTAATGTATAAGAAAAATGTAGTTTCAAGTGCATTTGTTTTTTACTCACAAATTATAGTTTTTTTGTAAAAATAAATAGAGTAGAACACAAATTACAAGATTATATTGGGAGAAGAATCCCAATTGATAATGTAATAACTGTCCACCTGGCTTTGGTTCGTCTTTTGTATAACAACTTGAAACATAGCATCAAGATTGAATTTTATCTTTGGCACACAAATGCTGCTACTTAGTCTATAAGTTATATGAGGGTAAATTTAGTTCATAATATTTTGAAGATTTCTTACTCTTTTTGCAACACAAATCAATTATTACAAATGCATTTTTCATTTACTATATCATGGTGAGTTAATAAACAGGAGGATATCTATATTTAAACTTCTCTTTTGATGTAAAGTGTAGCTCGTATCTGTTATGCACTAGCTAGTACGTGTACACCAACTCAATTCGGATACAAATCTGTTAGACTTCCAGATTACAGAAAATCTCCGTAACTAAAAAAATATTAATATTAATGTTTGAAAGTATTTAATGTATTTAATATAAATTTTAATGACTTACAAGAGGATATCAATGACTTTAAATTATATTATATGAAAGAGTGAAATATGAAAAAGGATTAAGAGTGGGCAGTCGACTGAAGGGTCGGCCCGGGACGATTTCACCTTTATCTGACCAGAGAAGCATTGTTGTTGTTGTTGTCACCGCCTTGTGCCGCTCGAGGGTCCTTCAACCTAAAGTAATTTTACCCACCGGCGACTTTATTCAATGCTTTGTCATCTGCAGCCGTTTGTTTAAACATCGGTCCGAAAATTTGGGAAAGGTTGTGTTTGGTATTGTGTATTTTAACTTACAGGTATTTCAGGGATTTCTACGGATATGTGCATGAATGCTATGTTTTTTAAAACGTGTTAATGACTGTCATAGTAAACCCTACAGTAATTTTTCTCAAATGTTTTACGTACAACAACGATTCTCCTCCGCCTACTTATTCGATTTTCTGTCAGTTAATCTCTTAAATCAATTATGTTAGGAATAGAGAAACCAGTGTAAACAAAGAAAAGAAAGTTTTCTTTCTCATATATCAGTCGCACTTTATGACACAAAAAAGCAGTCAATTAAATAATGACGTATGAAAAATATGTTATAACTAGGCTATGGCCAGTTTAACTTTAAACCGAAACATAACAACTTTATACTTTTCTTCCTATGAATATGAAATGCATTATAATTGAAGAATATTTTCCACGTCAGGGAACAGCGGAAGTTGATTAAAATTGCTCAAGTTGCACTAGTGATTTTGTGCCGGTGAGACGTTTATTGTTGAACACGAGTATTTTCATATCCATCTCTACTAATAAGGCCGCGGCCTTCGACCTGGCAACGTCGCTTTTCAAAGCTTTTTGAATAGTAAAAACCCTTACAGATTCAGCTGGTTTGACGTAAACAAAAGATAATGCCATAAGAATATGGATAAACAAGTCAGCTGAACCCTTAGGCGCGCTGTTGCCATTTACTAGCGCCGCGGCGTTGTCACTAGAGATGGCTGCGGTATTTGTTAAGCATGCAAGAGAAAATGAGAGATAAACAATCTAGATGATGAGTGTAATCAACAGGAACCAGTAGGAAGTAAGGTGTATTAGTTAGAGTAATCAAACTTAATAATGGTTGGTAACGCCTGTTAAGCCTAAGCACCTACTAAAATTCTGTTTACGCACTTAATTATTTACTGTATTTCTTCTATCTTAGACTGAAAAATACGAATATTCAGTAAAAAGGCCATTAGGATAGTTACTCTGAAAATGTATTTTTGTAAAAATAAGTGGTTTACTATTTCGTATTTCCTACTAAAATTATTACTGTAACTTAAATTAATAGACTATAGTTCTTTGATTCTTTGTAAATTAAAACTAGGAGTACGCTCCTATGTCACGTATAGGTTGAACGAAGTGCGGTAAAACTAAATGAAGGCTATTAACTAACAAATAAATATTTTAACGTATAATTAACTACTTATTTATAGATTAAAACAATCTTCGGGGTATAAATATGATGTAGTTCAAATTTCACGAATTTTCATCAAATAATAAAAGAGGAGTTAGTTCACAAAGAGTGATTTTCAAGTCGAGTATAACTCACTTCATTCGAACAAATTGATACAATGAAATAAAGAGGCTTAAAATTAGTCAAAGAAGCATTTGGCTAAAAGTTTCTTAAAGGTAAAAATGTGTTGTTTCCGACGTTAACCCATAGATAATTTTCTAGAGTGGCTCTTTAAAAATTCTTATAGCATTTGGAATACAGTTTCTGACGACTTAAATTGCCACTAGGGTCGACTACACGCTTTACGTTCCCTGTTATTGTCCGACGTGTTGGTGCTAAAAAGAATTCGCCGTTTTAGCCCTCGAGATGCTTAAACGACTACATGGCCTTTTGAATATCTGAACAACACAATCCATCAACATAACTCTAAGCTCACACATACGTGAAAGCTTGCTTGATTAGTAGATGACTAAATCACAAGACGCCTTGACGTCGGCTGTGCATTACTGAGACTGCTGTATGATTGCGTTGTGTCAGGACAAAGACGAGAGTTATCAATAATGTGGCAGACACCGTGTGACATTCATTGTTGAACACGTGTTTGTCAAAAGTACATGAGGAAATGTGAGAACAAAACTTGTGCTTTCGTTTAATGTTAATGAATTCATTTGGTTGTTAGTAGATGGGTAATGGTGTACTATGGTTACTCGTTGTGTGATGCGTTGATAGAAAATTCTCATTGCCAACTACAGTCCTACTGAAACAATGTTCAAATGAGTAATTGGAGAGCTACTTGTTAAACGTGTTTAACAATAAATTAATGTAAGTTAAATTTGAATATCACACGTTTTTGTTATTTTTATGGATTGAAAAACATCTTTAAGATGAGTACGTAAAAACTAATCGCTACCTTTCCCCTTTAAACACAAAAAACCACGATCAGAATACATCTGTTTGCAATTCTTGTATTGCAAATTCGTAGTTAACAGAATAAAAATCTTAAAACCGGTTTCTCATAGTGTTTAGGATTTACTCATAATTTTGCTTGCCTATTATTATGCTGTAGCGAGAAGATTTTCTTAATGAATTAACTTGAAACCCAAAATTCTAATAAAAATTGCATTCTGTATTTTCTGTGTAATCCTACCTTTCATTTATATTTTAGTTGCGCTTTATTCTTGTTTGGAAAACGCAATGAACCTTCACTAACCAAGTACTAAATGATACTTAACGTCACAGTTCCCCCTCATGTGGACGTAAAATACTTATAAAATTATGATGAACAACAAAAAGCTCTAATGGCGGAGACCAGCTGGTCTTGCTACGTCATGTTAATAATAAAGCCCTTCACCCACCATCAGCCGAGACGTCAATTCTGACCGGAACTGCTGCTCTGAGTACTTCATGGAAACGTTTTGACCTTTCGCACAACACTACTTATTTTCTGGTGACATATTTCAAGGTTTGTCACTTACAGTAAATAATAGCTTGGAATCAAACGGCTTATTTATGATCTGAAATTTGTTTACTCAAACTTTTAAACGAAGGCTTTATTATTAACTGGAGTTTGTCAATGAAGTAATACTTAAAGAGAATGTATTATGCAAACATCCAATTTCTGAGTCAGTATATCTTCATATCGTGGAAGCAAACTCACACCTACAATTTATTGATATCATGTTGTAATTCCTCTGAAATCAAAGACTGAAATTGCTTTCTAAAATCAATACCTGGTATACAACCTAATAAAATATGCTAAGAAAGTAATTTATGACATATAATTATTTGAATTATTAGAATAACTCATTGTTTGTGAATTAAAAACTACCTACTTTTTACCATAAGATTTTTAATACATCAAATCTCGACGAAAGTTCACGCTTAAATTTTACCCAAGTGATTAGACTCCTTGCTAAACTTATAAATTTGAAAACAGTTTATACTTCCTCTAACATTTGCTACTGGGAGCACATGTTTTTGAAACTTAATATATTTAGTTTTATTTAATGATAAACGTGTGCAAAACCAATAATAACTAATACATGAGATTAAGAAGATAGCTGATCCTATAAGTTTCAAGAACCAAGGACATTTTAGATTCCTTGTCAAACGTTTAAATCTAAAATCAAAACTTTTGAATTACTCAATCATGATTAATTTAATCGTATAATTTTCGAGGTAGCTTTTTTTAAATAAAATACCTAACTAATTAATATAATTTTATACATGCATACAGGGTGTCCCATAAGTAAAGTGCCAGACTTCGGGAATAGGTTATATGGGTCAAAATAAAGATAAAATGAAGAATAGATTTTTTTCCAAAAACGTTTTGTTTACCAGATAACCGCCATTTTGTATTTTTAACAAAATATTTTTTATCTCCCAAGTTTTTTAATAGATTTTTTTGAAACTCGGTATGCACCTGTATCTAGTCAAGGTTAGTTTATGAAAAAATAATCAGCATGATTAAATCGTAAATTTCAAAATGGCGGCCGTTTAAAATCTTTAAATTTAAATACAAAAAAATGGTACATTTTACAAAAAAATATAAGGAACAATAATATTTAGGAAATGTTATTTCCATTCCAACGATACCAAAATTATCAAAATCGATTCGTAAACAACTGAGTTATGGTCGAATTAGCGCATGGCTCAGTGCAACAATGGAATATTTTGCTTCAAAAAATGCTGCCTCACTAGCTAAATACGATCATAACTCAGTTGTTTACCAACCGATTTTCATAAATTTGGTGTCATAAGATGGAAAATAAAATGTTCTAAAAATTTTTACCCTTTATATTTTTTTTGTAAAACGTACCGTCTTTTCGTTATTTCAGCTTAAAGATTTTAAACGGCCGCCATTTTGAAATTTATTATTTAAATCATCATTATTTTTTCATAAACTAACCTTAACTAGATTCAGGGGCATACCGTGTTTCAAAAAAATCTATTCAAAAACTTGGGAGATAAAAAATATTTTGTTAAAAATACAAAATGGCGGATATCTGGTAAACAAAGCGTTTTTGGAAAAAATTGTATTCTTCATATTATCTTTATTTTGACCCATATAACCTATTCCCGAAGTTTGGCACTTTACTTATGGGACACCCTGTATGCATGTATAAAATTATATTAATTAGTTAGGTATTTTATTTAAAAAAAGCTACCAGTGCAACAATGGAATATTTTGCTTCAAAAAATGCTGCCTCACTAGCTAAATACGATCATAACTCAGTTGTTTACCAACCGATTTTCATAAATTTGGTGTCATAAGATGGAAAATAAAATGTTCTAAAAATTTTTACCCTTTATATTTTTTTTGTAAAACGTACCGTCTTTTCGTTATTTCAGCTTAAAGATTTTAAACGGCCGCCATTTTGAAATTTATTATTTAAATCATCATTATTTTTTCATAAACTAACCTTAACTAGATTCAGGGGCATACCGTGTTTCAAAAAAATCTATTCAAAAACTTGGGAGATAAAAAATATTTTGTTAAAAATACAAAATGGCGGATATCTGGTAAACAAAGCGTTTTTGGAAAAAATTGTATTCTTCATATTATCTTTATTTTGACCCATATAACCTATTCCCGAAGTTTGGCACTTAACTTATGGGACACCCTGTATAACGGGAAATGTTTAATTTATTTATTTTAAATATATTTAGCTGACTGAGACTATGTATGATCCAAGAACTTAATCGTTTCAAATTCCCATCAGTTCGCCCCAGCAGCGAGACGATCGCTGAGCAGTGATTAGCAGATCATCGCCTTTGATGTGTTTGCTCCCGTTTGTTGACTAATTGTTTGACAAGACTTGTAAACAAGACTCCTGTCAAGGCTTGCTCATTGACTAGATAGGCTCTTCTGATAGGCTGGTGTAAATTTAAAATTTAATAGCTACAAAACATTTATGGTGAGACGAAAATTAAATTATTAGTGCCAAGTTTTAATTTAATTTATTATGAGACTGGCAAGTTTTTTTCAATAACTTCTCTGTTCAAACGAAATAGATCTCTCATATTTTTGGAATATAATAGTAAACACGAGTCTTCTTAAATATTTCATTGGCATTGCAACTGTTATTTGTTTTCTTTAACAATAACTGTGCTGATTTTCTTTTCGTAGCCTTTGTTTAGATAAAATGACTTAGGACAATATTTTAATTTAATCAAACATTATATCTGGTGAAGAATATGACGAGGGACTATGTAATGCATTCTGTAATCGTCATACCAGAATAAGTATAATAATTTGGACATTACAGGAATTAGACCTATCAAAATTTAAAAAGTCATACGTTTATCCTTAATAAATTGTGTAAACTACTTGTTTTTAAAGCATAAAAATAATAATTAAAAACTTATTGTTTATGGAAATCTTACACCAAAGTTTTATCTTACAAATGAGTTTTGATGATTTAATAGAACAGAAAACAGAGTTTATATTATACAGAACGAATAATTTAATACTTAATTTTGACGTTATTTACTAAGACGTTGTCTGTACCTCATGTTAAATGGTAATAAAAATATTCTTTTAATTATCCTTATTCATTTATAATGTGACTCTTTTCTTTGATTCTTGTTCTTATTCTTTGACATATGCACCCTGACACCATAAAGAGAAAATAAGCTTCATTGCCTAACAATAATGAATAGAGCCGTACTTTAATCAAGGCAAACCAAATACCATAACCATTAATATCACAGCAACCTATTCCATAAAGAAGTTATAATTTACTTGTCGACTTAAACCGGATTAAATTATTCAAGCAATCGTGTAAATATTCGCAACGCAAGCGTAATAAACTAATTACGTTGCAAGACAGTAACATATTCGCGGCTATTTACTGGGCGTTGATATTCAAATCAGATAAACGTAGAGAAAACTGAACGAGTGTGGCTAGTCTTGATCGCTGCTCTTTAAACTATTGATTCTTCGATTTGTTATTAATTATTGTCCGCTGTTGTATTAATTTTATTTTTAATTTAGATGAAAAATGTTTTTCCCGGAGATGTTCAATCGTTATAATAAATGTTAGACAGTGCACTAATTAGAGGAGAAGAAACTATAATTTTTGGTTTTTAAGTTACCTTGACGGGCATTACGCCAACACGTTTAAATTTGAGATAATCTTAACTGGCAACATTTTGAATTATGTTTATGTTTGTGCTCAAGCTATCAATTTTATTTTACGCAGTACAAGAGTACATTTATAGGCCTAAATGCGTAATTTTAAATAAATTTTTAAATTAACTTTTTTTTGGACGTTTGCAAAAATCGAAACCAAAACATAAACTCTTTATACAAGTTTTTCCATAATAAATTATAGAAATTATTTTTGTGGATTACCGTTGAGTAAATTATAATAATTATTATAATGCCATAATTATATTATAACTGGCCTTGCTAGTTTTAGTCCCCTTGATATTTCAACCGCAATAAAAGGAAAAAGAATATACCGTAAGTTTCATTCTAATAAAATCATTACTCTTAGGATTAACTCTGCAAGACACTAGTTACAGAATCAACGTTGCAGCAAATACATAAATAAGAATATTCTGAACAAGCAGAACAACTATCATGTAGAATGCCATCAGAAGTATGTCACAGTAAGTAACGGGCGGCGCATGGCGTTACAGATACACACACACAAACACACGCTCACATCATAAACACACACTTACAGTATACACACACAATCGCACACACAGTATATGCACAATGTCATCTAGATCGACGTATGCTGGCGGTTCTCCAGATACATACTGTGGAGAGATGAGAATTATTTAGATACATCCACCGCTCATCATGTTGTATTTGATTTTAATGTGCAATATAAATGGTTTGGATGTATGTATTCTCCTTAAATTCAGCTAATCTCTAATTTTACTTACGTCTTCAATCCCTAGTATTGTCGTTAGACGCGTTTCGGCGCTAGGTCATCCTCAGTACTTATCTAACACTTGCAGGTTCATACAGTTCCCTATTTTCTTGGCTTCTTTGTCATTGTCAAGCTGCGTCAATTTATTTAAAATCTTCGATTTTTTACACATAACATACATGAAACACTTAATACAAAAAACATTAAAACCGCACGTGCGCACGCGTTTGGGAGCAGGTTCGGAACTCAACTAGCTTATTTTATTATACATTTTACTATTGTCTATTTAAAACCCAGTTCGTAGAATAGTCTTCGATGAAAATATTTCTAACCCTTCAATTATGACGGGTCATAATCAATACCAATTTAAAAGAAAGCAATTTTATTAAACTAACCCAGAGTGCAAATGTTCCCAATGGAGCTCTATATTTAACTATATGAATATTTGCCTTAGATCCATGATTGCAGGAGAAGATAAGGACCCCTCAGTTTATTTTTCACTTCTAGTGTAACTGAAATCTTCCTGTTCGAGTTTAAAGTGTGATTAAAATAACAATATTCTATAGATTAAAATAAAACTGTAAAACCTACACAACCCAATACACACACTACGGTTATAGACAAAATAATTTAAAAGCAATATATGGTGTGTTAGGTATTACCATCGGTATGGTTTTGTTTTAACTCCATTTTTCATCCATTAAAATATATATTGGCCAAGTTAATCAAAGGCATAGCTAAATTTAGTATCTGCAGAAAAAACTTTTCTAATTTGTTGGCTATCAGTCAATGAAATTTCCAAAAGATGTTTGAAAACGAAAAGTAATTAACTTTAAGAATTTACCTCTAGTCTAATGATAATCTCTTTATGTAGAAAAACCTCCCAATACCAAAATTATGTGAAAATTCCTGTATACCATTTTCATATACAATCTGGGTAAAAACTACAAGATAAATCAGTACTTAATATTCAGCTAAGGAGTGCATCCAACAAGCGCATTTTAATATCGTTAGATGTGGAATAACGAGAAAATTGAATGTCCAGCGGTGATGGAAGTGTCAGGCCCACACGAGCAGAGCGTCTCCACGTCTCTTCGATTACGTTTCAACGCCGCCATCTTGAAATTAATTAATCCAGAGTGGACTGAGACGCTGGTGTCGAAGGCACTAGACCTTCGAGACGCAGTCAATTTATAAGATGTATAAATATCCTTAGAGGAAAGCTACACTGTCTCCAAGGGCTGTGTACATTATTTAAGTTTTTAACCATAGTCAATGTTACGTGGTTAATGTTGTTATATGAGAAACCGTTTTTCTGTTACCACTTAATGGTATATTTCTCTTTAAACTTATTATATATTCAACCGATTATTAGGTCAAACGTCAGAGAAGTATTACAGCGTCAGGTACTTAATTTAGGTACCTCATACTTTAGACTAAATTTGTTAATAAACTTTTAAACCCAGTTTTACGCGATAACTACTTTTTGCTCTTAAAAGCTAATCATTTGATTTAGTTTATGTACGACTGATGTTGAAATTTGGATTGGATCAGAAACCTCTGGTTAAATAATGTTCATTTCACTGCCCTGCTGAAATGTAATACTGAAATTAATTATATGTGAGGAAAACTCTTGGCGTTTTAATAAATATCTGGAGATTTTATCTGATGAATCTCACATATATGTAAGTATTATTGTTTACTTACGATGTCATCTACAGCAAATTACCTATTGACTAGAAAATTTGACTAAGGCCCGCATTACACTATAGAATATTTTATAAAAGATCTTTAATAAAAGATTTGATTTGACCAATCAAATTTCAAGCCAGCTGATTTTCAGAACAAAACCTTTAATTCTGATTGGTCAAATAAATCTTTTATAAAAGATCTTTTATAAAATATTTGATAGTGTAATGCGGGCCTACGTGAGCCACCGGTCAACACAATTTGACTAGGTCCTTGTATTGCAGGATAAACAAAATGTAAAGCTTGTCAAATTCCATTGTATTACGGGACGAATAATATGTAATATGGCATGTATAAATTATCATTTTTAGCACTAAAATAATGACAGAACATATAACTAGGATTTAAAGAACACTCTGATTACGCACTCTGAACACTTGGCTTATGTGTTGCACAATAATTGAATTATCTCCTTCTTCTAGAAGAAATATGTAATATTATATGGGGTTGAGTTCATTTGTAGCCCTATAGTTTCACGGCCGGGCGCTATTACATGGCAACACTGCACCTAAGGGTTTATCTGATTTGTTTATCCATTTTCTTTCATGGCACTAACTTCTGTTGTTGTACATTAAATCAGCTGGGTTTTGTACGGGTTTGTACTATGAAAAACCCGTGAAAAGCAGCGTTGCCAGTTCCAAGGCCACACTCCAGTTCGAAAACAATAACACTATTACTATAGGCGGCCTGACCCATGGCCTGGCCAATGATGTCGTGACAATTTTACCAGAGCAAAGTAAGGTTTTATATATTGTTGGTTGTGTTGTATTGTTATTAAAATACATATTACCGTTGATTATTAGTTTTATTACATTTATGTAGTTTTAGCGAATTCCCCCTAAAGGGAAGAAGCTATTACCGTAGGTCTCATGATAAGACCTAAGCTCGGGACCACTATAACTTTTGATTTTGGGGCCCCCAGAAGCAAAAAGCACCATTCGTTTGAATTTGTTGATATATATATATATATATGTGTGTGTGTGTGTGTGTGTGTGTGTGTGTGTGTGTGTGTGTGTGTCTGTTAGCACGATAGCAGCCGCAAAAATGGTCCGATCTTTATGAAATTTTGTACAGACAAGTGAAGTGGTAATCAATTGGACGAGTTCGTGAACCAGCCCGATCGGACCACCGGAAGAGGGAGTAAAGGGGAATAAACCCCCCCCCATAAATGGTTTTTTGAGATTTTTACATAGAAAAATAAAATTTATCGTATTTTGTGGGTACCATTCAGCTCAAAAAAATAAACAATTTAGTATGTTGAATCACTGCTCTATGTCCATTGGTTACCGAGATATTGAAAGTGGTAAACAAAGCACGTTGTCCCAATGTTAACCGTATGGGAAATAAGTAAAATTCTACTAAGTAAATTTCTTGTTAACACTTGGTAAATAGCTTCTTCTAGTTCAGATCTACTAAATATTGAATTAAAACCACTCAGTTTTAATATACCTGTAGCAGCAAACCTGCATACTCATTCCCCATGTTATTCTTATGGAGCTTACCAAAACATGTCAAATATGTTTGATTGAAATAAGTTGTTTTGCATTTGAAATTCGCTGAGTATGCAGGTCTGCTGCAACGGGGGTATTTAAATTAAATTAAAGTTAATGAACCCTCAGATCGACCATGAGACTTTTTTTACAATCAATTAACTAAACGCTCATTAATATTCACCACACAAAACCTCACACAATCCAACATTTACCGAACCACACCACCGCGCCCCAGTCACCTTAGCCACCTCAGCCACCTCGGTGGCTAAGTTTAGCCAGGTCCGATGACGCGATGTCCGTGTAGGCATCCGTCTTCGCTGAGTAATGAGCCATCACGGCAAACAGGGGACACAAAAACTGTTTTACGGCGCGGGTATGAAGATGTCGCACACATCAGTATAAATTACTCATTGTATAATGAGAGAGGAGAGGCGGCGCCTGTAGCGGCCTACGCGGCCCTCTTAATTATCGTGGTGGCCGGCCTTTTGTTTTTGAAATTTACATTCCGTCTTAATTTGGGGGACTGTTTTAAAGTGGTGAGGTGTATTAGGTGTTGGTTTAAGTGTTTAGGAGGTTTACATAGGGGGTTGAGAAAGGTTTTGAGGGATAAGTCTGTGACTCTAGTGGTTATTGTTAAGCCAAATGAAATAAATACAATTTTAGGGTAGAACTATTAATTCATGGGAGTGGATGGGTAAAGTTAAACTATCATATTGCAGAAGAATTCCTCACAATAAAACGTGGCTATTTTTGCTACAACAGTCTTTGAAATATCAAAGATAATTTAGGTACTTTTTGTTTTGTTGTTAAATACTTAATCAAATAAAGTTATAATAGGGGTACGATGATTTATGTTTGTTCATAAAAAGTCTTTATTATTGAAAAGTTAATTAAAAATCTTAAACTTCCAACGAATCATGTTTCTAATCTATGTAAGCACAAATCCTACCGAATACCGTAGTTTTTATTGTACATTTTCACACCATTAATTTCAAAGTGTATAAATTAGTCGATAACCTTGGCTTTGCTCGGGAGATCCTTTTCTTCCCATTGGCTTAGGAAGTGCTTCACTTAAATGGTATATATTCGAGTTATTTCAAACTGTCACCAAATATTATGATATAAAATATTACCCAAAGAATTTCCCAAAATCATGTCTTAATTCCTCCACCGTGAGGTTTGTGTGTCAGAATGTGATCAGAATACGTGATCGCGGCACAGGCTTGGATTAGTCAACCGCGCCGAGCCACTACTGTGATCAACTGCAGTTCCTCAACGCTGTAAGTATTCGTCAATATTCGTTCAATATCCGTCGCTCTGTGCTGGGTTTGAGCCAGAACGTGTCACATACCGTGTACAGTCTGTGTGATCGTGGCACATTCTCAATCAGTCGGCTAGAGCCGAGCCATTGCCGCGATCACACATCTTGCAGTTGCACCATGCTGTATGTGCAATATCCGCCCCTCATCTAAAGGTTGGAGCCAGAACGTGCATATGCACGTGTACAGTCTGTGTGATCGTGGTACATTCTCAATCAGTCGGCTAGAGCCGAGCCATTGCCGCGATCACACATCTTGCAGTTGCACCAAGCTGTATGTGCAATATCCGCCCCTCATCTAAAGGTTGGAGCCAGAACGTGCATATACACGTGTACAGTCTGTGTGATCGTGGCACATTCTCAATCAGTCGGCTAGAGCCGAGCCATTGCCGCGATCACACATCTTGCAGTTGCACCAAGCTGTATGTGCAATATCCGCCCCTCATCTAAAGGTTGGAGCCAGAACGTGCATATGCACGTGTACAGTCTGTGTGATCGTGGCACATTCTCAATCAGTCGGCTGGAGCCGAGCCATTGCCGCGATCACACAGCTTGCAGTTGCACCAAGCTGTATGTGCAATATCCGCCCCTCATCTAAAGGTTGGAGCCAGAACGTGCATATGCACGTGTACAGTCTGTGTGATCGTGGTACATTCTCAATCAGTCGGCTAGAGCCGAGCCATTGCCGCGATCACACATCTTGCAGTTGCACCAAGCTGTATGTGCAATATCCGCCCCTCATCTAAAGGTTGGAGCCAGAACGTGCATATGCACGTGTACAGTCTGTGTGATCGTGGTACATTCTCAATCAGTCGGCTAGAGCCGAGCCATTGCCGCGATCACACATCTTGCAGTTGCACCATGCTGTATGTGCAATATCCGCCCCTCATCTAAAGTTTGGAGCCAGAACGTGCCATATACACGTGTACAGTCTGTGTGATCGTGGTACATTCTCAATCAGTCGGCTAGAGCCGAGCCATTGCCGCGATCACACATCTTGCAGTTGCACCATGCTGTATGTGCAATATCCGCCCCTCATCTAAAGGTTGGAGCCAGAACGTGCATATGCACGTGTACAGTCTGTGTGATCGTGGCACATTCTCAATCAGTCGGCTAGAGCCGAGCCATTGCCGCGATCACACAGCTTGCAGTTGCACCATGCTGTATGTGCAATATCCGCCCCTCATCTAAAGGTTGGAGCCAGAACGTGCATATGCACGTGTACAGTCTGTGTGATCGTGGTACATTCTCAATCAGTCGGCTAGAGCCGAGCCATTGCCGCGATCACACAGCTTGCAGTTGCACCATGCTGTATGTGCAATATCCGCCCCTCATCTAAAGTTTGGAGCCAGAACGTGCATATGCACGTGTACAGTCTGTGTGATCGTGGCACATTCTCAATCAGTCGGCTAGAGCCGAGCCATTGCCGCGATCACACATCTTGCAGTTGCACCATGCTGTATGTGCAATATCCGCCCCTCATCTAAAGTTTGGAGCCAGAACGTGCATATGCACGTGTACAGTCTGTGTGATCGTGGCACATTCTCAATCAGTCGGCTAGAGCCGAGCCATTGCCGCGATCACACATCTTGCAGTTGCACCATGCTGTATGTGCAATATCCGCCCCTCATCTAAAGTTTGGAGCCAGAACGTGCCATATACACGTTTAGAGCCTGCGAGATAGTGATACAGTCTTCTATCATGCAGCAGTACCAAGCCATACCGTGATCAAACCAGCAGCTTGCAGTTCCATCGGTCTTCATGAGCAATATCCGTTCTCCACTTCAAGGTGTGAGCCAGACAAAATACAAATGTAAAGACGCTGTAGGACTAGACTTGTTTCACACATTGTGTGTGATCATGCCCCAGTCTTCCACAAACGCAACGTTCAAAAGCAACGAGCTATTACCGTAGTCAAACCAATAATTTGCAGTTCCATCAGTCTGTATGTGTAATATTGATCTCTCCACTAAAGATTTGAGCCAGAACATCCCAACATGTGTGCCTTTTGCCTGTTCGACTAGACTTGTTTCACTCGTTAAGCGTGATTATGACCTAGACTTCCATAACTCAAATGCAACTAGCCATTGCCGTTATCAAACCAACAGCTTTCAGTTCAACCAGGCTGCTTGTGCAATATCGTCCCTCCTTTCCAAGTTTTGAGCAAAGATCGTCCCATACACACGTGTACAGTCTGTGTGATCGCGGCACAGTCTCCATCAGTCAGCCGCATTAAGCCATAACTGTGATCAAACTAACATATTGCAGTTGCACTAGGCTGTATATGCAATATTCATTCCTCCACTACAAGGTTTGAGCCAGAGCTTCTCAAATTAACGAGTGCAGCCTTCGTATGACTGTGGTACAGACTTTTGTCAGTCAGCCAATTCAAACCATTACTTGATACAGCTTGCAGTTTCACCTAGTTCCACACCGTGCACGTGCAATATTCATTCCACCACTTCAAGGTTGGAACCAGAAAATCCCAAACACAATGTACAGTCTCTGTACTAAACTTGTTCCCTCATTGCGCGTGATCGTGGCCAGTCTCTCATTACTCAGCCACATCCAAGCCATTACCGCAATCAACCATCAACTGCTGTTTCTCAAGGCTGAGAGTATTTGTCAATATTCGTGCAATATTCATCCCTCCGATGCAAGGTGTGAGCCAGGAAAGTCCTATTTAAATGAGCAATTTCTCTTCTACTAGACTTGTTTCACACATTTTGCGTGATAATGACCTAGTCTTCCATAACTCAAATACAACGAGCCATTACCGTCATCGAACCAACAGCTTGTAATTCCACAACGCAGCTTGTGCAGTACTCGTTCCTCTTTTGCAAGGTTTGAGCCATATCGTTCCATACAAATGTGTAGAGTCTGCGTGATCGTGACACAGTGTTATATCAGTCAATCGTACCGACCGAGCCATTGCTGCAATCAACCCAACAGCATGCAATTCCATCAGTCTGCAGTGCAATATTCGTCCCCCCACTTCAAGTTTGGAACCAGAACATCCCAAACACAATGTACAGTCTCTGTACTAAACTCGTTCCCTCATTGTGCGTGATCGTGGCAAAGCCTCCATCACTCAACCACCAACCACAACCGAGCCATTACCGCGATCAACCGACAGCATGCAGTCCTATAAATCCGCGTCGGGCTGCGCCGCATTTATTTATATTTCGACTGTCGGAGCGGTAAGATTTTTTAATATCACAATAAACACCTCCCGTCAGACACGGGCTATAAATCCCACCTCCCCGCCCATCTCCGCTCATCCCGCCGAGGCTAAATCTCTTTTTGTTTCTTGAGATTTATCATTCTACATTTTTGTGATAGGCCCGGCCCGCCATGCGCCATGGGAATGACAAGATGATATACACTGTACGGCGATGGTCGGTCGATATCACTGGACCGGTTTCGACATTTCGGCCGGCTCTTCGTCACCGGGATGTATAGGGGGAGGCGAATGCCGTGGCCAGGTTGGAGGAGGTAAAGTCGGTGATGGAATGAATGTTTGTTTAATAGGCAGGTGGGCCGTGTCATTTGACTCGAGTTGTAATGTTGGGCGGTTCTTCGTTATTGTCACTGCAACGTTAGTTGTTAATGGAAGGCGACCTGAAATAAAGAAACATTATATTGTTAGTTTGAATTTTACTTGGTGATTTCATGCATACGTATAAGTTTAAATTATATTCACTATTTAGTATTACAACCAAATCTATTTTTTCAAGTTCAGTTTTCTGAAAAAACTGATATCTTAATCATCTGATATTATAATCATATTTTCTGATATCTGTGAAATATGATTATGTAGTTATATGATACTTTTATTGATTATTGTTTTTTTTGTAAACACAATCATTACTTTTGATTATTTAAATAACATACAGTTCAACTAATAAAGATTAGCAGAAATGTAGAAGCTGGTTAGGCGATGAATAGTTCTAGGATGTTTCCATCTAGGAAATCATCAAGAAAAGCTAAACCTCCCGACAGACTTAACTTACGGGAAAAGGGAGATGTGGAATATGATTTTGTAGTTATATAATACTTTTATTTATTATTGTTTTTTTAAACACAATCATTACTTTTTATTATATAAATAAAATACAGTTCAACTAATAAAGATTGGTTCTATTTTAAATAAGAAACAATCTCCCTATTCTTAAATTAAATGTCCATATTCTTGTTGTTAAAAGTCATGAAACATATCCAAAATATTGAATAAACTATTTCGTTGGGTTGAAACCCGTCTTTTGATACCACCTTATTTTTGGCAAATAAAGTATTATCTTATTAAGGCATAAAAACGTTTTATTATGTCATTAGTGAATTTTAGAAATATAAATAAAACCCTCATATGTGTCAATTTAAAATTTAAGATTTAAAATTAACAAAACTACATATACTTGATTAAAATGTTTTGGATTAATTTTGTAATATATCTTTATATAAAAAATATTTTAAATATTTAACAAAATTTTACTTTTGAATCTTTTTCCAAACTGTACACTAAATTAATAAAAAAACTTGTTACCGAAAAAGTGTTTTACCAATTTGTGTTGTTTATTAAAAATGTGTCTGAGTAGTTTTCCACCACATCTTGTAAATTGACTGCGTCTCGAAGGTCTAGTGCTTTCGACACCAGCGTCTCAGTCCACTCTGGATTAATTAATTTCAAGATGGCGGCGCTGAAACGTAATCGAAGAGACGTGGAGACGCTCTGCTCGTGTGGGCCTGACACTCCCATCACCGTGGACATTCAATTTTCTCGAGATACTTGATTTCTGACGCGAAAAAGTCACCCTTATAAGTTAAGTAAAGTAACATAAATGTGTTCAAGGTATTGAGTTTATTTTTTCATAGATTATATTGATTATTTAGAACTAATAAATGTAATCCTGGAAAATTTAGTTATCTATATGGAATTCATGTTTAATTTGGCGAGAGTACAATGATATTGATATAAAATACGTTACTTACAACCACTCTTTTACTAAACCATTTCTCAGCGTTTAGGTATTTGGATTTAGGTGGAAAGCAATCCGGTAAATTTTCAGGTTCGTCAACCAACAATCAGTTATGAACTCATTTTAATAATTTGTTATTTTTCAAACCGTGTCCCTTTTGTTTATGGGATTAAACTCTAATTATAAAACTAGTTTTGTCTACTAATTGATGACAACTATCCAAGATTATTGGATTAAATCGTAGTAAGGATAAAAATTTAGCTTAATCTAAAAAAATCTTAATCTTTGAAACAACTTAATACAGTGATGTTATCTTAATTAACATTATTGAACTAGTTCATTATTTAAGAGGGAGTAATTCCCAAGGAATAATTCTGTTTTATAATTCTTTTGCAAATCAATATGTAAATGTTCTGAAGTAAATGTTATTTAATTTTATTCGAGTTTTGCTATAGTTAATAACTTAATATTAAAACCATAAGCACAAAAATATTAATAATAAGCATTAACAAAATCGTGATATTTAAAATATTGTTACTTTCTCAAAACATTCTAATAATTAATTATATGTTTTTTATACGTAGACTTCAAACACATCGTCTATATGATGTCCTATTCAGTATTAACTGGTGTTCACAAAAGTAATCCCCCACTTCGCTATTCAAAAACGACGTCATATCTCCGTAACAAACCCGAACCCGAATCACAAATCAAATGAAACAAAGGTGTGATAAATATTGCAGCGACTAATACACAACCTGGTGGAAACAAAAGAAGACAAACGTGGGAACACATGTGTTACACGGCGGCGGAACTGCCGTATCGCACGTAACTGGAGATGGAGGAGATTTAACGTCGCGTGGTTGCACCGAAACTGTGGCAGGCAGGTGGTAACTCTGTAACTGGGCTGTAACTCAGTAACTAGACTGTAAGTAACCGAGTACCTAGGCTGTAACTCAGTAACACTGTTATTGAGAAAATCAGCTGCAACCCAGTATCAAGGCTAAAACTCAGTAATTAGAGTGTAACTCAGAAACTAGACTTTAGCCCAGTGACTAAGATTTAACTTAGTATGTCGTGAATCAGGAACTGGAATGTAACTCAGAAACTAGGTTGTAACTCTGTAACTTGGATGTAGCTTAGTAACCAGGCTGTAACTGAATAACTGGAATGTAGCTTAGTAACTAGGCTGTAACTCAGTAATTAGACCTGTGGCTTAGTAACTGAAACGTAACTCGGTACCTAGGTTGTGACTCAGTAACGGGAATGTAGCCCACTCACTAGGCTGTAACTCAGTAATTAGACTGTGGATCAGTAACTAGACTGCAACTCAGTAACTGGAATGTAACTCGGTAACTAGGTTGTAACTCAGTAACTGGAATGTAACTCGGTAACTAGGTTGTAACTCAGTAACGGGAATGTAGCCCAGTAACTAGACTGTAACTCAGTAATTAGACTTTGGATCAGTAACTAGACTGCAACTCAATAACTTGCAGTTACAGTACCTAGACTGTAACTAAGTAACTGGAATGTAACTCAGTAACTAGGCTGTAACTCAGTAACTCGGCTGCAAAGCAGTAACAAGGCTGTAAATCTGTAACTTAGCTGTAAATCAGTGACTTTACAATAGCTCAGTAGCTTGGTTGCAGCTAAGTAACAAGACTGTAACTCAGTAGCTAGACTGTGTCTCAGTATGATAAATGTAACTAATTAACTAGGCCGTAACTCAGTAACTGGGCTGTAACTCAGTAGCTGAACAGTTGCCCAGAAACTAAACTGTGACTTAGATTGTATTCAGTAACTATATTCATACCTAGGAACGAAGCTGTAACTTATCTGTCAATCATAGGAATAAATATTATTAGTATTGACCTAAGAAACATATTTGAGGCAAACACAGTATATTAGAGGCAATAAAATACATACATATCTTATAATTTACTTAAAAATCGATGGATGGTAAAATGATGAAAAAATATACGATGCATAAAAAACTAATACGGATTTCCTATCTTTTAAAATTCATTACATATTTTTTCTTTACAACCGAAAAACTTATCCACTTTCCAGAGTAAATCATGAATGTTTATGCTAAGGAAAAGAAGGTGAAATATTAACTAATACATTAGTAACTAATCGTTTTACACCCAAGCAAGGTATTAGCTAAGGGACAAAGATGTTTCCTGATTTTAAGCTTAAGCAGTTTATAGTTGCTAATATACTAGGAAATGTATAATCAACTCCAACAAAATATAAAGCGCTCACCCCAAACCTGAGGGTCGCCGGTTCGATTCCTGACAGGATCGAAACTGGGTCCAGTTGCCATTTGTCATTGGGCTATGAATTAATGATGCTATCTAACATAAGGTCGCCGTTAGATAGTGACGGTCCTGGTTTGGACCGTTCCCGATCAAAACGTAAAAAAATGCCACTGGCGTTGAAATACACAAAAAAAAACATGAGTTCGACACTTGTATTTAATTTACTGTTCCATTCTGACATTCTTATAGTCCAATGTTACATCTGCAATCGCATTAATCTAGAAAAAACACAATGACGTAGATCTTAAGCTAGTGCCCATTTTGTGAGTTAAACGTTGCAGCACATTATTGACACATGGGAGTGAGGCGTCAATCCCACATTACGGCGACACATGCGGCCCCTGGCGACGGTCCAGGGCGCTGCCGACCCGGCCTTCTTTGATAACTTATCACTCATGTACTAGTTATTGTCAAACTTGAATCATGTTAATGGATAATATTTATCTCTTAAATCAACGCTTACAATGGTTAATTAATGGTTTTATTATACAGAGTTCGGCAAAAGTCTGGAATATATTAAACTTTTATATTATTTTTCAGAAGGTATTTTTCCTAGAGTTTAAAGGCCAACATTGAAATCTTTGAGGAGCTGTAACTTCTGAATGAATAAACTTTTTGAGACGCGGTTTGCGCTATTATGATCTACTAATTAAGATTTTAAAATAAGGTACAACTCGTGGTATGCTTACATTTAAGAATTTCAAGACTTCCAGCGTGTGTTTTTGTTTTTGTTGTCAAAAACTACATTTAAATTTACATACATTTATAAAAGACATGCAAAAAAATAATAAAACACATAAAATATTTATATTTATGACTGATACACAACTGAAAGGTTTAATTACATTGAACAAAATAATATAAAAGGTTTTTTCATATATCCCAGACTTTTGCCGAACTCTGTATTTTCTGTAGGATTAAATGAAAATAAAGTTGATCTAACTTGTGAAAAATGTTTTATTTAAACCAAGGTAAATAATTAAAAACCATGAGTTTTAATGTTGAGAGAAAAAAGTTCAAGGGGTGATAATTTTAGTCTGTAAAACCTATAGCGCATTTTAGCATTCTTTATAAAAACCTTCTATTAATTTGGTCGATATGTCTATAGGGTTAGAAGCCAGGATTTACAATATATTTTTATTCCACAAAACAAGTACACAGTTTTTACTCCATCTAAATCAAAAGCAACCCTGCCGTTTTCGATTAAAATCTTCCAAGGCAAGGCCGTAGCCAATGTTGGGTCAGGGGGTCAAAACCCCCCTGAAAATGTTGAAATTGCCTCTAAATTAAAGGTTAGAAAGTTATTTTTTTCACTTCCTGTAACCGCAGAGCCCAACCCCCCCAAAAAATTTTCCTGGCTACGGCTTTGTTCCAAGGCCACTCGTTGTATCACCGTGACTCCAATGAGACCAATGATCAGACATTACACTTCACGTGCCAAGCTCGATCCGGAGAATTGAATGAATGATGGCGGCGTCACTGGCGGCCAGATGAAGAGTCACAAACGTGTTATTACCCGGTATAAATCCTACATCTTGATTCTATCTCTGCCATAGATAGCCGCTCGCACCCACTCGCCCCGCCGCCGCGCGGGACAAAGACCACTGGGCTCAAGTGATGAGTTCAACTTGTGATGTCAATGGTCTTTCTTCAATGCCTTGTAACTTCTAAATTTTCAAAATTCGACGTTTTGTTGGATTATGTAGTTACCGTGAAAAGTTATTATTTGGTTCTAACACCTCGTATAGTTGTAGCCAAATAACTTTGCTTCAGACATTTAAATATTTGTTTTCCAGATGTTTTACGATAATTATATAGTTTTTACAGCTCAGATATAATTGGATTCACTATTTCACTGGTTTTGTTGCTCTCTGTAGTTTTATATCTCATGGGAAAAATTAGAGGCTAGGTTATCTGGCTATAGATATGACCGATAATTTAACGAAAATTTGTCATAGGGAAATCAGCTCCCACATATATTTTAGTTTACAAAAAAAAATAGTCCTTACAATACCTCACATCTTGAAATTTAAAAATTTTAGGCCCTGTGTAAGCTTTAGAATTTTGTTCTATTTCGTATCGTTTTGTATTTTATTAGCCAATGAATTGTGTTGATAATGTATTATATTACAAATTAATTCTGTGGATTTTCTAGTCATTTTAACTGTATTACATTTTGTTCGGATAAATAATTACTAAGTCTCAAAGTTTAGCTCACGTGGTGTTAAAAAGCAAAATTTTCATGTAAGAGTAGCCAAGAGACATTTTATTAAAAGCACATGCTTTTTACCTTTCCTGTAAAATTTAATTTTTGTAAGTTGGGAACTGCTAACGTTAGACCATTGATGGGGGGTTTACTGTTTAGAACTATATAATGAATGTCAAATAATGCTTTTAGACTTATGGTGACGTTTTTAAAACACATATGTTGTTGTAACTATATACTCGATCTGGCTCATGGATTCCGCTCCAGTATTTAGAGTCATTTTCCCTGTAAATGAGGAATCTAAGCCCATCATACAATGTTCAGAGGCAAATTAGAAACGATGAACGGATGTACTATAGATAGCATTATGCAAAAAATCATGGTAACAGGATAGTCTGACTCAGCGTTTTATGCTGTATCGAAATATAGTATTTCTTAAGAGATGAAACTAATTAAATTATAGGGTATTTACTCTATTTAATAGACAAATACCTACTATTTCAAAATAAAAATAGAATAATTTAAATGAGGCTTTTCCAGCAAGTCATAAACGTTACGCTATTTGTATTAAGACTAAAGCCTTTAAACACTACGCTTTTCACAATTTTCTTCTGCTGTTTAAATTTAACTCCCTTTTATTAGGATACCAACTTTCTCGTTGACATCCCACGGAGGAAAAAATTAAATCCAATTAAAGTGGAGTAGATTAGAGACTGAGGCCACAGCCACATAGTTTCAATTATGCATATATAATTAATAGCTCGTAGGAAAAATCCGTTTAGAATTACTTGGTAAATTTTGAGAGAGTGATAGAATTCCCAATATATTGGAAATTACAATAAAAATGCTCTGATATAGCAAAGCGGTCTCGACAATAGAAAAACAACAAGCAGTAATTATAAATCCTTCCTTAAAATACACAAGTAACAGCAGTACTTTTTATGTTTATGTTTATGTTTTTGTTTTTGTTGTCAAAAACTACATTTAAATTTACATACATTTATGAATTTTTATACACTCTTTAATGATTTCCGCTATGCTATCTCAGAGAATTTTTATTGTAATTTCCAATATCTTGGAAAATCTGTTACTATCTTCAAATATTCCAAGGAATTAAAATGCTATTATGAATTAAAATTAAAGTTATGCTAACTTTTAGAGAACTTCTCTAGGCTTTCTTTCGTGTTCATTTTGACAATGTATAATAAGGAAAACATTACTTAAGCAGCCCACTCACGATGTAACCATAACGTTTTGTAGTGTCAGGATTCATGTTAAGAGATGGTTTATAGTCTTAAAAATATAATATAATAATGTATTATATTTATAAAATATCACTAGTGTCAGGTATTTTACGGTGGCCGATAAGCCGCAAATTAAAAGAAAAGCCAACCGAACATACAAACTTTTCCACGAGTCTGAGAGGCTATTTTAGAGCGGGCATAAAATGTTGATTCCCAAATTCAATATGGGGCAGTTTGTCGAGCACCCCTCATCCCTTCGCCCCGTCTGTGTTCCCCCTTTCGACCCCACATCAAGGGCTGGCGGTGTTGACTTAGTACAAGACTAATAAAATGCCATTAATACGGTGAAGGAATTAACTTTGTCTCATTTATCTCAACCGTTTGAACCGAGCTGTTTAATCAAGTGGATACGTAGAGTAGAAGGTTGAGTTGAGGATTCAAACTATGGTCAAATAACTTTTAATTTTTAACGACTGATTAAAGTTTTATCTTGGTACATATTTTGAAATAAGCCATGACCATGCCTATATCAGATATATGGTGCTTTAACGTTTACATTGCATTTAATTTGAAAACATGTAAGACACCCTTGCTCTCTTTGAAAAATAAGATCACAATTGTACAAAATTTGGTAAATAAGGTGTAAGCCTATGTTATCTAACTTTGAAAAATCTTTTTCCTAAGGCCTGATTAAACAAACGTACTAATTTTTTACAATCTATGTATATTGCAAACCAGCTTTTACGGTAAACTAAACGTAACTTAAAACATTTTAACGATAGATGTTATGAAAACAAATTTAACAGCCATGGAAAATTGTTTACAAGTACAAATACGATAAAATATTGTAATAAAAGGCGCATTTTAATCTTCATTAGTTCTACTGTAGCCGATATTATCAAAATAAAATACAATACATATCCAATTGTTTGCATATAAATGATTTTAGATTATGTGTTTGTTTCACCCATCAGAAGCGTTAAGCTGTATAATACGCAATACTTGTAAAAAACCAGTTCCGTCTACGATAAGCGATATGCTTTAACTATCTGTTAAGTCATTAATATGTTTGATAATTGCTAAACATCGATATATAATAATAACACACTGTAACAAATTTCACCTCCACCAGTCCCCGTCACAAATAGACAAACCACAGCCATAACTCAGCAGTGGTCTTCAGCCGGCACCCCCGGGTGCTTGCTCAGCGGCGGTGTGGGAGTGGTTGATAAAGCGGTTCCTAAACGCGAACGGTGGCGCGCTCGGGCGGGAAGTCATCAGAGGGATCAACAGTCATCAGTCAGCTGATGAGGAGAATGACTGATGACTGGGAGTGATGCCTGAATGATTGGTCGGGGATGGGATGAGGGGTAAATATGAGCGATCGGCACGACCGGACCTGTGAGAGTTCTCTTTTCTACCTTCGTCTTTTATAAAATGCTTTGAGCAAAGGTTTTGTTTTAAAAAACAGTTTAAGCGTTGATGTTGCAAAATACGGATGGATTTGGGTTACAGTTTTCCTGAATTGTGAAAAGTCACTGTAACTTTTCATTTAGTTAATATCAATGCTGTATACACTACACTCAATCTATTGTCTATTTGTCGTAACTGTTTGTCGAAACTGATAGCTATCTTTATTTAGGGTAGATTTATTGGCTTGTCTGTGTTATATTATAATCCTTATGCTTAAAAATGTTTAAAATGTTGTCCACAGCACTAGGAAAAAATCTTGACATGGTTATAAGATACAATATATACAAGATGTAACATGAAAACCTTTATACAATACATTGTGTATGACAAAAAAAGATTCACTATTTTATATAATATAATATTACATCAAAAGTAGTATGCTTTATTCGGTCTACTGACTTTTTTTCTGAAATCAAATAATTTTAGTTTGTTGGGTACAGTTTTTCATGCTTCTTTACAAATTCATACCCAATCTATGTAGTATATGTTAGTATTTAAATTCCATTACGAAGAGCAAACCCAAACCAAACCCAAACCCAAATCAATAAAATTATTTGTTCAGTGACTGACTGAATATATTTTCCAACTCTTTCAGCATATATTTTCCAACTATATCCAAGTTAAGTGAAGGAAAGGGTCATGTGGCCCTAACTTTGTATGGTTAACCTAAATAGGTTATTCTAAAAACTTCAAACTGAAACTTTAGTCCCATAACGGTGATTCGCCCCAGAGAATACGAAAAGAATTATATCAATTTAGCTCAGTAGTTCTAGTGATTAAATAAAAAATAAATAAAACATTTATACTCAAAAAATTAGTACTATCTTGCAGTCAAAAAATTGCAACCGTTTTTATTTTTGTTGTCATATTAATACAAAACATGGATCAGTTATTTGTTTTCAAGTAAAAGCAAAGGTGAACAAATGTGGTACCTGAAATCTACCTTACCCTCAACTTAATAAGTCATTATTTAGCTGTTTCAATGTATAAGTCACAATAGTATATACCTGCATCAACACGTTTAACCTTACATAACCAACGGTCTGTTTCTTTTTTAATTCCACATCACAATAAATAATGTCTAGGTAAATAAAAAGCTCAAGCTTGAGCGATCCTGGCTTGTCTCATAGCATAAGTAGGAGTCAGGACATCGAAGATTGCAACAAGGAAATATCACTCTTACATTTTTATGTCCGATCGAATTCCTCTCCTAGCCGAGAACTTGTACCAAGTACAAATCATCATTATGAAGCTTGTTATTCATATCATGTTGTAGAGCTAGCGACTTCCCTTGGCTCTAGGGTACATATATTACTCACTCACCCACCACAGACAGACATATCTTCATTAGTACTACATGCTTGTGCGAAGTCATGCTTGATATTATGTATTTAATGGATGGATTAAAAAAACGTGACTGTAATTTTGAAATGTGTTAAAGTACATTTTACTTTCGGTTCAGTAAAAGATTATTAGATAAGGTTGATGGCGATTTGAACACTTGAAAAAATAAGTTAGTTTACTTACTTGTTGGCAAATTGATGAATACTTTTTTCGGAATGCCTTGATTTCTCCGTGGTAGAATTTGTCAAGTGAAAATGAAAGTCCAGCTTTTTCTGACGTTGGTTAACGATATTATTCACCATGAAAATAATTTTATCTTACAATGAGTCAGTACAGCCAACGCTGTGTTTTACGTGCTATATTTTCAAACTTGTCAAGTTAAAAAATTTATTTCTATCCTTTTTTTGTAAAAACAGTCTTAATTTAACAAGACATTTTCCCCTAGATAAACTTAAGGAACTGAAAAGGATTTAGCTGTATTTTAAGCTAACAAATTATAAAGTCTTCTCGCTATTTATTTTAACTATACCTCTCTTCCCAATGCAAAAAAAAACATAAGTATTTCGCCCTTTTTAAACCAAAACCAAATCATTATAATTATTTGTTCAGAGACTGACTGCATATCTTTTCCAACTCTTTCAGGATATATGTTCCAACTCTATCCAAGTAAAGTGAAGGAAAGGGCCATGTGGTCCAACATTGCATGATTAAATACAGGATTTTCATTTCATTTCATAACTGCAGCAACTAAATATTAATTATTAATTAATTTACAGCAGCAACTTTAAAGATTATTATTTTATTTGTTGGACTTTTCCTTTCGCTTCTATGTGTAGTTTAAACACTAGAAGCGAAAGGAAAAGTCCAACAAATTAAATAATAATTACAAATCCTTCGCTATTATGAATTTTAAAAATACAGTTAACAGATTTCTTTAACGAAGTCCGTTTTCAAACCCCCCCTACTAAAATGTTTTCCACACTTCAAAGTAAATTAAAATATATTCTATTTTACATTGAAACCATGAATTAATATTCAGTGTTTAAGATCCCACTAAAATAATATTCATAAAACCTTCAAAAACACACTTGAAAGTCACATTTTCTCATATGAGATTTCAAGCAATTCGTATTCTATCTGGCTTTTGAGGAACGAAACGTTCAGAATTATTAAACTAATAGGTCGGTAGTCATCAATCAACGACAGGCTTTGACGGATTGATGGCCGACTTTGATGGAACACTCGGCAAAGTGGCGGCTGTTGGTCTGAGCTATGGTGGAAACGTGTCTGTCCGGGTGATGTCCAGTTTTGCTGCCTTTGAACGAGATTGCTATCTTCACGGCTTCATCGTGCTATAAATTTTATTCTTATCCGACAAGTATGAATTATTACGTTTGTCTTAGTCCAGTTGAGAATATTGTAAGAAGCCATTAGGCTTAGTTAGGTACATGTTCTTGAAATAAAAGAAGAAATATTTTATGGTTTTAAATGAAAGTGAATGTAGTTAATTAATTAGTATTACTATTGACTTTAAATACAGAAGTATTCGCAGATGTAACTGTAATTAAATATTTAACTTCTATATTTAAAGTCAATGGTAATACGTTAAGTAACCTTGTTTGAGAATGTATAGTTTCTTTTGAAATAGATGTAGCCTTTACCATTAGTTAGTCAATTTCTATCTACCCCATCATTTTCATAATCATTATATCTTCTTTACAATGGTATATTGTATTCAAGTAAATTCCTTAAAGGTATAAAGGTAGATTCCTTTAAGGTTTTCATTAGTAGTTATCAATAAATAAATCCTTATCCTACATGTTAAAGGTAACAAGTAAATACGACAAGAGATACAGGCAGATTAGATCAACCGGTGCAATAATTAGCTACAACAATGCAATATATAAAGTACGAAATCCTTGGTCCCTCTAGCCTCAGTACCGAGACAACTTCATAACGCCGATGGGATTGGGGAGCTAATGATCTTTTCCACAACAGCATAAATCCTCGTCGCCATTTTGACGTCCGGGAGGCATACTGACGACGAAATTATGAAAATCACCCCTTCAAATAATTAACATTTCACCTCGGATGCTGTGCAGTCTCTACTTTCATGGTGTTGGTAAACGTTTGAATTTGAACCATGAAACAACTTTCTGCCTATCTAGAGCTAAAATATCGGTTTGTTTAAAAACATCACGATATTAAAATATATAGTAAAGAAAAGTAACTTGCTATGAGAAGAGGGTTAAATAATTTAACCTGAACGAACTTTCATGAATTTTCATGTTTCTGTAAAAATCCTGCCTTATAACGAACAAATTTACTTTTGTGAATTTCGTCACTGCTAATTAATGATATTAATCTGAACAATCAGCGTCATTGACTGAGCCAGAACTTTGCAACGTTTTAATTCCGACCCCTATTATAGGTAGAAATAAAACTTAAAAACAACAGCATTGACCAAACAATTGACCCATATAATCGTTGTTTTGTGTGCTTGCTTTCATTCCTCTTATTGACAATATAAAGTTCAAGATTTAAACTTAAGAAATTAGTTTCATACAAAACAGTTATAGCAAAATACCAGTATGACTGGGACAGTGGCGTGGCCTGTATTCAAGCTACTTGGAGAACACGAACTGTGGATAGTTACGAGCAATGGCTTGTGGATGCGGTGTTCCTTTGTGGGGTTTAACGTCCGCACTATTGAATACTACTTCATGACCGTCCTCATAATTAGACCATTTCGTAAAATGTTGACCAGGCAAAATTGTGGTTCGGATCCCACGTTAAAATATACGTCCCTTAGTTTCCATTGGCTCTTGCGCTATTAATTAGTACTGTAGTCCTGTCTAAGGGGAACATGTCGGCCTTAGTCAGTAACTTAACAAGACTCCAAGATCGCGCCACAATCATCCTTCACTCATCTGTCATTCATACTTGGCTTGAAATACCTTTAATACCTCTTAAGAGCGGGACGCAGCACTGGCTGTGTATCGAAATATGAGTGAAGGATGAGTGTAGGATTATTATGGCGCGATCTTGTAGCCTTTTAATGACTAAGGCCGGAATGTTCCTTAGACAGGACTGTTAATTAACAGCCCAACAGCCAATGGCAACTAAGGGATCTACATTTTAAAGTGGGATTCGAACCACAATTTCGCCTGTTTTACATTTTACGAACTGGTCAAATTATGAGGAAGGTCCATGAACGTAGTACTCAATAGTGCGGACGTTAATTCCCATTAGGAAACACTGCGTCCACAAGCCATCGCTTATAACCATCCACAATTCGTGACCTCCAAGAAGCTGGATTACAGACGCGCCAAAGTCCAAGCCATTAATTAATTATTCACTGGTAATTAATGAGATAATTCTGAATATTCAGCGTCATTGACTGAGCAAGAACTTGGCAACGTTTTAATTCTGTCCCTCATGTTGGTGGAAATAAAACTTAAAAACAACAGCAAATGGCAAAACAATTTACCATATTTTGGTGTGTTGTGTGCTGGCTTTCATCCCACTTAATGACAATATCAAATTTCAGATTTAAATTTCAAGAAACTACTTTCTTACAAATCCGTTATGGTAAAAGACCAAATCAATCTCAGTTTTATTATAAACTAAATTTTGCTTGTAGCCTATTGCAATCTTTAAACACCTGACAGATAAAGTGGCTGCAGAAGATGTGTTTCAGATGGAAACTGCGAGAGAGCAGAAGATATCGCTAGCGTGCCGGGGAGATGTAACGTCACCGAGAGCAGATAACTTACAGCTCAGTTTCCGATCTCGGAAAGCATCAGGGGCCGTGAACAGATATATTGTGGGCATTAACTACAGTTACTGAGTTATACAGGTAGTTTGATAGGGAGGAGGAGGATTTAGATTTTAATCCTATGTGTAATTTGTTGATATCTGAAAACTGTAAATGGAATTAATAAATTTATCTTTAGGGCTTTTAATCATGAAAGGAGATTTATCGTGGTTCAGTGTTAATTTATAATTTCGGGGTGATGAAATAATTTGTTGAAATCAGTCTTTGCCATCAAAGAAATGCATTTTGTTTCAACGACCATAGTCATTAAGAAAACACAACATCCTTGCAAATAATATTATTGTATAATCGGTTTAGAAATATTTGTTTTAATATTTCAAATATATTACGATGAATCGAAGATCACCTTGAAGTAAGAAGCATAGTTTAGCCCACTCTAAAACTTATCGTCAACAATTGAAATGCATATTTAAGAGATAGAATAACATGATAGTCTAAATCTTCGGATTCTAAAGACCGCGTTAGTTGGTCTCTGAAACAGGAAAGAGTGAACTGACTTATTTTGAAACTTCTTCTGTCGTGCTAAAAAATAACATTTTTGCAATGTAGTGTATGATATTCTTAAATAATGCAATGATCCACCAGTAAGGGGTAAGGCGAATAGGAGTGAAGGCTGAGTGTAGGATGATTGTGGCCTAATCCTACAATCTTGTAGTCTTGTTACTGAGAAACATGTCTTTCAATGAACTAGGAATAATTTGTTTGAAATTATGCGAAATTCATAGTCGATAGTTAAGATTGATCTGAATTATCAGCACGATTGACTGAACAAATCTTTGCATCTTTTCGATACTGGCCCCTTTTATAGGTAAAATACCTTTAAAATAACACATCTGACCGTGTTCGTCGTGATCTTGTAATAACTAATATGTGGTTGTTTTCATTTCTCTTTATGATGATAACAAATTCTAGGTCCATAAACATCAAGAAACTAGTCATGTACAAATCAGCGACAGCGAGAGTCCAAGTCAATCTCAGTTTGAATAAATACAATTTCGCTTGTAATTCTGAATTAAAATTCACTTACCTTAACTCATAAACCTATTGCAATCTTTAAGCACCTGACAGATAAAGTGGCTGCAGAAGATGTGTTTCAGATGGAAACTGGGAGAGAGCGAAGATATCGCTAGCGTGCCGGGGAGATGTAACGTCACCGAGAGCAGATAACTTACAGCTCAGTTTCCGATCTCGGAAAGCATCAGGGGCCGTGAACAGATATATTGTGGGCATTAACTACAGTTACTGAGTTATACAGGTAGTTTGATAGGGGTGAGGAGAATTTAGATTTTAAACTGATGTGTAAATTGTTGATGTCTGAAAACTGTAGATGGAATTAATTCAAAGATGAATCTTTAGGGTTTTTGATCATGAAAGGAGAGAGTTAAATCGTGGTTGGATATATTAATTTCAGTTTTTAGGGTAAGTTCAATTTTTTTATTCAAATCTGTCTTTGCCATTAAAGGAATGTATTTTGTTTCAACGATCATAGTCGTTTAGGAAACATCCTTGCATGTAATATTATTGTTTATGGGGGTTTAGAGATATTTTTCCCTTCTTAATATAATATGGTGATGAATCTAAAATTCCCATGAAGTAAGGAGGATTGTTTAGCTCGCCCTAAAGCCATCGTCAACTATTGCGATGTATATTTCAATGGCAGAAGAACATGATAAGTCTGAATCTCTGGATGCTAGTGATAGATTTATAACTGGTGCCAAACCTTAAGGCCCAGTCCGTCCGTAAGACTAATGTTAATTTTAGCATTGGGCTTATGGACGGCGTGGGCCTTAAGATTTGGCACCAACTATAATTTGGTTTCGTAGTTTTTGAAACAGGAAAAAGTGAACTGACCTATATTAAAGGTTTTCCTATCATACTAAGAAAACTAATTTTTTTCATTAAGTGTAGAATATTGTTAAATAATGCAAATTATTCACTTTACCATACAAAATTTACTCCTTAGAATCATATATTGCTAGGTCAAGTAACTGTCTAATAACAACTAGGAACATTCGTGAATAAAGAAAACACATCTAGCATCGTAATGCTTTCTTTCTTAGACCGGAGTTTTTATTTATCGACGACTTCATGGTATTCAGTTGTGATGAAAATACAATTTTGTACAACGTCTTTATCACAGATTTAAAAAATACGTCTCTGGTATTTTCACCATGTACTGACCAATTGTTTTAAATTGTTTACAGGTTCCATTTTAATTTCAATGAAATTAATAATTTAAATCTTCGTCTAAAAAAAAGTCGTAAAAAACCTTGGTAGCCCTAGTGTATTCATTTACTATTTAAGGGTGGAATTTAAGGGTGGAACTAACTGGCCAACAATTTAGCTTAGGTTATGATTTATTTCAATTCTAAAACTAATAAAAGTCAAACTTATAAAACTCACTGGTCTTCCAATCTTTTCAATTTAACAATCCAATCTGAACTGCAGATTAGTCCGTTCGACAAACTAAATTATAATTTTCACAACAAAATTACACTATCCCATTTCAACAATTGAACCAATGAGAAAGACACTTCCAAAGGAACATAAAGGAAAAGGTAATTCGAGTAATCCTACACTTCTCTAACGAGCGGATCTTACCGTAACAACCCTTTGTCAAAATAACGAAACAGTGAAACACTGACTTAAGTAGGCTTTAACAATTAAATCCCTTAAACACCGGACCCTTGCCCTTACGCTTACGCATTCGGGGGAAATTTTAATAACCAAGGGTCAAGCGAAAGAAGGCACAAAGGCACATATCTCACGGGGGATTACCGGACGCGTTTACCGCGCAAAGACAAAAGCGCTAATCTTTAAATCAAACAGGCGCAAGTGGCCGGCCCGGGCATTGTCGGTGGTATTGAAAAGACCCGTATTTATGGGCCATTAAGGCGGCGCCTAAATCATCAAGCCCATTACTGTATAAGATGCGCGATTTATGGAAGCCACTATTAAAAGTCCGAATCGCAGGGGAGGCTGCGCTCCACCCCCAACGTGGAGACCATCCCTCAAGAATTTATGTACGCTTAGAAATTAACAAACATAAATAACGTTCATTAGGGCCGGCTTAAACAAGTGGGCATTGTTTATGTCTAAGTCCCGTGCCCTGTGTGTATATGTGTATGTATTGACGGCACCATGTGCGCGGGATGGCCTCCAGACCTCAACTGCTGTTTCGAAAATGTATTAACGGTAATAAACTGAGGTGATTGTTACGTGGATGATATACTGGCTGTTAGACGCCGTGTGGTAGCGATCGCCCGGTGTTCATCGACAAAAGTGGTGAAAGATTTTTGAGCTGAGGGTTAAAAATTGAATAAACATTTAAACTGTCTTTTTATAAAATAAAATTTACGATTCACTCTCTGTTCGATGTAGCAAAAAAGAGTTAAGTATGCAATTGGAACACCTGTATGACGTATTAAAACGCATACTTAAGTCTACAGTGAAAAATATAACCATGCAAAAACAACCTTTACCGGATTGTAAATGGTCTTATTCATAAAACTATGAAAATTGATCAAGACAAAAGCGGATAAATGTCTGTCGGTCATTATTTTGGCTTTCAACCTATTTACTCTAATAATTTAGAAAAAAGCTTTATTTAAAAAAATGTAAGTTAAATCGTAACAAGTTAATGGGATGATTTATGGTAAAATCATACTCGTAATAATAAGATTAAAGTCTGAGGCAGCCTTGAAAACTAATTTATTTCTTAAGGCCATTTACCAAAGTAAATAACTTAGAATCAACAAGAAAACAGGTGCCGTCTTAAAGTAACATTTAAAATTATTGATTTTTAAAAGAATATTTGTATTGTCAAAGTAAACCACGCAACAACATTGAGCATTATTCCCATAAAAGTCATTGTGAATCAGTAATTTATGACCCTCCTCCACATTTCTGGCGACATTTGAAAACGTTCAGCTATTAAGTACGTGTCATACGTGCTAAATCATGAAAAGATATTTAAAATCGGAAGAATAGGGGTTTCCTTTACAGGAGGAAATATTCATCTTGGAAATTCGGCGCAGAAATTGAAATTTGGCCATCTTTAAACATGTATCGCGAGCCGCCTATGATTTATAGAAACTGGTTCTTTAGTACGGCCATTACCCAAGAATCGCACTTTCAACGAAACGACACTTCATTTCCTCTTTTATGCGAGTGTTTTACTTAATCTTCCCGGCTCTGTTTGTATTGCCTGCAATTCCAAGGCAGTTTTGCTATCAATATACGCTCTTTATGCCAACTTTTTTACTTATATAATTTAAAAATTTCAACTCTTGATGTCAACTTGTTTACTTCCATAATTTTGTAATTTATATGTAAAACCAGTTATACGTTTCTACACTTAATAACTTTCAAATTAGGGCTGTGTGTGTTTGTAAAGATTATGCTTTTACTTTTGGTCTCTAAAATAATTATATTTAGATTTTAAGGAATACCTTTACGAGTTCATGACTGATAATGTTGAGTAGGAAGCAAAGATGAGATATATAGAATTACTCGAAGTACGCAACTACCATGAACACACTTAGCCATATAAAACATTTAAAATTGTAGCAAGTAGAATTTTGTGCTTACATTAATTCAACTGAGACGAAAAGTACACCAACTAAGAAGGTAAATATTGTAAACCAATTCTCGTTCTTCTTGCATTTTCTAATTTAAAGTTTTTCAAAACTGTTTTTAAAATTAACCACACATTAACCAGATTATAATGTTCCATCGTTATACCTGTGTACTTTTTATTCATCTATTAAAACAACAGGTAATTAGAGCTAATATTTTCATACTGTCACGTGTATCTCAACTTCAGAAACAGTATTCTGAACTTTTAGGAAACTTAAAATTAAAGTCTTTGTAAATGTGTGTGTGTGCTTCAACTCATTTCATGTTAAGTCTTATTGTTAATTCTTCAATCAATAGTTTGAATCACACAAATTAAGGTTTTTATCAAAGCTAATCTATTAATCCATCAACAGTTTCAACCGAGGAATTGAATCTCCGGTAAACATTTCCCTATTGAGGAAGCAGGTCCTGAAGCCACCCTCTTGAGAAGTAACACTAATCCTAAGGGTAGTAAATTTCCTCGAACCTTACAAATTCACTCAGCCGATCTACTAATTCCCGACACGAAGAAGGCATAGCCGTCGCCCATGTCTGGTTACACAGATCCCGGTCTACAAGCTTAGTTTGAATTCTGGAATCACTCCAGCCTTTGAAATAAATCTTCGGATTAAGCGATTCTTCGGCGCTTAGAGCTACGTTTCTTAAAGTTGGGACGATGTACACAGGAAGGATTTACCAATATCTCAAGTATTTTGTGGTAGTCTAAGTTATTTTTTATTGTAATGTAGTAGGGTAATGTAGAATAAATAAACGGATGATCATATGTCAGGTATCAGCTTGGTACTATTTGAGTAGCCTTCATGAGATTTTGTTTTACCTTTGATGAGTTCATGATCAACTATTATTGTTTCTGTGTAATATTGTTGACTGCCTCTGTCTTCGTAAAATATTTTGCATATTTCAATTTTTTAAGCCGATTTGTCTTGTTTTACTGACTTGGATTTTTCAGATTGCAGCTACTATTTACTGTCTTTGCTCTTCAACTAGATTAACATTTTGTCTTTTTTCTTAACTTGCCTTTAAAACTATAGAGTTTTTTAATATACTTTACATTTTTTTATCAAATCAAGTTGTGGACTCTATTTTTCAAATGTTCGTCCTTGTTATTGCCTGGTTATTGCACATGGTGATTCATTTTTATCATATTATTGTAAGTTATTTATTCTAATATTGTAAATGCTCTTTCTTTTTCAATGTATTTTGTACATTAGTGATGTTTGTTATACCGTTGAATTGTCATACCACCTTTTTTATTATTGTTAATGTATTGTCATTGCTGTTTGTAATAATAAATAATGAAAAAAAGTTTAATGACTGAGGATCATATTGTGAACACATTGTTTACAAATAATATTGGTTTTTAACACGAGTGATCTATTTCGTCACAGTTAGCATAGTCCCATATATGATTAGAAAAATACTCAAGAAATAAAACCCTTGCATTACACTTTGACAGAAAGCAACACCATTATAAGGCCAAACTCAGGAAAAATATGTTTGAAAATAAAAATAAAACTGTTTAGACTCAACCAAATAGCTGTAGAAGCATTATATTTATTTATTTTATTACTACTATTACTCTTAGCATTCGGTTAATATAGTGTAGTTGTACAAAATGCTACACAAATATAATGCCACATTTAGTTCCAGAATTAACTCCTTACGTGTGAGAACTAGTAGCGTTAGTGGTCAATAAACAGGCACCAAACCAGTTGTCTGTCTTCTTTTACCCAACATAACCAGTCCATCGCCACAGGATCCCGAAGTTTATATATTATAATGCGTGTTGTTAGAAACTCTCTTGATGTAGACATTTGTCAAACAGTAAGGAATTCCTAGAAGTCCAGTTTTATCACTTTTGAACACACGGTACCAAACGGAATGTTTCTTTCTTGTCAACTGTGAAGTTTAGTATGTATTCACGTATGTATGATTATACAATAAATCAGTTTACTCGCTAGGGGTTCTGTCACATTTCTTGATTGTAAAGTTTCATAGCTCAAGACCACACAGAAGGTATTATTTTTTTCTGCCGTTTGATTTTTATGATTTAACAATGCAATAAAGAAAGATATGTGCTTATTGACTGATAATACTTTTGTAAATCAATAGCGGGTTTCTCAGATTATTTGGGTTTAAAAACGGTTACAATAAAGGACTAATTACTTAATCGAAGAAGCAGCAAAGTAAGACATGCCCTACTCAGTAAGTCTTTAATTTAAATTTAAAAATGTTTTATTAAATCAAATTAGTTTAGTTTTTATATCACTCAATAACTCCAAAAACATTTTTATACGAATTAAAATTTTAAAAATGTCATAAATATTTCGGGCTTTTTTTAGAATACTAGGTATTTATCATTCAAAATGATTCTACTTGCTTTGTGAAAATTTAATTCTAACCATATTACACCAACCTGAAAGATCAATGAAAGATTTTCTTCGTTTATGTTAGGGGTGTACGAGTAATCAATAATCGAGCTTTTGCCGAGCTGATTATACACTAATCAACTAGTTGAAAAATACTCGAAAGTTCGAGGAAAGTAGGTACTCCCGCCATGTACCCAAACCTGATACGTGCGAAAGAATACTATGGTCATTTTTCACAATGTTAATCCATCATTAATGAGCATAGCTAAAACCTCGTTTGTTCCTCCTAGAAAGTTCTTTGGATCCTTCTCTTATAAAAGTTATTTTTGTTATATTTTAGAAATCAAACCAAATAAATAACAAACTCGATTTTTTTACAATTACACTAATAGAAATGTGCGTAATATGTTAGTAACTCAAAGGAAATATTTTAATCATGTAGTCAGGAATAGAAGGGCTGTGTTTTCATTTCATTTCAAAACCCAGGGAAGCCTTAAGACAAGTAAGTCTTAAAAAATATATCGAATCAAGAATTATTGTGAGTTTAAGTAAAAGTTTTTCTTTCCTTTTTAGTATTATTAATTTGTATATGTGCTTTTAGTTCAGTAACTTTTTTAGATGTCACTGCCTTAAAATTGTAATTTGTATTCGATTAATAATAATTTTTCACATGATCATTATGTAGAAACATAATGACTATTATATTATAATCTCAAAAAACCCAACTCGAAAAGAACTCGAAACCCGCGAGTATTTTTCAAAACTCGACTAGACTTCAAAAATCACAACTAGCACACCATTAATTTATGTATAACCCTGTAAAAAAAATTAGGTTTCCTATAAAGTTAACTAATTGGAATTGTAACTTATTTATTTTACCTTCAGAAATAAATAATCATCTCCTTAAGTACAACGAATCAACCGATCGAATTATTCGTGATCGAGAGAGGAGGTTTGTCAAGCTGGAGTCTCGGATCTTCCCGTTATTAGACGAGGCTAGACTGATTCCAGTAATGTGTCTTGTCAAGAATTACCCTGACCGCAACATTAATGAACCCAAAATCCGATTAATTCCGGACAATGTGCTCTGTCATCCTATATTGCCTTAGGTTCAATGCAGTTTAAGCTCCTTTAGATCGTTACAAGCTTTGTTATAAGATTTACACAGTGTTTATATTGTTAACGACTACGCTGAGGGTAAGTTTGCAAAATGAGACGGACATAAAATTAATTTTATAACTGGTAGTTTGTTGAAATGTTCATTTGGTATTGTCAACAAATATTAGAGTTTACAGCTCAAGGTGTAAATAAAAAATAAGTAAACTACCCGTGTTTTTGCTTTTCTAATACCCCCTACCACGTTCCTTTCTTTGTGCCCCTACCGAGGTGTATTATGTGTGCCGACTTTCGTAATAAGTTTACATCAAACTACACAGAAACATCTGTTTTCTGTGCCTTACTCTTGGCTAGAAAGTTACCCTTTGCCGATAACTGCACGGAAAATTTACCGTGCAGCACACAGTAAATTTATCGTGCACTAGGAATCTGAAATATCGGAAGTAAATAATCAAAACAATTAGAGGATTGCAGCAAACCGACGTTTAATGTTTTTTTTACCTCAGAGGAATGTAGTGACAGCGCTGGTAGCTGTAGCAAATTTATGTTAGGCTTGGTTTGAAGAATTGAGAAAAGTATTAGTTTATGCTAGGTATACGTTATGATTAAAAAATGTTTTATTTTCTGAGTAGTATGATGTAAAGTATCGTACGTCACACGAATGGTAAGTTTTATCGTACTCGCATGAAAACCCTGCACTCGCCTGTGGCTCGCACGGGAACTATTATGCTTGTGTCCGATGAAACAGTATTACGGTTCTATTGAAACATGTCATAAATATTTAAAATGTGATACCAAAAGTAGGTTTTAATTTGCTAGACATCGTATATCCAATGATGTCGTCATAAAATCCGTTAGTCTACACTATAACGCAGTTGACTCCTTTAAATCTATAACTTTCTCTCTCTACAATTTAATCTACGACACTTAGACGAGTACATGACATTATGTGTCGACGATGGTACTAAGTTTTATGGTTCATTTACACTCATGGCAAATTTTAAAAATATGATAGCAAATGTGTTTTTTTTTTCAAACCATCATGTTTAATATGATATGGGATCGTAAGGCTTGGCAGGTTGTCATAAAACCCGTTGGTCCACACTATAACACGGTTGTTTCCTCAACATCTATAACTTTCCCTCTTCATAACGTAACCTATGACACCTGAATCTAAGTTCATCAAAGTTCACCTGAATCAAAAGTTCATTTAAGTTTGATTTATTATGGAGAATAGCGCTTTTTTATTTTCCATAATACCCTACAATAGTATTAATGTCTGATGTAAAAAAAAAAACTTACTCGACTTAAAAAAGCTCACAAAACTACTAAAGGTGCTCGCTGTACACTTTTAGGCACACATCAACTTGTTTCCACAAGCCGCTTGATTATCATATATGCCTGTTGGTGGGGAGATTTCTTCAGCAGCCTTCTAACGGGATTAGAAAATACTGGTCTGGTTTCATTTTGATGTAAATCTTCCTCTTCAAGTACCTATAAAATTAATAATCACTAGTTGAAACGTTTTGTGAGTAATAAAAGGCGAATCCCTTTCGAAACGATAATTTCTTCAAAACCACCCCATGTGTTCATGAGTTTGAGAATTCTATGCTTATTTAGAGTATTTCTCTAAAAATGGTGAGTTTTTCAGTCACGAAGAAGTAGTTGTCATTATTTATCATTGATATTGTAGGGATTTTTTTCTGCAAAATAAATACTGTTTTATGAGTGCAATGACTATTTAATGATCCAACTGTTTTCATGCATAATTTGCTCAATAGGGTTCATTAACGTGATTTTCTTGCGAGGAATATTCTGGGGGTTCTCCTCCAAATCCGACCAACAGGAAGGTTCTCAGTGTTTCCCTGCCCTATTATCCGAGTCAAATTGTATGGCCCAGTGCACCCTTAAGACCAATGACAATTGGTGTATTGGACTTGTGGACAGTTAGAGCCACGTTATTCACCTCGGACTGTACCCGCTCAGCTCGGCTCCAGACGTACGAGCACGTTGCTCCCCCGCGTATCGCTCACGTCCATCGCTCACGTCTTCACACCTTCGTTGGTTATTAGACACGTCGATTTATTGCAAACTGATTGGTCCAATGGCGGCCGACAGAGCGTTCTCAGCGCTTCCAGCAGCCCAATAACCAATAGCTGGAACCGGAACTTCGGTGTGACCGAGATTGAACCAATGGTTTAGTTGCTTGACTTCGGTGATCGGACGAGAACCGGTATATTCAACGTGGTATGGCCGTTGGCTACCGTTCTACTGAACGGCGAGTAGAAAGAAGAGTGAGACAGGAGGAGGAAGGAAGGGAGAGAGAAGGGTGAAAAAAGAAAGAAGGAAACTTAGAATAAGAAAGATTTAAGAAAAGCCCCCCAAGAAGGAAAGAACTGGAAACAAAGGAAAGAAAGGCGTATCCGAGGTATATCGAGGGATTGGAACTCGGGAGAGGAAAGAATCGAAAGAAAAAATTCTTTAGTTGTCTTTAAATAAATTTCTTCGACAGAATATATAGTTCGGAAGTTTGGTTTTAAAACGAACTTGTAGAAACCCGTGGTTTCTTGGTTCTTCAGACTATTCAGAAAACCCCTTTATAATTCCATATTTTATGAATATTACAGTAAAAATGCAATTTACGTTGTTTTTTACACTTTATTGCTAAGGTACATTAGCTATTGGTTTGTGAATAGTTTCAGTATTTTACCGTTCTTGATAGGTGGATTGGTAGTTAATAAGCTACAGTAGATCACAAATGTAGTTTCTGTAATAGTGAGTAACTACACTAGGCAATATATTTGCCCTCTCTTTTGATGCTTAACAGTTGGCCTTAAGTGAGTACAATCACACTTTTACAGTTGTAGGCCCTATGTATATGATTCCATAAATCTGTAGCGTGCCCTGTAAACAAACTACATCAAAATATAATGTGGTTGTTGAATGTAATGATACAGATAATATGTATTTTTTATTTATTTTTTATTTCAACAATACACAGTTGAGTTAAACTTATTAAATGCCTTCTTTCATTGACTTTATAACTAAAAGGAGACTGCTCAAGCTGCTTATAGATGTCTTGAATCCAGAAATTGAGCACTCGCGAAATTAGTTTGACACTCGTTACTACAGATTGCGCCAGGAGTGTGATTTCATGCTAAAGAAATTTATCCCTGAAATGGAGTATTTTTACTTTTACCGAGTTAAAATATGGTACAGAGTTAAAAAAATATTTAATTTTTAAAACGTCAAAACTGGAAGTAAAAAAGAGAGGATAAAAATTAAATTAACACCAAAATTCTCTACCAGAATGTGCTGAGTTTTGTCACATATGATAACATGATTTGGCTTCAAAATTTAACATTACTTGGACTATCTGTTTTTCCCTTTGTAATAAATGATACCTAACAACAACCTACCTAACAACCAAACACTGATTTCAACTTCAAGACACTCGTGGAAGTGCATTCTGCATTCACGTAGCTAACCGCAACACTAATTTCTTTATCTTTGAATATTTTGTTGGGTATACAACACAAAATGGTAAAAACTCGGGGCATGTCAAATTATGCTGCCAGTTTTATTGAGGATGTGTTTACCAATACTGACCATTTAGATATTGAGACAGAAACTCTCCTCTCTAGTATCTATCTTGATTTGAAAAAGCTAGAAGCTAATCACCCTCAAATAACCTTGACAGACCTTCAGGCAAATATCTCCTCCTTACTTCAGCGTTTGGATGATGCTCTAACGTCTGAAAAAAATTATGAGGCTGTTATCAAGGAGCTTCAGTGCAACATACTGGCTCTCGAATCCAGGCTGGTGCGAGAAAAACAACAACGGCAGTCTGAGCTCAACGCTTCAGAACTTGACGCCATCCGTGAAGAAAAGGACGTCGCTGTACAAAAGAACACTGGCATTTTGTCTAGCTTAAGTGATTTTAAAATTAAACTATAAAATAAATCTGATGAATGTCTGTCTTTGCAGTCTATTATTAATGAGAAAGATTCAGTCTTAGCTAAGCTTAAGTCAGACCTTGATACAAGTAATAATCAAAAGCTAGAATTATCTTGGTATGTAAATTACCTAAAATCCGCAGTTAAAAAATCTGAGGAAATGTCATGGCTTAAAAGTAGATGGCTCGACGATGCTATTCTTGATACATTTTTTCAGTCTTTTAGTAATGATTCTAAAGATAGTTTAGCCAAAATTGTTTTATAGGCCCATCTGTGACTCAGGTGGTGAATCATGGTGCTGATGATGATGTAAAAACACTCTTAGATGGACTTATGTTTAATACACCTGACTATGCATTCTTATGTGTATGTAATAACATTAACGCTGATAAGCAAGACACTGGCTCGCACTGGAGCCTACTGTTTATTGACATTCCTGGTAAATTAGTGTACCACCTGGACTCACTTAGTGGTACAAATGCACATGCTGCTAAAAATGTTGTAAATAAGCTAGGGTTTCAAGAAAATGTGTTCTTGAGTTGACATGTAATCAACAAAACAATGGTTATGAATGTGGTCTTAGTGTACTAGTGAATGCCAAATTTATTAATGAAGGGTTTTGCAAAAAAACTATATCAGATGCTAGGTGCTCATTCAGAGATTGGTACACATTGTTCAATGGGGGCCCTCGTAGCGTTTTGGTTACAAACGAGTCTCTTGTGTCTCCATCTGAGCCAACTAACGCGGAGCCCTGTCATGTCCCAAATGATTCAATTTTGGCCAAAACTGATTGTAATGACAGAATTTTAGACTCTAACATTAACAGTTCTCATAGAGCTCCATCAGTGATAGTCTCCGAAAAATGGAGAAAAGTTAAATGTAAGCGTAGGACCAAAAAAACATTGTGTTCTGAGCCAATTATGGATTCTGTAGAATGTAAAAATAGTTTTCAATGCCTTGAATTAGATAGTATATGTGTAAATGAATCAATCATATGTAATGCATCTGGTAAATGGCAGCAAAAGTCATTTAAAAACGAGACCAACAAACCTATTGTTTCTGAAAAATTACCAAATAGAAGTAGGACTTATGTTAGAGTGGGTAAAGAAACCTTACCTCAGAGCAATGTTGTCAATTCAAATGTGAGAGCAAAAGTTTCTAGGGGCGAAAGCAACTCAAAAACAAATCAAGAAAAAGAAATTGTTCAGGAAAATGTAATGTCCGATGTATTATGTAATGTCCCAAATGTCAGAGGAGAGGTTTCAAGTGGCACAAGCAGTACAAGTTGTACAGTGCAAGCAAATGAAAAGGTTCAGGTAAACTCAATGTCCAATGTTTTGTTGATCGGGGACTCACTTTTGCGTTACTCAGGGAAGAGGTGTGCAGATAGTGGGGCTGTCGTGGATATAAATCCAGGTGCTAAAATTTCACATATTAGGGATAAACTTGGGAAATATCAATCTGCACAACCCAAAATAATATATATTCTTGTTGGCACTAACAACCTTGTGCATGGTTACAATGGTGGGCCTGGGTATAATGGTGGGTGGGGTAAGCGTGCGGTGCTTCACTCTATGGCAGACCTGTTGAGTACTGCAAAACAAAAGTTCCCAAACTCTATCATCATTGTAAATAGTGTTCTTACAAGGAAGGATATAAGACAGAAAGCCCTCTTCTACTTTAATGAACAGTTGTTGATGTGTAATAATTTCAATATTAAGTTCCTTGACACTAGTGCTGTGGTTCAATATCATCATCTAGCGCGTGACGGGACTCACTTGAATAGGAAGGGGAATTACTGTTTTGGTGATCTAATTTTTCATTCATTGAGGATAGTTCATGAAGCTGTTTCTGCTGAGCCAAAAGGTGTGTGTTCCAGCCCTCAAGTATCACACGCTGATGATCCAGTTTCCCCTGCTTTGAGTAGTAACCTGTCGGGAAACGACAACGTGGATCTACCAATAGTTGTAGAGTAGCGCATGTAAATATTAGATCATTAAATACAGGTTTTGAAGAGCTATGTTCCGTAGTGGATGATTTCCAGTTTGACTTGTTGGGAATCACGGAGTCATGGTTATCTCCGGAGACCCCCTCTCATGTTTTTGACGTGCCTTGTTATTCTCTTCATCGTAGCGATAGACCAATTGATTTGGGAGATGGAGGTGGAGGTGTATCTCTCTATGTGAAGCAAGGAATTAAGTTTGTTCGTATTTGTCTTCAAAATGTTGACAACCGTATTGAACATATCAGTGTAGTTGTTAATTTCAAAGGTTTTAAGCTCCTCATCTGCATTGCATACAAATCTCCAGACGTTCCTTATTCTACCTCAAGTTCCTTAATCCACGCTCTGTATATCGATGAGTCGCCGGATGTTGATTCAGTGATTTTGCTGGGTGATTTGAATGTGAATCTTCTAGACAAAACAAGGGCTGATGTAAAATATCTTGACAGAATTCTTCAATCAATGGGTCTTGCTGAGATCATTAAAGAGCCCACACGTGTTACAGAAAGCTCATGCTCTCTGATTGATTTGATACTTGTTGATAAAGCCCACACACAATATTGAAGTAGGAATGGTTGACACTTCCAACATTTTTACTCACAATGGAAAACGGATCACTGACCATAAGCTGAATTACTGTGAGGTGCCATGCAATAAGCCCAAAACTAAAGCAAAGTTTATTACATATCGAAATTTCAGAGATTTTGATGGCGATAAGTTTATTGACGTTGCTTCCAATTTACAATGGGATAACGTAAAGACAAAGCACAACGTAAACGATATCGCTAATGTAATAACTACAAACATAATTCAAGTGTTTGACGAATGTGCTCCTATGGTGAGAAAAATAACAAGAAAGAAATCACCTTGGAGGGACTCAAATGTAAAATATCTTACAAGGAAAAAGAATAAATGTAAAAATTACTACCTTACTCTGAAAACGCAGGCTTCAAGAAATGCTTATTGCAGAGCTCGCAATGCGCTAAATGTGGCCATACGATTAGCGAAGAGAAAGTATTTTACTGAGAACCTGAATACAAAAAAACCCTAAGACCTTCTGGGCTACTTTACGAGCAGGAGGAGTAATGAGTCCAGTTGAAACAAAAGATCATTCTCGTGACGTAGTTGAAACGTGGTCCGACGGGCTGCACTTATTTGCGGTGTCGCAGGAGCGCTTTCGGCCTTTCGCCATTATCAACTGCTACTAATCTCGGATTCCACATCTTGCATATATAATCCGAGATTAGTAGCAGTTGATAATGGCGAAAGGCCGAAAGCGCTCCTGCGACACCGCAAATAAGTGCAGCCCGACGGACCACGTTTCAACTACGTCACGTGTCATCGGCACACGGACCACAACCTCTTCGTTTAAAAGATCATTCTATTGGACTAGAAGATTTAAACCGTTACTTCTCAACTATGGGTTGTAGCAAGACTGTGAGCACAGAAAAACTGAGATTTTTTAACAGTAATAAATGTGCAGGGATAAAATCACCATTTACTTTCTCTCCTGTCTCAGAGAGTAAGGTAAAGGAGTTGATGAACAGTACCACAAGTACTGCATTTGGTGTGGATGGAATATCCATAAAAATGGTCAGAGGTTTGAGCCCTTTCTGTATTGTAGCAGTTACTCACTTGATCAATGTATCACTGGACACTGGCAATTTTCCTTCTAGTTGGAAGCAGAGCGTGGTAGTTCCTCTCCCAAAAACCCTAAACCCTTCTTTGGTCTCTGATTTCCGACCTATTTCAATCCTCCCTGTCATATTCAAAATACTGGAAAAGGTTGTGGCAGAGCAATTGGTCTTCTATTTAGAATCCGAAGGATTGCTTCCTGAAACACAATCAGGATTTAGGCAGGGGTTTAGCACTTGCTCAGCACTTCTCAATGTTATTGACGAAATGATCACAGCAAAAGATAATGGCCTAGAGAGTGTGATGACTTCTCTCGACTTCTCCCAGGCTTTTGATTCGGTAAATTTCGATTTGCTGCTTGCAAAGCTAAGGTTTTATCAGTTTGACGATATCTCAGTAAGGTGGTTTTCATCATACTTGACTGGGCGTACTCAACGAACAAAGGTTAACGGACAACTCTCGTCAGCACTTTCTAGGTTTGTTGGTGGTCCTCAAGGCAGTTGCTTGGGACCGATTCTTTTCCCTATATACACTGCAGATTTAAAAGATAATTTGCGCCACTGTTCTTTACACTCTTATGCAGATTATTCCCAACTGTTAATTTCTTTTAAGCCCTCTGAAACCGCTGAAGCTATTCGTTGTATCAACTCTGATTTAGAGAGTGTAAATAGATGGTCGAACGATCATGGTTTTCTATTGAACTCTAGTAAATGTTCTGTCTTGATTGTAGATAGGTCATCTTCTGGTGCCCAATCAACGAATAGTTGTGTTGAACAGTGTATCTTTGTTGATGGCAAACCATTGACTTCAAGTAATATTCTTAAGATTCTCGGTGTCACTCTCGATTCCCAACTTGATTTTTCTCACCATGTCAAAGCTTTTTGTAAAACAGTAACAATACGTTTAAAATCCCTTCGCAGATTAAGCTCAATTTTGCCAGAACTTTCTAAGCTGGAAATCGTCCGTTCAACCATTTTTCCTGTGATTTACTATGCTCTTCCTGCTTTTGCCTGTTGTCTTACTCAGGAAAATTTGATGATCCTTACCCGGCTGCAGAACAGAGTTCTTAGATTCGTCTACAATCTGAAAAAAATTTGATCACATCAGCGAGTACAGGTTGCGTTCCAATGTGTTGTCAATTATGGGCTCCTCCGACATGCAAACTGTCAATCTGATCCATAAAGTTCTTCAGACGGGAAAGCCTGAGTACCTTAGGAAAAAGTTGGTGTTTAGACATGAAATCAATGAGCACAGTACCCGATAGGACAGTCTGTTGCACTTGCCAAAGACTAAACTGGAAACGGGGAAGAAGGGGTTAGCTACTTTGGCCCAAAAAAGTTCAATGCTTTGCCACCCACTTTAAAAGAGTACAGTTGTAATAGGTTTAAGAAATGTGTAAGAGAAGTGTTTATCTGAACTGCTTATATATACTTTTTTGTTTTTATATTATATTATTATACTGTTCATTTATTTATTTGACAAAAGTTGTCATGAAAAACAGAGTTTGTACTTTGATGAACGCTGGCTAAATAAAGACCTTATTTATTTATTTATTTATTTATTTAATAATACCAAAGTGATCCCTTTTCTATCGACTTTCCAGAGTCAGATCATCGATTATACAGCAATCACATACCAGACTGGCCGGTGTCAGACTGATGTGAAATACTGCCTTAGGCGCTCCCAGGGGTCCCCCGGCCTGAGATAACGCAGCCGTCATGCAGCCGCAATGTCCCGAGTCTCCGGTGAGGATATTTTGTCTTTTGCTAATGAAGAAAGATGTACTTTAACGTTGAAAGTAAATTGATTAGTTTTTTACCGAAGAGAATTTATTTAATATCAACATATCTGCTGACTTCCTATTAATATTAGTTTCGACTTTCACTAATATTAGCTCTTATTAAAGCGTTTGGTTGTAAAAATTAATATTGATTGCGGCATTTAAAAATCACTCCTAATATTATAATTCTTTCTCCTCACAACCTAGTCTTTTTTAGTTTTTTGTTTTAGGTGAGTATATATGACTAAAAGAGCTCAGTTTCCTACCGACAGTAGAGTTGCTTTGGGCAGTAGAGTTGCTTTATACTTTCTATTTCAGTTAACATTTAATAACTTTGATGTTTTCTTACTAGAGAGACATAATTTTACTAGGCATTTTCTTAAAGATTCAAAAGGTTTTATTTTACCATAAAGGTTAAACAATAGTCATTAAAATTAACAAACATATTAGGATGCTTGACAAACATATTAAAATGTTTAACTCATCTCTGAGAAGAGTATCCTTGTGATTACTCTCAGACCATATCAAAATAGTAATATTATAGTGTATTACATTACTAGGCCGGAAAGTGAAGGTCAGTTTGCTGCAAATCAGCTGATTATTTAATTCTCTTCCGGCAGTCGTAGCCCGGAAATCTTTCCGGCCTAGGCCGGAAAGTTTTTTTCTGGACTGGACTGGCTGGCAATGGATAACTGTTTCTTTTTGTTAGTTTGAAAGTCAACAAAAATAAACCGAAAACAGATGTTTCTATGTCAGTATAATGAGAATATATTCACTGCTGACGTTATGTACATGAATTTTCCAAACGTTCCCATGTTCTTAAACACTTCTTTCTGGAATCTCCACTGCAGAATATGTTCAAAATTACATCGTTATGTTTCAAACCACTTCTTCGGCTCTAAAAAGCCTCCCTTCGGCGTCCATCCGACCCTAGGTGTAAATCATCGCCTCTGTCTTCCTCATTTTCAGGGGGAGGTCCAGACAATGATTTAAACAAAATCCACAGCTCAGCCTTTTCATTCCCGTGGCCTGTCTCGTGTAAATCACCATGGCCGCTTGTTCTGCCGCCCTCCCCTCCCCTCGCACCTTTCGGCGAGGCATTCTAAATTAACAATGGAAGGGCTGAGAGAATAAGGTTGTCGTTTTGATTTTGGGATTATTTTTGAAATTCCTCTATGAAATGTTATACATTAGGCAAGAGTTGCTTGCTTTTGGTAATCCTGAAACCAATCGTGTTTGGTTACCATGTTTTTTAATTCGCAGTTACATTTTATCTGGATCAACTTGGCGGTTTTCAAAATTTTCAATGCACAAGTTGCTCTTAAACTCCTACGTAGAGTAGTACACTTTAGTATAGAAATCACTCTAGGTCATTCGTGAGAAGGTTTTGAGAATTTAAGTTGATCACACTCAACTTAAAACTTAAACCTCAACTAAATTTATTTATATAAGCAAAAAATACATATTCTTAAAAAAAGTTTACTTTATTTTCAAATAAGATTAACGTGAAGAGTGTTTTCATTGTCGACTTTAAAAACTAATTTTTACCAGCCAGCTGGTGTATTGGTATTCCAGCTGCGTTCGTCAAACAAAACAATAGCCGAAACTAAAAAATTAAAGTTGCAAATAATATAATAATGCATTAACATACAGACATTTCAAAATTGGTAATAATTCTTAATCTAAATCAGATGAATTAACTTGAATCCTAAGTACACGCATTTACTAGGTAACTAATAAATGTTTTTAAAGCTGATATAGCATATGGAATACAAGTTACTAGATAATCTGAATCAACACTAGATTTTACTGATATTGTATGTTCAATCACTGATAAACGATATTAGACTTCGGATTCTGTCTGTGACAAAATACACCTTGAGCTTACATATGACATGTTGCATCATTCAGGGAAGCAATTAGAATAATAGATCACGTCTAGACTAGACAATCACTATTAAGACGAGATGGTATCACGTGATCTATGTTCAATCACTGGTCGTGGTCATCAGGTATACGTGCTGTCAATATATATATATGTATATTAATTCAGATATATATATATATATATTTATAAGAAACATACTCGAGAAGTGTCCTAAAATGCAGGTAAGCAATCACCGGAGTATACTACGCAGAAGCTAGGTAATCGCTTCGGGAATAGTAACATCACGTGATATTTTTGTTCGAGCACCATACTCTTTGAAATTTGTCTTGAAATATCACCGCTGATGGTTTAGACTTGAGGCATTTGAATAGATCATGATATTTGATTAGAAAGTTAATTATTTATTGGCTCAAGTGTAAAAGTACTGTTTACGGTTTTTTAGTATTTTAAGACAACTATTTAAAGCACAATGACAACCCGTTTGATAAGTAAGCTTTTTACAATGGTACTGGCAGTGATTAAAGTTTAAAATGCAGAATTTTAAATTTTTAAATATTTAACATTAGTTGCAGAACATGTTATCAAGTAACCAAAATTTCCGTTTTCTATTAAATTTGTTTTTTTCTTAACTTTCTTAATTTTTTTTCTCATTTAACATTAGATGCAGAACAATTTATCAAGTAAACAAAATTTCCGTTTTCTATTAAATTTGTTTTTTTACGTTGAGTGAAATACGATGAAATCTACGTATGATTAAACAGGCAAAGTAGAAGACAGTAGATTGACAAGGCCCGCTCGAACCATAGAATCATTCTCCAACCACCCTCCCCCTCAACAGTTTTATTAAAACTTTCCTAATACAGGACTTGACGCAAATCTCATCTATTTTACGCTTTATGTCGCCATTCATGTCTCATTTTGCAAGTGAAATATAACTTTCTTTCGCAAAATGAAAAGAATAAATTATATCAAATCACGTTCTCTTGTTTCAAGTACGATTCAGACTGTTTAGTTGAACGAGGAGTTACTAAGGACTGCATGCGGTGGGGTTCATATAAGCTAGACTTAACTGTTAAAACAGTATGTTTGTTCTTATCAAAAACTTTTAGTTTACTAAATACTCTGAAACTTCGAATAAAAAGTCGACTAGTTTGAATACCTCTGGTATTACACGCTGTTTTTCGAACCTGATTTTGAATTCCACTAAATTGTGATTTTTTTCTGAACAAGTTGATCGAAAATTTGCTTGCTCTGGAAAGTGGTTTAACGACCGTTTTGTGTATTTGTTTTGTTTGTGTTTTATGTATATTTTTATACATTTGACCAGCCTATTTGAGGAAGGAGTTCATACGTAGGATCTGATGATGGCTAAAAGTATGCCGAAATGCTCATAATACTTAAAGGACTAAACCAGGATCATCGGCGAACACTAGGTATTTTAACCTTTAGATTGTCCGTAGATCCATAACCACAATAGATAAAAAATGAAATGTTTTTTAGTACGGGCTGTCCGAAATTTGCAAATTTTACTAGAAAATTTTTCGATTCGTATATTTTTACTCGGAAATTTATCGATTTATCCGTTATTAGTAGACCAATTAACTATCATAATTTTAATATCAGCGTTAGTTGGATTTAATTTTCCACATGCGCGTAGCATATGTTTCTAAAATTATAGTTTTTAAGAAATTTAGCTTTAAAACAAAAAAATAGTCGCCATTTTTATGTTGCACATAGAAGAAATTTGACACTTCTTACGAAAATAGGTTTTAATAGTGGTCCTCTATGTATCAGGTTTGAAGTTCGTAGGTTAAGATATTCGTGAGATATCGCGAAATGTGTAAAATATCTTCAGACACAGAAGGAAAACGAAGCACCTAAGGACCGCTGGTGGTAAAACCTTTTTTTCTTACTTCCACCTGTACAGTCATACACTAAATTAGTTTCTCACACCCTGTGTAAATCATATTAATACTTTATATGAAATTTGCTATGCATTATAGCTTATTTAAAAAATACCGTATTGTTAATAAACCTTAGTATTAATTACAATAATTTAAATAACTTAATATTAAACTATTTTCACCAGACATTAGTTATCAGACATCCAAAAGCTCGCTTGTAACTTGACAAATTAGTCTAGACGCTCTATAACCATCCAGTCGAGATGCTATCAAGTTATGTACGTTTACTGGTCAGTCAACGAACATAGATATTATTGTAGTAGCTTTGTCAAGACATGTATGTATTGTGATATACAATACTGTACAGACAATAATTTCAGTTTATCACTACTGGCATAAAATATTTTGTCTCCGATTTATTCGGCTAAAATGATAAATCATACAGTATGGAAAGAAACACAACTTTATAATACGCATTCCTCTTAAAAGCTGTACTTAATTCAATTCAAACGAACAACTGGTTTGTCCGAACGGGAATTATTCTGTTTTGAAACCATCAATCACAGCGACTGGGCTCTCATCAGTGAAACATTCGCGGCCGATCGATTGCTTCATGTTTCCCTAATTTAATCCCGACATTTAAATCGTCCATTTACATTCACTTATTTATTGTATTGTTTACAATTTGTTACAGTTTTGATGTAAACAAAGCATTTTATTGTTTTCGTAGTACTTCTCAAGGTTATTGATTGATCAAAGATAATACTAATAATGCTAAAAAAGAACAAAAATAATAAATAGTTGTTTTAATTTTTTTTTAATAAGATCTGTATTATCATATATTTAATTTCGTAAGGCGATTCTTTGCGTCAAAATTGTGGGCGTCTGGCAAATTGTAGAAAGATGGGAGAGGGCTCAAATTAAAGGCCTCTATTCCGTGATGGCGGGAAAAATAATGAAATTGCTTGAAATTCACCAGAAAACGAGAAATAACGTAAAATATCTGCCATTTAAAAAGCATTGGGATCTAAAAACGTCTGCTTTGTTTACATAAAACATGTGATGCTGATACTTGATTGAAAACCATGTGGTAGGCTAGATATCTATAAGGTAGATTCAGTTTGCTATGACGATATTTTGTACTATAATAAAGATTGTTTGAATTTTCCCTCATTAGGGGCTTTTAGCCCCTTCAAGCAACTAGTTTCATTTTAATAACCTCTGTTATCCATATTTATAATGATTTAAAAAGATCAGCCAACTATAGATGTTGAATTAAAAATTTACTAAATGGTAGGCTCAAATAGAATTAAAGAGTTTTTTGACGTTGCATGTATAAGTCTATAAGCTTTAACTGTGTATTAAGACCAAGAAATAAAAAGGATAAGATTGTGTATTGCTTAAATTAAACTATCACACTCTTAAAAAATAGAGATTTTACTTTAAGAAATTATATAGGAGACTACGGTATAAAAATTGGTCTATATTTATTTTATTTATAGTTATTAGCTTCTTCCGTAAAACAAAGTGGATTGCAACTCCATCCATTAAGCTAAAATTAACGTAATAAGAAAAGGTGGTTTATTCTTGTAGAGAAAACTTTGAACTTTTCCTCAAATCCCCTCCTAGCAAAATTTGCAATATTACTGTTTTAAATATATACCGTGTGTTCAAAAAGTCAGGGAACCCCTTAATATTCATTTCATTAATAAATGTAAAACAATAAACCTCTAGGATTACGTTCTCACTGTAATTACTGACTTTATAAGAATTTCGACTATATTTTTTTTCGTTTTGGGAGACGTCCTGTAAAGGAAGCCTAAGAAATCTTAAATGCAAGCCAAGGTAGAATTAATTCTCATTTTGAAGGTCTTTTTTAGAGAAACAGATTGCAGCAATCCCGAATTAAATTGGGGGCTTCCGTTTAAAAATGTCAGCCTCTCAAAGTTCGTTTTATTTTCATGCATATGCAAAGGCATATAGTTTGAGAAAAGTTTGGAAGGCTGAAAAACTAAATAATATATTATTTTTACGAAAATTATTTCTTATGTCATGGCTTTTAAGAATCTTAACTAGCAATTAGGCCTATTTAGTTCTGATAAGAACGTTATTTATCATTTGCAATAGCATTAAAATAAAACAAACTTTGAAGGGTTATCAATTCCTAAGGAGTGCTTTTTTACCAGTCGGGGTTATGGCAATATTTTCCTCTAACAAAGACGTATATATTTTGATTTTGATTTTTGCAGACTATTGCCGAAAAAATCAAAATCAAAATATAAAATCACCATTATCAACAATAAATCTCAAACAAAGGAAATACGTTTAAATGCGGTACAATTCGACATATTTTTACATCTAAGATTTTTTATATTCCCTCCACAGGACGTCACGCCTAAGTGACAAAAGACAGTTAAACAGCCAAAAATTCTGAATCTACAGTGAGCAAGTAATTCAAACTGTTCAATTTTTATTAGTAAAATAATTATTAAGGGGTTTCCACACTTTTAGAACAACCGGATTTATTTATTTACTTGCCCTCGATGATGTTGCCTCGCCAAGATAACATAATTACGACCAAGACCGGCCTTGATTTATGTTCAATCATTGACCATCGACAGAGCCTTGAGATACTGGCTGTCCAGTCACACCGTTGATATATACATGTCAGGGGCACCCTCAATGTACAATTGATTCATGACCTGCCCCACCATTGCGGTCCTCACTATGCTAAGTTAATTTTTATTCAATAAAATTAATTTTTTAAGTCATATATAAGTCAGTGTGCTGTTCATAAGTCTAATAAGATTACACACCTTATTTACAAAATGTAAGACAAATTGAAAAAAAGTTTTGAACTAGAAATATTTTCCATTAATCTAGAATTTTTACACGCTTATATCTCATTACTATACGGCTGAATTTTACAAAAATTATAAATTTTATTCTAGCTAAACAATGAACTATTACCGGACTTTTCGTGTTGTAAACATACTTGCCTTACATGGGTACTTCGAATTGCTGTCAATATTTTGACTGTCCCAAACAATACTTTTATTGCCTTCAGCTGACTTTTACCTTAAATAAATTACTAAATTAAATTTTGTTACCCTATCAGTATCCTGTTTTCGATCAAATCTTTTCCTGATATCAAATACAGGATATTGATAAGGTAACAAATTAATTTATTAATTGATTCGATATCCAGCAGTAGGAAAATTAATTTATGTAAAATAAATTGTAAAAATGCGTTATGTTTAAAATGTAAATCTACAAGAGTATTATAAATTGGATGTTTTTAAAAATGCTTAGTATGGTCTTAGCATCTTGATTAAAAGTATCGTTCAGTGCAAGTTTCTCCCACTTCAGATCTCAACAGTGTTTTCCTCACACATATAACAAGGTCCTGAAATACGTTACTTTTTTGGCAAGTTGTGAATATACTATTTTGTTAGGAGGGTGGTTAGCAAAATAAAGTTATGTAAACTAAATATCACTATGGGGGCATAGTGGGTGACATAGTTTATTATATTATATAAAAAGGTTTATATAATATATTATAGTTATCATAGTTTATTATATTATATATATTATATTATATTGTTACATGGTTTACGTGAATATTTGCCATAACTATTCCAGATTTTAAAACACGTTATGATGAACACTTTTCAGAGCTAGTCCATCATCAATAATCATTCAATCGTTTAACAAAAAAAACTCCCAAACACAAACTACTCCATTTCTGGAAACCTTATATCGGAATTTTCCTTAACGATGTAAACGTAGCAGCATGTACTATTGGTGCGACATGCATGAAACACTCCTTTATAAATTTACACTGCTTATTAATTTCAGATAACAAACTATCTTAAAAATGCATGTGAATTTTCCCGATCAACTTCAATAAATATTTAAACATACAACATCCGCTTTTATAAATCTTTAAGAAAAACGTCCAACAAGGCTTAAAGCAGTCCGAAGAGAACCGTCTTGAAGGCAGGACCGAAACAAAGAAGATAACAGTTGTGGCAGAAATATTATCAGGGGAGAGACGAGGCTACAAATCTGGCCAGAAGGACACCAGTGTAATGGAATGTCCTTCAGGCTTGGGAAATTTAGTGTCCCAGGGTTCGATATAACATCAACTCGGGCCGGATCTGATAGGGAGGTTGACACCGGGCTAGCGCTTCGTGAGAGTAAGCTCAAGTACCGTGTGGAGGTTGAGAAAGGCAAGAATTCGGAGGGTGGACATTTTCATCAATATTTATCATACATCATGTTACATTTTAAAACAGAATTGTATTGAAAAGTGTTTGAAATGTACTTTTATGGTAGTAAAATATGCACAGTTTTATTTACAAACTGTTTTATTTCAAAACGATAATGTATTATTGTGTATTCTTATGTCATATTAATATTTAAATTATTTTATGATTTTATTATGATTTTAATTCAAAACATTTAAAATCCAAACTTATTTTAAATTATTTTTGTTATTTATTTAATTGAATTAAGACGCAAACGTAAAACCCGTTAAGAATAAATAATTGTAATTTATAATAAACAGTAAAATTACTGAGCTCAAGAGTGCTCGATTAACCTTTCTAAAATGTGTTAAAAAATGTTGGACCTTAATTATATTTCAACTGGGCAGTCTCCAAATACTAATGCAGGCAAACTGCAATGTATCAATCTATCTGTGGATAGTTATGAGTGATAGGTTGTGGACGCGGTGTTCCTTAGTGGGTATTAACGTCCGCACTATTGGATACTACGTTCGTAGAACCGTCCTCATAATTAGACCAGTTCGTAAAACTGTTAACCGAGGAAATTGTGGTTCGAATCTAACGTTAAAATGTAGGTCCCTTAGTTGCCATTGGCTGTTGGGCTAACAATTAGCAGTCTTGTCTAAGGAACCTGTCGGCCTTAGTCAGTAACAAGACTACAAGATCGCGCCACAGTTATCCTTCACTCGTCATTCATACTTGGCTTAAAATACCTACCTGGGTAGGTCGCCATTTCAATTCATGTATCTAATATATCCAGAAGATGCTTGAAAGCTGTATTAAATAATAATAATAATAATAATAATAATAATAATTCAAAAAAATGCAGCTAGAAGAATGCCAAGCTGCAAGATACCTTGGCCAATGCCAATTTAACACACCTATCGTTTTGATGTAATGAAGAATGCCCTTATAGCAGGTTATCATAATATATAATATTTTATAATTTGTCAAGCTTCTGTTAGGAAATATAGTTCTATTCAGAGATTTAGTATGAATAATAAACAAAAACACTTTATTATTATATGCCTTAAAACTTGAGACGTCTAAAGTGACATCATTGCATTATTGTATAACGTCCTCTATATTCAACCTATCATTTTTCTGCCAATACTAGATCGGTGTTTTCGGAAGTGCGTGCAGGAAACGTAAGATTTATTTTTAGATTGCTTGGTGAAGGTATCCTCCTTTATCAGCCAGACCGGAGAAAAACTCGAAATCCGGTTTTACTGATATTACACAACTTTTCTCGTGGATTTCACGGCGGATCAGTCGGAAAACTGAAATCGTCACAAAGCTTTCTCTAGAAATATTGAAAATCTGTAACCAATTTCTTTTCTCCGAGTGTTCTTTCGAAGATTCAACTTGAATAGTTTGAATCCTTTTGAGAAAACATTCAATTATTTGTCTTGGTATCGAGATAAAAAAAAATTAAGTTCGAAATAGTTCTCATTCAAATTTCAGAGAGAGGAGAGGAATAAACTCGAAAAAGTTAAAAATTATTTTCTTAAGCTTCGATTTCAAGGAATTATTATCATCTATGACTGAAAGCAGTGATAGTCAATTTGTGAATACTTGAAATTCTACAAACGTGTCTTTTATCATAAAAAACGTAAAATAGTATCTGAAATGGTCGCTTAAACTTATGTCATAGCCATGTAGTTGAAACCCTAAGTACTTACCTGGTAGTCATAATATTTATTATACATGCGATTCTTCGGTTATGTTGATTGTTGTTTGCTTCCACAAAAACCTTTCTCGGATATGAAAAAAAATAGACAGCTCAAAGCCAAATGTAGTGCGAGAACGCTAGCCAAGGCGGTGTGTTTAGGTGTCAAGGTATCTTGTGTTTCCCTTGATTTCAGAGATTTTTATATTATCACTTCGCTCATCTGCTAATCCTAAACTTACTTTCTTTTTTTAAGAGGGTGGCGGCATTTTTACCTCGCATTTACCTCCCCCCCACACGGGCCTCAGGCCTGTGCGTGGAAGCTATCAAGCAAAGCAAGGAGTGAGCCGGTACAGTACAAGGATGAACAGTACTGCTAAAAGTATGCGACATCATCGGGATTCGATCCTGCCACCACAGAACCGGGGCCGAGTGCGCTACAACTAACTGTGCCATCTATTCACTGAACATTTTAAATAAAGAGATAACCTCGTCCAATATAGTGTCTATAGGCTTGTAGTCGAATTTTGTGGAGCCTAATTATGAGTTGCAAAAGAAGAGGAAAGAGGATGTTGAAGTTGGTTTGACTAACAATATAGACTAATCTGACAGACAGAAAATTATCTCAATATTTCATCCATTACATGATTTTTTATCAGTAACAAAAGCTTCAGATACAATTAAATCACACAGGGTCCAATGAAACTATGATGACTGAAGTAGCTATTTTAGATTTTTTCATACATATATTTAAGATTGTAATTTTACCGTGTAGATAGCAGTTTGATTGCAAATAGTCTAAGCATGTGGTAACAAAGCGATGTGATTAAATCAAACGATCAAATATTATTAAAGTAGCTACTTGGTTATTTTTTGTATTTTAAGTAAAATAATTTTATTCCGCTAAAGTACTAAGATATTTTATTTTCCATCAAGTTCAATTAAAACACACCTTAATACGTAAAAAAATAAAGATTTAATGCGGCTACAATGTTTGTGTGAAAAATAACACTTTTTCATAATTTGACTCGATTTTTAATACAATCATATCAAATAAAGAGTGGTTAAAAAAGGGTTATGGTTAAAAAAGGAGTAACACATATCCGTGATTTAAAAACACATTCGCCAACGGGGCACGGGGGATTGACGAGAGGAATGAATGACTTCAAAGCGCCATTTAAAGATTCAATTGGTTTCACATGCTTCCATCAATCACATCGTATTTTTCATTGATGAAAAGACTTTGTTATCGTGATCGATGATTTCAAATTGGGGTGATCTCTGATGGACTGGATACTGTCCTGATTTATAGGGTTTTTAATTTGTCTCGTTGCTTAGTTAATACTTAGCACTTGTGAATATGTTTTAATAATTTTTTTTATGAAATGAGTTGTTGCACTGGATGGGTTTGTTATTAACGGTTTTATTTATTTTTCTTCAATTAATTTATTTTACACAATATTTTAAGTTAACCCTCATAATTTGTATACAATTTCAGCTTTTATTGTATTTTTTACACCAACAATTACTTGTGTATTATTTTCGCTCCTAAATATTTTTTTATTTAATTTTCACAACTTATGGAGGTAAAATAAGCTAGTTAACACTATATTTTTTAAAAATAATCGTTTATGAAGGTATGTTTTTCGGGTGGAATAATCCCTCTCTACAATAAAAGTATTTATTTATAACGATAGATTCTAATTAGAATTCCCTGACGTTTAGGGTTTCTTAAATTGAATGGGCTTTGGAAATACTCATCTTAAGTGTTCCGAATTGATTCCTAAGAAATCTCATAATTGTTTTATTAAGTTCATCAAGTGTATAAAGCCTACACTTTAACTACTCCAAGGAGACGAATAAAATCAGAACAGTGTAAAAATCTGACACAACATTTTCAAGACGACAAATCTTGGTTATAGTTTCGTTAAAGATATAACTATTTCCAAGTGTACAATATCTTAAAAATGAGAAAAGAATAAGAATTTATCTTCAGTTAATTTTACAATTTAAGAAAATACTAGTCTATGCAATGACAAGTAAGACAGTTAATAAAATCTATTTATTTATAATTTTCGGAAAACTTACTTTACAATTACTTTTAGCACGTTTTGTCCAATATTTACGAAAATTTATTAAACGCGTTGAGTAATGGTTTGATTGGTACCCAGAATGATGAGGCACGCCGCATGTACACGCGTCATGATACGTCATAAATACGCCTCAAGGTGTACTTCGACAGCCCTGGTATCTCAAGACTAATGCCGATGGCCAGTGATTGAACATAGATCACGTGATACCATCTCGTCGTGATGGCGCTGGTCTAGTCTAGACGTGATCTATTATTGTGATTGCTTCCCTGAAGTACACCTTGTCTATTATAATCATAGATGAACTGTACAAGTGATGAGCATATCTCACTATTTGGAAAACTTATTTTGAACAAACCTTTATAATTCCTATCTTTACATTATTTACTTCTTAAACTTTCCCTTAGATTTTTAGTGTACACCTAATGTATCCTTTTGTAAACTTTACTAAATAAAGGTGAGGTTATTAAACTCAACTTAATTCTTGAATGAAGGAATTTAAATCTATTCAACGAACATTATCACCATTTTAAGCCCAAAAGTTTTTTTTCTGATACCCAAAACCGGTATTGTTTCAGTATTATGCCAAACTTTATTTATTCCGCATTAATATGATTTTTTAACATTATTACTAAAGAAGTAAAATATTGCAGTTGGAAGTGAAATGTCTAGGTGCAAAAAAGATATTCAGAACAGTACAGATACAGAACAACATAGCAGTTCTTGAACAAACCTAACCAAAAACCGAGTATAAAGAACGCTGCAAAGATAAGAAAACGCAGATGCCATAAAACTTAAGTAAAAAGAAATACATTTCTCTACACTTTATTCTTCTAATTTTGGAGGGAAATGTATTTCCGCATTATGAATGAGACACAAACGGTGACGCGGAGCATAAACTGTGCAATGAATGAGATCAGTGGCAAGTCTTGTATTAGAAAAGTTTTAATAAAACTGAAGGGAGGGAGAGAGAGGGGAGGCCAGACTCTGGTATGGCTTTAAACTTGTCAATCTCAACAAACTGTATAAGGCAAATTTTGATAATATTTATGATTATTTCATAAATATTACTTTGCAAATTTACTTATCATCGATTTACTTATCTTCTCGAATTTGATGCGTTTATACAATAAGCTTGTGTTAGTTTGGTAGTCGCTTAATAATTTTATCGGTAACAAATTTACGAAGCATTTTTCATTGTTCTCCTAGCAAAATATGTTATATTTATTAACAATGATTTTTCACAATTTGCCAATATTAATGACACTAAATTAGTTTTACCTGTTCAAATCACTAAAGTTAGCTTTATCTTGAGAACTAAAAAAGGAGTCTGCAAATATAAACGTTTTTTGGAGTTTAGCTTAAAATTCTGAAATGAGAAATTTAACTTTTATTAGTTTATTTATTTATTCTATTTATTTAGTTTATTTGTACCATTGTTGTAGAAAGTAGGTTCATAAAAGATGTAGTAACCACTCCAAAATAAAAAAAAAACACCAAATGTTTAAAAAACAATCAGTTTTGAAACTAAAGTTTGACTTGCCATTTCAAGGAGCTTGATGACATTCGTAGCCATTCATCTTCTTTTAATCTTGAAATTCATATTTCATAAATTTAATATCATATGTTATTTTAGTTCTCCGAAACTTAAGAAGACACATCAGTTTAAAGAAACTAAATTAAATCTTCTAACACAAAAAATCATGTTAAAGAAAAATGAATGCCACAGTAAAAGAAATTGTTTAATATTTTTACCCCATTATTTAAATCTTACAACAATACCTTCAATGACAATTTTGAACATTAAAATTGTTGTTTCTACTTCAACTAATTCAGCAAATACAAATTTTTTCACTATCAACGACTACATTGGATATAAACATTAATTTTTTATATCCAGCAAGTATGTTTTTACAATATTGTGATACTCAAATATACCTTCTCATTATTTTTTAGTCTTTAATCCAACGTAAGTTTGCTCAGTATCCCATATCGTTTTACGGTGATCAAGGGCCAAGACAGATACCAGTAATGTGTCTTGTCAAGAATTACCCCGACCACGGCATTAATGTGGCCCAAATCCTATTAATTCTGGACAATGTGCTCTGTCATCCTCTATTGCCGTGGGTCCAATACATTAAAAGCCGTTCAGAATGTCTTAGGCTTTGTTTCCAGATTTATGTAGCATTTGTAGTTAACACAGTGATCAATGGCCTATGGCTTACATTCTGTGGCTTACTTGTGAATTCTTGTACGGTGTGAGTGAAAAAATCTTTCGAACGAATAATTTTATTTCGATAAAAATGTTCACCTTTAGAATTATTGATTCTTGAAAAACTATAATATTAGGAAAATGAGTTTTGATTCTCTTTAATTAAACATTTATTATTAATGATTTAATAGAGTTCCAAGAGTGTCCTCTGTTCGAGACATCACCAGTTTAGTTTCAGTACGACAAACCCTGTTTGGGTTTGGACTTCTTCAGAAAGAATATTTTTCCTTTATTTAAATGGATGATTATTTTATTTTATAAAACGAATAATGTTGTGTTCTAGCTTAAAATTCATTGGTACTTCTTAATTTCGTTTTCATTAGTTCCTTTAAAACGTCACACTGCGGCTAAATAATTGTAAATTTATTACCGAGTTGTTTATTTATTTTCTGAATATTGTTGCTCTTGTCTTCTCACTCTACAAATTACTTTAAGAACTGTCAGCTTATATTACTGTTATGGAGAACTATAACAATATGTAATGTATTATATTAATAAGACATTCTTATGATAGGTTATTTAAAATGTGAAGGCTTAGAGAAGTATTTTGCGCTATAAGCACCCTTTCAGTTGACGAAGAAGAGCAACATTTTAAACTGCTAACTAAATACAAATTTGATTCTCAATACATTTCATTTAGCATTAAAATTTCTTTTTTTATATTGTTCGAACGCTTTTTGAGGGAAATGTAAGTCCCCTCAAGTGTTTGCTGTGATTTGCAGTCACGTTTGAAGTCCAGATTTAACAAACATAATACGGTATTCAACATGCTGACACAACGCGTATGCGATTATAAGCAGCTCGTGAAGCGATACCAAGAAACCTATGCGTCTAAAAAAATAAGTTCCCTTGTATTGATTTATCAGAGATAGACTTAAATTTTTAGTTCGAATTTTAATGATAGTTAATGAGTATTAAATTCCTAATAATAGTTTTTGGTCCCTGATCTGCCATAACGTTAATATCCTTACAGAGATCAAACCAATGATCGTAAGGAAGAGGAAATTGTAAACAGTTCCACGGAAATACGAGGAGTCAAGCAAACTCGCATAAAGAAGGAAATGACTAGACATTTGTTAAATGTGTGATTCTTACATAATAGCCGCAGTGTAAAGAAGCCATTTCCATAAATCAAAGGTCGAGGAGCGATACGAAATAAAGGCGGCCAACTTTCAATTTCTGGATCCCCTCTTTAACCTTTATTACTTCAGTCAAGCGAAAATAGGTGTAATTTATTATTTTAAGCATAAACTTCATATAGTTTAATTTCCTTACATATCCTTATTAGTTTAGATTGAAGCTGTATTTGCAATGAACTGTAGTTTTAGTGCTTAGATTTTAATTCCTCAAGAAATAATTAATAAAATATTGCAATTTATCATGTAAATCAGGTTTCGTTATGACTGTTTTTCACTTACAAACATTACATATTTCTACTGAAATCTTTGTCTATAAAAGGCAAAGCCCTGGTTAATAAACTGACTGACTCACTCATCACTAATCCTCCGAATTTCCATTTAGGCAGGGAGCTGACATTTTGTACATTAATACTTAACGTCTTAGGACAATGAAGCAATTTTTATGCTGCTTCTTTACAGGGTTCCGCCCCACTGGCCTTCAAAGTTACGAAACTATGCTTATGCAAAGATATTTTTTTACATAAAAACACTTGAACACTTGAATTTGAGCACTTGTTTATGTCTACTTGAACATGTGATCATTAGTAAACAGTTAAAAGATCAGCTGGGTTCAATTAGTGGTTTATACAATAAATATTTTTACTTGAGATAAATACAGCCCTTTCTTATATTCGAGAAGGTCAAAGTTAAAGTATTTATAGAGTGTTTGTTGCGATTTTTAGAACTTGGATATACAAATCAAGATATCAAGGAAACTCTTCAACAACGTGTATTTCATCAGAAAGCATTGGAGAAACTACTTATACATCAACAAAGGACAATTTTCTTTTGCGACAAAACAAATGTTCAATCCCAGAGGCACTTAACCTTTAAATATTCGTTCACATTGTTTATCAATCATTCATCCCATTGCTTCAATCCACCAGGATTCTATTTATAGAAAGTATTAAATTGTTTTTGCTATTGGGATTTTGTAAGCCGCTCATAGCTTTGTAAACGTTTTTCATCTGACTTAAATTTATTTGGTTTATGATTACTTTTGCATGTCTAGTATTGCAGGTGTTTATTATTACAGTACAATTAAAACTTTGAGTAAATAGTTTCTAATAAGCAAATAATACATCTACTTCCACACTAAAAGGTAAAAAAGTATTTTCGAATTGACGTATGAATTCCCCTGTTCCGCTGGACGCGGACGTCGGTGGTCATCACAACAAGTGGTTGTCAGAGATCGGTGCATTTTTCACAGCAATTCATCAGCAGATGTCATTTGCTCTTCAGTGAGAATGGATAACGGATTACTCTGACCAAGTCAACACGTTACACTTCTAATCATTCGAATACAACAATAATCTAGATGAATTAAATTGAAAATACTTGTTTGCAATGACCACGTAATATTTGTAGCTTAATTCAGATGATTTTGGTAATGCTTTGTATATATGAACCTAAAGATTAGTACCGTATCTTAAGAAACATTCTAGTTTAGATCTAAAAGACTCCTAAAATGAAAAAAAATCCTAGATCGGAAAACTATTAAAAATGTATTTACGTTTCATACGTGTCATTGATGGCAGATTTATATATGATACAACACAGTAATATTTTATTTGTAATGTTTTCAATTATTGTATTGAAAGGTAATATAGTCTGAAAATTTAACCATCCACAATGTTTACAAATCAGATAAACTTTTGGAACTGAAAGTTTATTTAACTCACGATATTTTACTCCTTGAATATTTGGGAATTAGTTAGTTCTTATATCACCTGTATTTACTTTAACAAATAGAAATACATAAGTCAGTTTTTTTTCAAGACTATAACAATAGACACCACTGTGTGAACACAAAATTGTAGTGCGCCAAACTAACTGACATTTTAAATTCCAAAGAAATACTTAGTAAAATTATATGGTAAAGCTTTAATAGAAGGAAGAATATTCTTTAGGGTTGTAAGGAATCCCCTCAGGAATTGCATTTTAAAATATTCTATGATTACCTATTGTTTATTGAGAATAATAGATATTTTTCAGTCAAAAATTCTTTGGTTTTAATTTCTTGAATGCAGCAAAATATTTTTAGTGCGTCTGATTTTCCAAGAACAATTTTCAAAGAGATCAACGTAGCTTTGGAAAAACAAAGTTGGAAATAGTGGCATGTGTCCAATTTAATAACTAATAAATTATTGCTTAAAAGATATGTTGACCTTAAATTAAACCCGCCAACTTTTCCAAAGCCATTAACTCAATTACCAATCGGACACAACGATAACCGATATATTAGACTACACTATGGGCCGAACTGCTAGTCTATAGCCCTGTAAATCAACCCGCTCTGTAAAACCATTTCGTTAATATCCCGACAGATAAATGTATTTATTTCTGGCGTTACAAAAATGATTAATTCGTCCCCGTAATGTATTTATTCCGCTTTATTTATTGCCGACACGCGCGCAAATATCACTTAATGCCGACCATTTCATTTATTGCGATTTATACCCGTGCTTCTACCCATTATAGTTGAACACATAGTTAGTCTTTATGGGTGTTTTCCTGTTTTATTACTCGGGGAAGTGTCACTAATAGATTTACCAATATGTCCGCTCTACATCCTCTGTCAGATCCACTCTTTTGGTTAACTATGGTTTATGTTTTCCCATTTCCAGATTACGTTGTAATATTTTCTTGTATGTAGGTTTTGTGTCATTTAGTTCAATTTATTTTGTTTCATTGGCTTTTATTTACTCCTTGTAAGTTTCTTTGCCATCTTTGTTTGCTACTCAAGTTCTATGTACTTTGGTGAAGACCATTCCCCATCGTCAATATTCAATTATCCAGCCATCAGCTATTGAATTCACATAATTTTGAGCCAGCCTCTTCTTGAAGCGTTTGACTCGTGTAAAAGCCTTATTTTTTCTAACTTTAATTGATTACGTTTAAACATGTTCTGAACTCACTTATATGATTCAGGTTTTCAATAGATTGCTGAAGCCTTGACACCTTGTATTATAAAATAAAAAACTTACCAAATTTAATAGTACAGCCTTTAGATATCAAATAATTTTGTAATTTTGAGACCGGCTTCGGTTCTATGACGAACCATCTTCAGTCATACAAGTCATAATTAATCCATAATATTAAAACTGGAGCACACTTTCATGATTGTTGGGACGTTAAAAACTTTTTTTACTATTTCTATATATGTGTTTGTTTGTATAGAAATAGTAAAAAAAGTTTTTAACGTCCCAACAATCATGAAAGTGTGCTCCAGTTTTAATATTATGGATTAATTATGACTTGTATGACTGAAGATGGTTCGTCATAGAACCGAAACTGGTCTCAAAAGTACAAAATTATTTGACATCTAAAGGCTGTACTACCAAATTTGGTAAGTTTTTTATTAAAACTAGGTTACAATACCTTTCCGACGACAGTTCCAAACAAGTCAAATAAGTTGACTACATGTTTCGGAATTCAAAATTCCATCTTCAGGTCGTGGGTTGGTGTCAAAATAATCATCAAGTAATGTTGATCTTGTCAAAATATTAAAAACAGACAGTTTACATATATGCCTACACACTGCGTGTACTGTAACCTAGTTTTAATTCGAATACAGTTTCTGGAGGCATTTGCACAATGAATAACTTTTTTTATTTTATCAAGTTTTCGCTTTTACATCTGAACTTAACATATACGCTACATTTAGGGGATTGTGTTGAATTGTTAAGGCTAAATCTAAACTAGTATTTTGAAATTTATAATATAGACACATTTAAGGGTTAACATTTTAGGGTTTCAAATGTTAACTTTCGAATTCGGTACAGCCTGAACCACTCTACAGAAATAATTTATTCACACATCACTTAAAAAAGCACTGAAATTTCTAACGATTTCTGCAAACAGAATTTTGATATTACAATTAGATGAATTTATTAATATCTTGGAAAATAGCAATTCGTGCGATTTTGCTTGAGTTAAACCTACGGCGATATTAAAATTCGACTGATTGTAATCGCCAAATAAATATTTTTTTCTCGATAAGTGGATTCGGCATTACAAAATTTGAGAGTTAATATTGGTCTTATGGAAGGAGTGGCAGTCGTGCAGGACTGGAGTCCCCTCTTTAATAATGTAATTTTAAGGAGGTGGGGGGCTATGCTATCATGTTTTTTTTTAAAGATAAATGTGTTATTACTTTATAATTTCTACAGACTTCAAAGAATTCTGGTAAATCAATCTTGGATAGATCGCAATTTTCCCAAAAGATAACGTCTGAAACAATCTTTGCCTACTGTCTTATTAGCCAAAAATAAAATGTATAATGTTAACAAAAACGGAACACTATTGTAAGGGAATTATTTCACAAAGTAAAAATTCGATATTACAGCATCCGATATCGTTTAGTCTATCCTATAAAATAGGCTTATATATGAGCCATAATCAAAATGTTTACAATGTTTACACGAGTTAACTTTGAATTCATATACATCATAGTCCGCTTACATCAATCTCCAACTACATAGGGTACCCACAAAACTTTGACAAATATCTTAAAACATATAACCACTCCGATTTAATTTAAAACTGATCGTATCAATAATATGAAACGGCGACGCCCACAGTTGAATAAAGGGCCCGGGCTGACCCGATCACAAATTTGACCCGTGCTGGAGCCCCGCCAGCGCCCCACACTCGGCCTATCGTCCTTTACGATATTTCATTTTTATGGTTCATAGAGTAATTAAATCTGGGACGCTTTATGCAGCATCTAGACAAATTTGTCGAGTTTGTTGTTGAGGACTATTTTGTTGCTATTGATAATGTCTTATCTCTGCTTATGTTGATAATATGACACAGCAGGATTTATGTAAGGCCTTGAAGCATAGTTTGTTCAATTCTAATAATTTTACCAAGGCCATGTCGGATAAAATACACTTTTGTTTATTTAGTGAACGAAATGTAAGTTTGGCTACAAGTTTTAAAATTTAATTTGTTTGGAAATATTCTTATATTTAATGATTTAATGAAAATCTCCATAAGGATATTATTCACTTAAAATATGCATAGAAAACTTTTTTAACAGCCCCCCCCTTGAAAGCCTATTTATTGATATTTAGTTTATATAAAAAGCTTAACTATTACTAATTTGCATGAATAGATTCAACGGCTAACGTATAAAGTTTTAAAGAGTTATTTTCATTGAGGGTTGAAATACAAATCAAACCATGTGGAAAGGCAAACATAGATAAAAAATAAAGGAAACATAGTTTTTTTTGTAAACACTCATGATTCGAATTTTACTAAAGTCTTTTCTTTGAAAAATAATAATTTTTACATTTTCAAAGAACGGAAATTGTGATTTGTGTAACTTTATTAAAGCCTTATGGAAAAATACGGAAAATATAAAAAATGCAGTTGGGTGGATTGAGAAGAGGCAGACACAGAACTGCAGACTGATGGATACACCATTTGATGTGACGCGACTGAATAAATATTGGGGTGTAACCACTTTCGTTGAATACTGTGTGATTTTATTCACATTTTACGTGGAAAATGTACGGGGCGAGTTTATTTTTCTACACCCAATTAATTAATCGTACTGATGCATGTTTGTAATTGTTCATGGTTTTTTCAGACAGTTTTGAGTTATTGTATTAGAACGTGTTTCTGTTTGACAAAATTGTGTTAGGAAAGTAAAACGTTTTAAGTAAAGATTCCATTTAAACTAACAAAAAAAGCAAATAATTTTTTTGAGTTTGTGGTTTTATTTCACTACATTTTGAAGAATAAGATAATAATTGTAGTCAAATTAAGTTTGATCATAACAATCTACTGTCATGTCTAATTAAATATTTCATAATCGCCTTTACTTATTGCCTTGATTTGTCAAGTACTCCTCAATTAAAATGAAACTCTTTGTTAATAAACTATCTATCATCCTTACATATTATGATTAGCTTTTATTGCAAGCAATTATCATTAACCACTGAAAAATGTTCTCAAAAAGGAAATGTAATTTTTGGAGAGGAAACATGCGATAGCAGATATTTAGGACAGAGCAGTGTGTCATAAGCGGCCGGCTGACACATGACGCCACTTTGGCCGGACAGTGACGCATCTTCTCCGCTCTTCTGCCGCTATTATTTATCTTCACCGCGTGTTTTATTGTGCACTTTACTGGAGTCCTGGACACCGAGATATTGGCTCTTCCTCATCCTTGGCTGACAGAAGGTTATAAGGATGAGATACCTGATGTTTGTCAATAGATTATGTCACATCACCGAACAATTTCTTAATGTATATATGTGACAAAAACTTCAAATTGTTCAGCTTTTTGTTGCGGATAAGAAACAGGGATGAAATTATTACTTTTAGAGAGATTATCGAGGGTTAAATGTTGTTTTTACATTTTAAAAGCACAAAGTGTAATACGACGTATTGCTAAAACGGGTAAAACGTTTAAATTGAATGAAAATGTGTAAGAACTTGCAAACAAAAGATTTAGACGACATTTTTCAACTATTTTTTTCATGTTTAGGTGTGACAAGCAAAGCAATTAAATGACTGCAACCCATCTAAACGGCACATAATCTTACCTGGTCAAACCTAGTTACTAGTCTAACCAAACCCAACCTAACTGAACCTGAACCTTAACTATCGCATCCTTTATATAATTTTATAGACAGTTGTAGAAACATACAATCCATTGTCCAGAACTTGCATCGACAAATACGCTGACAAATCTGCAAGGAGTGAATTTATTACTGAAACTATTTTTACTACCACCAAAGACAAAGTAAGACCTCAACTCAAAGTATGTTACTTCTATATAGAATTCCATCCTTTAAAAAAACTTCACACCTAGAAAAATAAGAATGAATAAATATAACGCACTCTTACGTTGCGAAAAGTCTTCAAAACCTAAAAAAAACTGTAAACCTATAAGTTTGAACACGTCAGTGGAGTAGGGAGGGAAGAAAGATAGGGAGGAATGAAGTCTCCACTGAAGTAGTGCGAAGCTCCGCCTTGAACATGCTAACTTACACCGAGCGAGCACATATCTGCCTTTGTTTTATTAAAACTTTCCTAATAAAAGATCTCCAGTTGTTCCTACTTTATGCGCGTGTTTTATAAAATGAATACGTTGAAAAATTTGACGCAAATGTGAAGAGTATTAAAATTTTTTTTTATTCCTTTTCTTGAGATATGTTAATTTATGGCTTTTAATACGACTGCCATTCAAACATTCAAAAGTATTACATAATATTTTCGTATGGTTTTTTTATTTGAATATCGACTTTTACCTTATATTAGCAATAGTAAACATTTTATTACATTGAAAGATCTATGTGCTGTGGTTAGTAAATGAATATATTAAATTTAACTTTTACTGAAAGGTAAACTTAATTATATATTAGTGATTTTCCTTAATACCTTTATTTAAATCGATTTCACCGTAAAAATTGTTTGACTGTAAATATCTTGAATGGCTTAAATCGCAATGATCACAGATATTCCTAGAATTGGCCTAATTGAATCTAACAAGGTATTGTATGCGTGTACCTTATCAATTAAACATGCACACACCCCATATGTTATATCTTTAAATTATAGAATCTTATTTGTTTTATACTTCTCTCCTAATTATAAACAAATATACAACTGCATTACAGATAATAAAATAATAACTTACTACAGTTTACCTCACAGGCACTCAAATTAAATCAGTTAACGCTTTCACTTCAGCGAGAGGCAATCAGTTGTATCCAAGATGGCGTCGCAATTCATCAAGGGCCGTGTCCGGCGGGAGGCGGCGGCGGTATATCAGGCGCAGGAAGCCGGGCCTGTCGTCCTGGGGACCTGAGACGCGAGCAGTCAAACCGAGGTACTTCACTTGTAATGAGTTCAAACCGAGGTACTTCACTTGTAATGAGTTCAAACTGAGGTATTTCTATTGTAATACTGTTAAACCGTGGTACTTACTTGTAATACGGTCCGCTCGATTCTTTAGATACCTGTGTGACTTAATTTCTTAGTAATCAAGTTGATAAAAATGTTCTTTTTCCATATTAAAAGTATTGGGATTTGGAATGTGTCAGTAGTGAATAGCCCACAACAAAAAAATATCTATACTGTATAATGTTGTTTCTTGAAAAGTAATTAACATTAAAAACACTTAGGGATAAAAGGTTGTTTGATTTATCCTAAATAAACAATTTTCAATTAAATATTAGTATATTTTACTTTATTTTCATATATCATACTACATTTTGTATTATATCGTATTGTATTGTGTTGTGTTGTGTTGTGTTGTGCTGTGTTGTGCTGTGTTGTGCTGTGTTTTGCTGTGCTGTGCTGTGCTGTGCTGTGTTGTGCTGTGCTGTACTGTACTGTACTACACTGCACTGCACTGTACTGCACTGCACTGTACTGCACTGTGCTGTACTGTACTGTACTGTACTGTACTGCACTGTACTGTACTGTGCTGTACTGTACTGCACTGCACTGCACTGCACTGCACTGCACTGCACTGCACTGCACTGCACTGCACTGCACTGCACTGCACTGCACTGCACTGCACTGCACTGCACTGCACTGCACTGCACTGCACTGCACTGCACTGCACTGCACTGCACTGCACTGCACTGCACTGCACTGTACTGTACTGTACTGTACTGTACTGTACTGTACTGTACTGTACTGTACTGTACTGTACTGTACTGTACTGTACTGTACTGTACTGTACTGTACTGTACTGTACTGTACTGTACTGTACTGTACTGTACTGTACTGTATTGTATTGTATTGTATTGTATTGTATTGTATTGTATTGTATTGTATTGTATTGTATTGTATTGTATTGTATTGTATTGTATTGTATTGTATTGTATTGTATTGTATTGTATTGTATTGTGTTGTATTGTATTGTATTGTATTGTATTGTATTGTATTGTATTGTATTGTATTGTATTGTATTGTATTGTATTGTATTGTATTGTATTGTATTGTATTGTATTGTATTGTATTGTATTGTATTGTATTGTATTGTATTGTATTGTATTGTATTGTATTGTATTGTATTGTATTGTATTGTATTGTATTGTATTGTATTGTATTGTATTGTATTTTATTGTATTGTATTGTATTGTATTGTATTGTAAAGTACTGTATTGTATTGTATTGCATTGTATTGTGTTGTGTTGTGTCGTGTTTTTGTATCCTATGGAATGTAATAGTTCCATTGTAATCATATTGTAATATTTCGTACTATAAAGGAAACTTGAATTACTCGGGATATTCAGGATACTGCTACCTACCTTGAATATTGAAATTTTTTATAGACAAACATTCCAATTATTAGTCTTAACGAGTGGATTCTTATGGAGTTATTATTTTGAAATTTTCGATGGAAAACTATTTTAATTATTAAGACTTATAACGAGTGGTCTCTCATGGAATCTTGGGGCTTGCAAATTAATGAAAAAAAACCTTTTTAGGTTTGATTGTTGAAAAGCGCTTTTTATATTTCTAATTTAGAGGCAAATAAAAGTAAATCAATGATTTTTGCGTTTAACTTTTAATTTAAAAACTACTTGCATGAACGAACTTGTATGAGGTACGCAACTTCAAGTGAGAAACCCAATATAATTCGCATGATTAGTTTTTTCAATGACAACTCATCCCATTTACACCGGCAAAAGCAATTGTTGAACTCCATCAAAGGTGTAGCCACTGGACACAAGTGGGCCAGTGATCGGTGCATTTTTCACGACAATTCATCAGCCGCTGTCAGTGGCTGTCAGTGGCTGTCAGCGCTGTCAGTGTGACGGTTAATGGAGCACTCTGACAGGCCGACTCCGCTGTCCAGCTGACGAATAATTAAGGAACTGGCCACCTGAGTTGATGGTTTTTAAAACGGTGTATTTCAATGTAAAAACTCTATCCAAGCCAAAGTTTATAAATTCTAGTCAAACCGATATTTAATATATATAAATTAAAAAAACAAAATTCTAAATCAATCTCAGGTGTAAATATTAATGAACGTCTGATAATAGTTTGTCTCGTTTGTGTTGTAAATGGTTAAATTACTATGTTTATATTTTTCTAACCTGGGCCTTATGTATTGTTTAAAAGTATCAACATAACAATAATATCGTATTATTCCGAAAAAAATCAATTTATTCTGTAATATTATTTGCCTTTGTTAACTCTTCTTACCCAATAACACAATAAAACATTTAAGGTCTAATTTTGTAGTCATATCCAGATATCATGACCTACTTACTATGGACTTAAAGGTGGTACTGTATAACTATGAATTCATATAAATCAATTTATATAGAAACAGTGCCAGCTTTACATTATTGCAATAAATTTGTACCTTTACTAATTTTTTAAAAAGTTAATTTAATATACAAGTAAAGGGGCGAAAACTTGTTAAATTCCATTATTAATGCATGTTCACATTTTAGTAAGAATTGGTTGCATTTTGTCATTTTACATATAAATAATCTGAGTTAGGACAAAACAGTTGTACGTGGCCTTTACTGTTTTTAATCACGAAAATTTAAAGTAAAATCACTTTTTCGTTATACTGCTTCAAAAACAGATGTTTTAATGCATGTTTTCCGGACCTAAATACACTCTTTTTATTCCTAGGAATTAACAGCTGATGTACTCGATACCAGCTGACTCTTTATAGTCCTAGGACTATAAAAGTCAAAAAGTGCCGAGTACGCCGTAATAATCGAACAATATTCATTCGATTACAAATAATCGAAACATTCATCGTTATTATCGAAACATTCATTGTTGTCAGTTTAATCAATTTGTGAAACTCGCTCATTTCACCAATCGATTATTACATGCGTTCGATACGTCGATAGTTGTTCATTGTTGTCAGTCTCCCCTAACACAAATGAAACAGACAATCAGCTGATTGCTTCAAATAGCAAGAACAAGACGGTGGCATCTTTTGAAGGCATCTCTAAAGGTAAGCAAGCTGTAACATTTTGGTTTTCTTAAGTAGTTTACGTGTTGTATTGAGCAATATAACGAAAAATATTCATCACACGGACCTAAAGCTGCTTTTCGTTACTCGGTCATTTTTCAACCTCGGCTTACAGCCTCGGTTGTAAAACTTGACCTTGTACGAAAAGCGTCACTTTAGGTCCTTGTAATGAAATATACTATTATAGAAAGTAATTCACCCTAATCATATTTAATATTTATTCGTTTGATTAAAAGTGTTCATTATCGAAGCAATATGTGTAACTTATGTCCCTCAATGATACTCTTGACGTATAGGTCCCGCAAAAACGTATACTTTTGTACTCGTTATACATTTTATATGACACAGTGACCAAACTCTTATTAGTTGTGTAAAACGCGTCACATTCACAGTGTAACCCCATCACCTATCAACACATGTTATCAGTCGATGATAGATTGGGCGTCACTAACATAAATCCTCATTAAGTGACGTTGTGTCCATCACTGTAATATGCTGTGCGTGTAGGTCGTGATAGTGGATCGCTGTTATCTTGTTACACGTGTGTTGGATGGAATAATCTATGTGATTACCGTGATAAAATATCATATGAAACATTAAAATATGATTGTTACAGTTTAAATGAATATTGAAGTAGAATTAATTCTTATTTAAAGTATACTAACGTAAGCGGGCAACTTCAATTACTTAAATTATTGTTTTATTATACTAACTCTTTGTCCTATTTTGAATATTAAATAAAAATAAGAAGTGTTATAGCTTTGGATATTCATTGCTTATCCATTTACTACAGTTCAGCTCAAATATATCTTTTTAGAGAATTGTTTTCATTGCGAAGATGATGGATTCTTTACAAGCCGTGTGTTTGATCGAAAGAATTATTTTGTTATAAATTATTTTGATTTTAACTCGGATCAGGGTTAAACGTGAATACAAAATTGTTATAAATAATTTCGCGTATATTTTTATTTAAATTAAAATGCATATTTATGTTTGATTTGTATTTAATGTTCAATTTATATTTCATATCCAACATGTTTAAACATTAAACATACAATGTATAATTGTTATAAAAAAAAACTTTAAATTAGTATTAAAAAGTGTGACTGTCAAATGTCTAAATACGAATCCATTTCTAACTAAGTGAGAGAGGAGGTCATTGTAGGGGTGGTAAATATTTTGGGTTATGAGCTATTACTTTAATTCAATAAATCCTTTCTTCAGACTCAACCTATTTAATATTACAGCAAATACAACAAAAATGTCTTTATTTAATAAGGCAAATTTAAAGCCATAAGGCAATTGCTTACACATAATCAGCTTACTCTGCATAACCTGTTTACCTTCTTAAATAGCTATTGCAAACTCTGATCAATATACGAGTAGAATCAATTGGAACATTGCATTTGAGTAGCTAAATACTTCTAGTCTACATTAACAACATGCGTTTCAACAGCATTGCTTGGCAGCTGGACAAGAGACAAGGCAAGAGTGGTTGAATCCAAGGACGATGTCAATCATAAGATTTATACTCGGTTAATGAAAGAGTCGATCAAAAGAATCCCAATCAGAGAGAGGAGGAGCGATCGGTAAATCAGGGTTTTATGGGACGGGTTTTCGCTGTGTAGCGCGGAGCGGCGCGGCGGCCGGCCTGGGGAAATCATACTCAGTGTTCCCAGAATTGAACAAAACAATTATCGTACCAGATCAGGAAAATTATTGTGAATGTACTTAAATAATTGTGCTCTCCCAATATTCTTTATGAATTTTGTATGATTTTATAATTTTACGAAACGATACTAGAAAAATCATGCCAAGGCATTCAAGAGTACCCTGAAATTCTTTCAGGAAAATTTAAAGTAATTAAGAATGATTTGTTATTTCTAAGAAAAGGGGAACTCAAAACATCATAAATTTATCGTACTAGACCAGGAAAATTATCGTACAAACTATCGTACTCTCCAAAATATTTTGTAAATTTGGTATAATTTTACCCAATCATAAAAATAGTGAAATCACGCCAAAACATTCAAGAAACCCCTATAATACCGTAGGAAACCATTCTTAATAATAAGCCATGGTTAATTATTCTTCAAAAAAAGCTAAAATAGGATTCAAATCCTTACCTAACCTATCTTAACATATCAAATTTGAATCACACCTCATACAAATGTACTATAGTTATCGTACTTCTAGGGAACACTGATCATAGTGGCAGTGGTATTGTGTGTCAACGAGAGAAAATGTGAGTCAGCTGTGCATTGGTAAAAAGCATTTGCTAAATCAGACGTGGAATCCAATTATTTAATTAGTCAATAGGGTAAGTAGAGTAACTTTCTTAAGTAAAGTTTATAGGTAGCCTTTGAACTTCGTGTCAATAAATTTGCGATTACAAAAATGTTACTGTTAAGAAGTGTGACAAACCATGTTTTTCGTCATACTGCAGAAAATATTAAGATCATAATGTCAAGAAACTGAAATTTAATCCATGTTCACCATTAATATCGGTTTAAGTATTGTCAATCTTGAATATCTGAATATTTTTTGCAAAAAAAGTATCGTTCAACAGCCCTCTAGCCTTAGGATAGAAAAACATAGAAATAATATCCTCAATCCTTAGGAAAAACAGCTGTTATAAAAGTTATGATGAAGTTACTATGTCAGTAATGATGTTTGAACATAAAATAGTTGGGTTATACTTTTTTATCTAATATGAAGCTGTTTTATATATTATTAGAGCATGTGAAACAATATAGTAAATTATTCAAACGTAGGTATAACAAATGGGCTAATGGCTCAATGTGTAAAACCACTATTTACCCAACTAAGAGGGATTTCTTTCTTGTTTTAAGCACGCTAAATTAAAATGTAGAGGTAAAAATAGAGGTCTCTGACCTTAGATTTGTAATACAACCCTTGCTTTACTCCGACTTACGGTTTCAATAACGTTATTTTCAAATGTAATCATCATACACACTCGTACTCTTTCAATAATACTATTATCTTTTGACTACCCCAAATATTCTACTTCCATATAACATTGATCATAATTTTTCACTCGTTCATTTACATACGGTATCTCAGTAAATCTTATAGAATTCTTTGTCAGATAAGCATTTTCATTGTTCAAAGGCATCCTAATGTTCTAGCTGATTCAATTTCCTGTATGTCTTAGAACCCAAATAAAATAAAATACGCCCTCTATCTTTATTCTAACGTGTTGTTAATTCAGCCTCTACATTCAATGTTTTAAGCTATTGATCGTTGGCTTCCAATGTTAATTTTGATTGGTGCAGAGGATGGTAAGGGATAAGTAAAAGGGAATAAGCAGATATTTTATTTTTCTTAGAGCCTAAATAAAATAAAATGTCCTCTATACTTTATACCAAAGTGTTATTAATGCAGCTCTACATTCAATGTTTTAAGCTATTGATCGTTGGCTTCTAATGTTAATTTCAATGGACGAAAGGAGGGAAGGGGAGGAGTCAAAGCGAATAAGCAGAAGACATATTTTATTTTTCTTAGAACCTAAATAAAAATATCCTCTATGCTTTGTCCCAAAGTGTTATTAATGCAGCCTCTACATTTGATGTTTTAAGCTATTGATCGTTGGGTTCTAATGTTAATTTTAATGGACGAAAGGAAAGGAAGGGGATGAGTCAAAGCGAATAAGCAGCAGTGGTGATTTACACTAGACAGCTGAGGGGAAGGGCCGACGATGGCGGGTTTTGTTTAAATCATTGCCTGGACCTCCCCCTGAAAATGAGGAAGACTGAAGCGGGTATGATTTACACCTTGGCGTCGGGTTTGCCTAAAGGCCTCACGATAATTGCGTTTTGGGAGAGAAGATGTGGAAGAAATCTTTGATGCTCTACAATCAGTAGATCGTGTCACCATATTTGATAAGCTTTATTGACAATACAATTCTTCCTGCTTATTATAAATAAATTAATTAATTAGAATTCCTTTATCATCCAGCGTTCCTCAGTAGAATACTGTTTTTCAGAACAACTTTTGTCAAATTATACATTTAATATATATACATTTAAATTACAAACAAATTCAACAATCAACAACTGTAACTGATAATCACGAATTTAACAAGTATTCAATTCTTTATTTTATTGCCTTGAAAGTTTATAAGGAAATTGTTTTAAGGCAAGAGGGGAGGTCGTTGTACAATTTAGGACCGAAGTAGAAAAACCTTTTCTACCGGCCTCAAGCCTGACCTTAGGAAAGTGCAGGAGCTTCCCATGGCGGGAAATGCGTTGTGAGACCTCCTCCCGTAATAAGAGTTTCTCACAAAGGTACTGGGGCTCTTGTTGGACAAAAGCCTTATGCACCATGCAGCACGTTTTCACCCTACAGATTGAGTCTACCAGAATCATCCCGGCAGCATTTCTAAATGGAGAGACATGTTCCAATCGATGAAGGTCACAAAATGAATCGAATTGCTGCGTTTTGTAATTTTTTAATTCGATACATGGCCTCACCTGAGACACTGTTTCCATAGACCGGGATACAGTAGGTAAACACTGATAGACTAGTGACTGCCTAAGGTGCAGCTTTGCAGTCTCTGGCAGCAAACTAGTAGACAGTCACCTCAGCCTTCCTATAGCACGCTGGGTAGCATGCGTGACATGTTCTGAGAAGGTGAGGTTGCGTCTAGCACCACACCCAGCGTCTTCACTTTGTCACACACGGTCAATCTCTCACCATTGAGTTCAACCCGAACTCCAATTCCACTGGATTTATTGTAGGTGAAGTATATTACAAATTAATGTAATAACGGGAGTGTTTTAATTTTAATAGACATGATAGGGATTACAGTATGATGCACCTGCTGATTGTGTCAATAGATTTGTTTTCAAAAGATGCTTCCTACCCTAAGTATTTTTTATTCCTTATTACTATTTCGAATACGAAAATTAAACAAATTGTCTTAGCTTAAAGGTTAGTTCAGTTGAACACCAATTGAAAGGAACAGGTTTTTAACATAACACATTAAATAAGCAGTGCACTGAAACAATCATATTCATATTCTACTTCTCAAATTTGAAGTGAAATTATAATATAAACAGTACGTGTCCAATATAAACTCAAATAAATATAAAATAAGAAACATTATTTTAAAACAGCTAATAAATACTGTTAAAACCAGGGGAATATAGACCATAGTTGGAATAACATGTTCCATGTCTTTTGTGACTTACTAAAAAATAACTAATAATACATATAATTATACTTTAATAGATTTTTCTTAATATTAAATTTGAGACTGAGTAATTAATACACTTCAGGCAATATATAATAACTTTATACTGATGAAATACTAGTTCGATATATACATTCCAAACTAGTATTGGCATTTCTACTTAATTAATACCATGAACGTTACTCATGTTCAGACACAGTTATGATGAACCAAAAAACCAATGATTTATTATTCACATAAATCATGATCATTCATCATTCATTATTATTCATAATCATGTTTATGTGTGTGCACATTGTCATACAGAGTATAACAATGTGGACCTTAACCGCGTTATTTGACTGCTTTAAAGCCTAATCTTAAAAATAAATTCAATTTTCTCAAGCGAGTCGTAATTTACCCCTGATGCGAAGATGTATGGAAAGAAGTTTGTTGATTTGTTTCACTTGAACTTGTAACTGCTGGCCAAGGCGCTGTACACATTTGTCAGTCCGTCCTGCTTTAGTTGGACAACTTAACTGTTACAGTCTCGTGAATTAGCAGACACTTAGATGAAAAGCAGTTTTTACTACTGTTTACTTTTAAAACTTGGTAAAACGTAAGTTAGTATTTCCCTTCATAACGTGATAGCAACTTTCTTTAGATAAATTTGACGTTGTTCTTCGTTACTTCGTCTAGTAACGAAGAAAAACTTCAAAAAAATTGTTGAAATACGAAACTGTCAATGCTTTTAATAGCATTCATGAAATGTAGTCAAAATTTTGTTAAGATTTAAAATAATTTATTGGAAAGAATATTTTGTTGAATTCTTTTTTATTTTAATGGCTAATTTTTCAAAATATTTTACCAATAGAGTTATGGATCGGGATGGACTTAAAAAACTTTTTGCTTTTTTGTTTGGTTTCAGCATCGAGTTATTTTGATAACTTTATTTATAAAATAATTCCATAGCCAACAACAGTTTTGGTCAATTGCACAAAAGAGCAGAAAGAAAGAAAACAACTAATAAAAACCATTTGAAGAGATTCTTCATCTTACAAACAAAAAACATCCATTCTTAGGCTTTTACAACCTAAGAGGCATGTTTATCTGTTCAACTTCCAGCTAGATATTTCTAAGTACCTTATATGATTTTGATATTCAAAAAATTGATTAAGAAGGAAATATAATAAAAAATTGTGTCACGAATTATGATATATTTAAGTTCATTATATATATATATATATATATATATATATATATATATATATATAAACTCAATTTTAAATTCACACAATACTTAGAGCATCAATTTTAAACAATTTCATATCATCTGAGGATGATGAATAATCTTTAAGACATGTCCGAACACAATTTGTATTAATATATTCAGTCTTGAGCTAAGGAACAGTGCAGTTTTTTCTTTTTTTGTACATTAAAGTTAAAACATGATTGGAGGGGTAAAAAAGCGTAAAAAATTAAAGGATGAAAAATATTGTAAAACGAAACGAATTAATACAATTTTAAACTGTAAAAGTAAATAAATAATTAAATCTTTATTTTCTGCAGTAAAAGAATCATAAACTTCATAAATCTTTCTAAAGAAAATCGTATTCTAGTAGATTTGTTCAAAACGCCAGTGTAGGTATCATCGGTTTCCGCATGCCACAGTCCGGCAGGTTAATTGAAGTACGCTAACGGTCTTAAGTGACGGCTGATGAATCGGTGTGAAAAATGCACCAATCATCGACAACCACTTGTTGGCGGAGATTGATCGTTTTATGTCGCTCTTTTTCACTGCCGAGGTGTAAAATCAGTCCATCCCTGGAAATTTAATATACGCGAGGTTATTTAGAGTTCAGAAGGTTTTGTTTTATTTTATAGTATGAACGTATGGGAAGTTTGTTGGTATGATACTTGAAAGAAGTGTTTTAATAGCCAATATAACAGAATTTGCCATGATGTGGCCTTATATATTACGATTTGATTGAGAATGAAAAACAAAATTCTCTTTCGATTTCCGTAATTTGACTTCAAGAAGTCTTTTTAGATTAAGCACAATACCAATAAAACTAAACGTTACTAAATTTGAATAGTAACATTTCTTTTAATCAGGTAATTAACTTAAATTTATGTATTTTGTACATATAAACTCTCTTGATCCAGTTAATTTGCGATATTAGAGTAATAAAAATTGAAACCGAGTATACACATGAAAACCATCAAAAAACCATCACACACATGAAAACACATGAAAACACACATGAAAACCATCTTTAAAAAACATAGAACTGAATACAGTAATTGTCAAGAATGTGAATCAGTTATATCATCAATTTCACTTCAGTTTACATACTTAAACATTCAAAAATAATTCTAATTTGAGAATAAAATGCTTCATATATTGTCTTAAAACGCTCCTACAAATAATTTTATATTATACTTACTATTAAACATGATTTTATTAGTCCGATATATGAGTTTTAATTAAAATAAATTGTTTGTAATTTAAATTTAAATTTATTTTATTACTTAACACATTTTTAGCTACTTTCTTGCTTGATATATGGGAGACCGACGAGTATTGATTTTCCTTAGAGTGGAAATCACATGATGTCAGTTTTCTCCCTCAGGTACTAAAACCGTCACAGCCACCGGCAATAATTCTGGGGACTGGAAAATCCAAGTGAGATAAAGTGGGGGGCGGGGGGAGGGGGGGCTCCGGCTCCGTGGGGCTATTTTCTCCGCGAGTGTTGTAAGAATTACTGTAAACAGCTACAGATTGGTAAACAGTAAAGAGTCTGTACTGAGGGTGTTAATGTTGTCTTAAAAAGTTACTCACTGTAAATTAAACTTAAGAACACTCTTACAGAATTTTAAAGTACCGCCGTTGCAGTAGACTCGCATACGCAGGGACTTTAAGCATACGATGATTATTTCAATTCTGATTATAAGTATATCATGGGAAATGAATGTGCAGGTTTGCTTGTCTAAATACACGAAAATCTAATCGGATTCACTCAATGTTCGTTACACCTCAACTAGGCACATGAGTATATGGCTATGAAAGTACATATTTATTTATGAAAATAAAGCAATTGCGTTTCGCCATCAGGGGACCTCAAAACAAAAGTCATGATGATGATCCCGCAGAGTCCACAGAACTATGAGACCTACGAAAAATAGGTTAATCCCTGTAAGGGGATTCTACTAAAATATCAAACTATTATATTAAATATTAAACTTATCGGCCCTGAAAAGAAGTAAATGAGCTATCTTTCTGTTTTTGCGAGATTCTTAAGAAAGAAGTACACCCGTAAATAGAAAAGTAAAATAAAGATATATCTATAACATTGAAAACTGTTTCCCTCATCAAAGCAAAATACAAAAAATATACCTAAACGTTAAATGAAAACGTTTTCTCTAATTAGAGATTATATTTTTTCAGGTGTACATAATAGTGTGAACTAAGAAATTTAACTATTTCATTTATAAGTTGATTTTTTACAAAGGGAATTCTGTACATCTTTCGGTACCCAGAATATTTTTATTCTTCAGAAGGCTCACAGATCAAGGAACAAAAATAATACTACCCAAACACCCAACAAGTTCGCCATGAATGTCGAAGCCACTAACAGCCAACAACGATGGGGTTGCCGACACGCCGACACGGGTGTTTTTTTTTGTTGAATCTGTATAGTCCAAGACTAACAACTTGTCCGTACCGTCCACAAGCTGAATGCTAAAATCACCACGGTCTGCGCCAAGTCATTCGCCTCGAACCGTACCTCGACCATTTACTTGACCTTATTCACCACGACACAGCCATTACTCACCGCTCCCGCTTGTCGCCGCATTCACATGTGAGTGAGTCTCTGCCATTGCTACCGGTCCACGTCCTTCATTCTTCACCCGTCAGCCTTCATTAGTCACCGGCTGAAGGCGCAACTGTCGCGATCCCAGAATTAGGCCCTTTGTACCAGCTCTAGTTCTTGATTGTGGCGTTGACGTTTTAAAAATGATTCGCTAGATCGGCTAGGTCGATCTAGGGGCGTCCTGTGGTAGGCAGTACGTGTTGTTGATTGAGGTTGCTCTGGATGATTTTGGCGTTTGATTTTGTTGTTTGTTTTACTAACAGAGAGATTATGAAGGGAATAATTTGTGTTCTTGGTCAGCAAAAACTAAATACGTCCTGAATCTGGATATTAAGGGCACTCAAAGAGTGGGATATTAACATTATTTTTGTACAGGTTTGTAATTCTGGATCACTGGTAAACACTTCACGGTGATTGTAAAGGAATCGATGAGTTCGTCAGCAAATTTTAGATTTTTTTATCATTTAACATCGCAGTTACGGATTTGTCAAAAGAAAATGTAAATATGATCTTAAAGCTGTTTTCATATTATTTGGTCTACGGATAAAACATTTAATGTTTTAACTATTAATTTCCATTAAATTTTTATTGGTAATCAAAAATTACATTCAGGATTATTTTCAATGAAAACAAACTTGAACTAGCTCAACTTAACTAGCTCGTTAAAATAAATACATTCAGTATGTATATTGCTTACTCATTTTAATTCTTTAAAATCCTGCTTCACTCTCGAAATATACATACCCTCACCTGCAATAATAAATATCCTGACCATGAACATTTATTTTATTAACTTAGTAAGTAATCAAAATATCCATTTCATTTCGTTTTGCTAATAGCGTCTGCATCCGAGTATCTGCAACCATGCACGCACCAGCGATCAGCTGACTGTTATAACTTTCTTACATGCTTAATTCTTATACGTTCTCACAGCTGATTGTTGTTTATGTTAATCTGATTCGATTATTCCTACCACTAAACCAGCTGTTAGCGCCTGCATTCGTTAACCTGCAACATATTTGCATGAATGCGTGGAAATTTAAAAGCGCTCTAATTTTTGAATTATTGATTTCAATACTATTCTCATAAGTTTACTTTGTCTCCCGCCGGGAGACAAAATAGTCACTTTACTCTTTCTAGGAGGCAAATCATTATTTGACTCACGCATTACAAGGAGTAAAAAGCGTCTAAATATAGCAAGTGGGGAAAAATATACATTCTACCAGCAGATTTAAACCCTTAGCATTACTCTTAGGCAGAAAAATAACAAACAAAACAGCAAAAACTGAACTTGAGTTCCCACTCCAAGGTTCGTGCTCCTCACTGTCAGCTCTCATCGCTCTCGCCGCGTTTTTGACTAATGGTTTGGATTACTCGACTGAGGACTCCCTAATTCCTCTCCATTTAGATGTATATTAGCCCGAGGGGAGGAGGGTGCGACTTTCAACATGTGTTTTACACGAGTCCATCACGATTTGTCAACCTGACAGACCGCGAGTGCGATCCTTGCTGTAGAAAGATTACGGATGACTGAAGGGTGTTTTTTTATACCTTCGCATTTATTACTCTATGAGTTTGTGTGGTATTTTAGAGGTTTAATGTTCACAAACCAGGTTTTTTAGGGAATTGTGAAGGAGAATTCCTACAATAACAAGGTATAAAACTAACTTTTATCTACCTACACACCGTGTTAAGGCGTACGAGAATAATCCCTCTTGCAAAGGTGAAAAACTAACGACTACTTTCCAACCAATTTGAAGATACTGACAAAATAAAAAAAAAAACCCCCGAGGCAGAAATTTTGGTTTAGTTTATAGAAAAAGTATTTTACTCTATGGATGAGTTCCTTGAGCGGAATGAAACACCGGACTAACCACCAACATGCACGCCGATCTTCTCTAATAATATGGAACAAGACAATAAGTTCAGGTAAGATCGATTACGAGATTCCAACATTACGAATTTAAATTCAAAGGTTATAAATGTAGTCCACAACTTTGTATTCCTTATATAGGTAATAAAATCCTTTCACATTTTGGGATGTATTCTCTTATACCCCATTGGGTAAGTACTCTCATCGGCTTAACAACTACAGGCCATAATGTAATGTGACCTAGTATAATATCAAACCCCTTCGATTACGATATGATTTCCAACCTATGATTATCCCTGAGTTTTCATCTTGGAAGAAACGGCTTAATAAAAGAAACTCAAACACAAACCCTTAATAAATAATAAATATGTAAAAAAAACGTTTTTTAGGTTCTCAATATCACACGTTCTTGACAAAATAACCTTATGTCATCCAAGGATGAGGAAGAGCCAATATCTCGGTGTCCAGGACTCCAGTAAAGTGCACAATAAAACACGCGGTGAAGATAAATAATAGCGGCAGAAGAGCGGGGAAGATGCGTCACTGTCCGGCCAAAGTGGCGTCATGTGTCAGCCGGCCGCTTATGACACACTGCTCTGTCCTAAATATCTGCTTTCGCATGTTTCCTTCCCTGGAATGCCCAACACTTTTCTAAGACGGATAAACATTTTCTCCAGTAATGACATAATAAAATAAGTTCTTATTTTAATGCTACCATTTAGTATCACATGTTTCCCTTTCCTTAAACTCCCAACACTGTTTTGAGAGTATACTCAACGGTGATGTTGAATTACTAGCGACATATTAGAAGTTTGTTCGTAAAATTATATTTTTAACATGGCATTAAACATTGATTTTTAAGATTATCCGTCCATTTCCTATGAAGGAATGGTGTTACACATTGATTTTTATACATTGTCCATCCATACAGGGATCATGCCAAGACAATACTTTCACCCATGAGAGAGAATAGCTAAATAGATCAATTCAAAGCAAAGCTACTCTTTAATGCCATCTTAAATACGAGATTTTTACCTGAAAATCGTATAAATTAAAAATTGAATCTATGACAGTTGACACTTAGAATGAGTAAAAATTTATGTACGATACAATAAAAAGTACGCTTATTTATCCTAGCTTTAGGTTTCATAATTTTTAAATTATCTACTTAACGTTTTCTTCAATATCTGCAGTAGTCTTGATTATCGATAGTCTATTCTTACTTCTCTCACCTGATCGGTCGGTATCAAATATTAAGCTTGAATAAACCCCCTTTAAAAAAATTTAAATTTTATAATCTAATCTGAAAAATTCAAAAATATCCTCTATTATCCTCATTGTGATCCAAAGTGATTAGTTATTTTTATATAAACTTTTATAAAACTAAACTAAAGTTAAATACGTATACCTTACTATCCAATTATCTGTATGTTAGCATTAAAAAATATAGGGTTCGTTAATCCTCTTGGTTTTATATAATAGATTTGTAATTCAATTAATTTGTTTTTTGTTTTTTTTTTTTAATATGGATGCATCAAACAATTACATGCAAATGTATTATGATAGAATTTAATTTGTTTTTATTCTTACCTAGCATAACCTCGACTTGCTGTAATTATCAAAACAAATTATTACGATTATTTCCAAAATTAACAAAACTAAAACAATTTCACAGTCAAAAGAACTATAACTAAACTATATTCTGTTTTTAAAACTAAAATATATGGTTAAATATTTTTTATGTAAACTCGTAAATACGTTTATTTACCGATTATGAATGGAAAAAAAATTCTGTTTGAATATATATGAACACACTGTTGGTTACTTTCTCATATCAGTTAAAAATAAACGCAATATTTAAAATATTAAAAACTAAATTCTTTGAAGAAAGGTGTAAAAGAACTTCTTCCTCCCGATCCTTACGATTTTCCCAAATCATGTACACACGATCCAATATCCGCGAGTTATTAGGGGGCCCTAAACCTGTCCGTTTCCTCGCAGAAAGTCGTTGCCGTCAAATTTACGGGATGCAATTCAAAACTAAATCACTAGAGCCCACATTATGTCAGCGTCGCTTTTCCCCGCCGTAAGTTACCCGTTGAACGTTGAACGTTGAACGCTCGCCCTACAGGCCACACATCAAGCTGTACCTTGGACGACTTAGGGCCCTTGGTGATGACGGGTTTAGTACCGAAGGGAAAAATCTTACATAACTTATGCTGAAATTAAATTCTAACCCTAGTTCTTTTTTCTTGTAAAACTAAAGTAGATAGGTATGTCTTCACATTTGTAGAGTGTTGGATCGATGCTCATCTCATTTATTATTTAAGTTATAGTTATGTCATGATGAGATTGAAGATTCAGAAAAATGTATGGAAACGAGATCAAAAGTTGTAAAGTTAACATACTCACAAACACTGAAAAGTATCAGCACTCTTTAATGCTTAAAATAAGTTTGTATTCTTTTTTATGCAATAATAGTTGCGTATTGATTCATATTCATATGCATAGAAAAATTATGTTTTAAATCAATATTGAATTTACTGAAATTATAATTTAACAAAATACTTAAGCGCTTGAAGAAAACAGGTCAACATGAGTCACAAGCAAAGGCTTATAAAACAAAAAAAGTAGTTGCAAATTAATTTGCTGTTGAAAAATTAATTTTAATATTCTCTATAACAACTAATGGTAACTTATATATTTACCACGTTGTGGCAGTATTCATTTTACCCTACGTCCAATCATTTAGACATATATTTCATGTATTTGGAGGATTTGAAATAATTCCAGTATGATAGGACCCAATTATTGAAAAAGACAACACTGTTATTACGTAAAAATGATACTTCATTAACAATGCTTTAAAATTGCTCAAAGTCTTTGTGAACGACACAAATTTATACAGACTACCATATTTGAAGACATCCAGAAAGAGGAAATCCGAGCTACAGTTTCCCTAATTTACATTCACATCTTCGCTGACTCCGTCGAACGAAACGGACGAGGTTGTAACTATTAATGATTATGACTTGATTCTGAATATTCAGATAAGCTTAGCTTAGGGCCGAAATTTACATGTTAAACGGCGACACCCCTCTCAAAACTGCTTCAGTATGTTTGGCATTATATTACCCGTTCTTTCTTCTCTTTGCAGTTCTTTGTTACAGTCATAACGATAAATTTTACGTGATCATATATATTCATATTGAATTTGATTGCAAATATAAAATCAAACCTTTTTAAGTAGAATATTGCTTTGAATTACTTTATTAATTGCGTCGTTTTAAGGATATTCATAAAATATTTTTTTATGCGAAATATTAGTCTAAGTTTATAGTTATATCCTATTAGAATAAGGATTGCTCTCAGATATTTATTGACTGGACATAAAAGGCAAAAATAACGAATACATATATTACGGGTAATTATTTCCCGTTGTAGTACATTTTTTCACCTTTGAAAACCTAATTTATTTACTCTTAAATGTTATGATAATGTGATTTCTTAATTTATGAATGTTGAATGAAACAAGAGGTGTTGTTACAATGATGTATTCACATTCTGCTGTCGAGATTCTCACATCCAGTTATTTGTATACGAAAACATCGGGGGATTAACAAGAACTTTTTGTAAAAACCAGAATTGCATACCGTAATAATCACTCCTGTTTTGTACCACTTTTGGAGTTACACATAAATATATTAATTTATTCGCATAATACTGTATAAAATAATAACATATAATAATAATATATAATATATAATAATAAAATAATAATATAAAATAAATTAATAATGTATTAATTTATTTATAAAAATATTTAAATTTAAATTTCATTTTAATTTTAATTTTTATTTCTTGCCACGTCATTTTTATGTTGGAACATAATTTACACTTTAGAAAAACGTTAAAGTTCAAACTAATCCAAATTAATGATGGCTACAATTAATGTGATGTGCTCTCGCAATTTTATATCTTAAAATATCTTACTGTAAGCGTAATCTGTGCTTGTACATTATAAATATGTTTTTAAATATGGCGGAATTTTAAACTATTTAAACCAGATTATTAATAAAACCCTTGTTATTTTCTCCCTTTTACATAAAGTGTTTTCCGCACTTTTCCACACAAATCTTTGAGTTTTATACATTTCAGTACTCTTCTAACACAATCACACTGAAATATTTAATCATTCTTAAAACGTTAGCTGGAAGGTAAACACCACCTGAGCTGGAGTCGTCGGATCAGAAGAAGCAGTCCATCAGCGAAACGTCCGCCCCTCGCCTTTGTGCACATGATGGACGCCGCCTTATCACACACAGCTGTAATTAAAAACTACCTCTGCTATAAATCAGCTGTTACCTCCCCTTCCTCCTCCCCCCTCCCCTCTCCTCACAAAATACAACCGATCCCCTCCCTCCATCTCCGGACCAAGAGATTTACATCCCTTGGAAGTTCTGGAATTTTTTGTGGGTGGGGGTTTGGTGTGGGTAACAGGTTGTTTTGGAATTGTAATACTAGTTATGTGAATGCTAAAATAGTTTTTAACTTACTGAATTTAATATAATTGTATGTGAGTGTTGGGGATGGATCCAGATTCGACGGTGTGGTTGAGTCATATTATAACAAAAAAATCATCCCGATTACGGTAGATCGAATTTGCCTATTTAAAGGCTTAAAAAAAGGATACAAATGGGACTCCTGGAAATAATTACCTTTGGAAATCATTAACTTTACTTAGGAGTCTACAATTACATAAATGTGATACTTCATTAACAATGCTTTAAATTTGCTTAAAGTTTTTGTAAACGACACAAAATACAAACTACCATATTTGAAGATATCCAGAAAGAGGAAATCCGAAGCTACAGTTTCCCTAATTTACATTCACTTCTTTATGGCAAATGATAAAATGAAAATCAAGATAAGTTAAATTCATATTTTGGTATTTTTGGAATTTCAGGATTTGGTGGCCAAGATAAACTCGAATATTGAAAATGGCTTTTTGGAACAAAATTAACAGTGTCCATTACCAGGTTATGTTACGCAATTAGGTTATTAAAATATAGCTGGGAGGCGCGGCATTCCCCTAAAACTGGTACTTACTTGTTCACAAGCCCTTGTGTACTGCCACTATTATCTAATCTAATCATTTAATATGTATCGCAAGAAGCGTAAGCGTAATATACATATCATTAAAATATATAACTAATAAAGTTAAAATATATAATATATATAATACGTTACATTTCTGGTCAGTTAAAAAAATCTCGTTTCACACGTTTAAAACACAATATTATTTTGGTTATCTATTCAAAATTATGCTAATCAAAATCATTGGAATTCGGCGTGTCTTGTCTGGGAGCAGATTTATCGCCAAAGATTGGCTCGCCGAAGCTGTGAATATTCAAAGACGAGTTGTAATGATTAACAGTTAGTTCCGACTTCTTCCGCACCGAGTTGTCCAACTGCGCCCAACGAAAGGTGAAAGTAAATAAAATCAGCCATTGGATACAATGCTTTGTTCTATTGAGTCTTGGAATCATGAAGCCCCCAACAAAAATGTACCATAAGGTAGTTATTTGTTCTATTTTGATAAATGATTCTTCCCGTTTGGCAAGGTACGTAATTGTTTATTTTAACTGTCAGCTTATAAAAGCAACGAATAAACTTTTTGCGGCGTTTTTTTAGCATCCAAAGAGGCTATAAACCAGCTAAGGACTTAACAAATTGTTTAATGAATTTATTTATTTTAAATTGTTATCAATTTGTGAAAAAATTCAATTTTTACTTAAGAATTTGTAAGAGCATATGTTTTGTTGCTTATGGGAAAAATTATACTATTTTTTCTTGCATATTTTTACATAGAATTTGTCAAGATTTTGAAGTAGTATATTTTCACATATATGATATATTTCCTACTTACGTGCACAAATAGCTTTTCGAAGGTATTGATCACCCCTAAGGTTTGAAGATTGATTGATAGCTGATATTTGACTCTCGCGGATCAAAAATGTCAGGTTTCAATCTTGTGGTTCACCTTCTATCAGACAGACCGTCATATATTACATTACGTATTTGATCTTATGCTTCCTTCTATTTGAGCCGTAAAAAACTTTCTAAAGATAAAAATATGTTTAACTACAGGTTACATAAAATTGTAAGGTGTAATTTCAATTATTTTTAAATTATTAATTCAGTTTAACAGATTCGTATTCAATGTAGGCTACATTGTAATACCATCTCCAAAAGGCTATACATATATGCAAAGGGGTGCTGATCTTATACATGTTAGTATAAAATACCCCTGTCACAGCAAACTGCGTACTCAGCGAATTTCCAATTACAGAATATCCAGTAATTAAATACATTATTACGAAAAAAATAAACAAACGATATATTTATATATTAAAATAATATATTATAGCTTGTTTTACAAAAACTTTGTAAAAAAATATTGGTAAATTACTTTTATGAAAGAACACAAATATTTCATATAATGAAGAAGGCAAGAAAGTTTATGTTTTAAATTATATTAACATATAATTGTTAAAAAAAATTCTATTAATACATTGATAAACTGAGAAATCACTCAAATTGATTCCTTGAAAACCTCAGTAGAGAGTAAATACGAAATTGGGTAAGCTAACATTCTGATGCCCTGATACTAAAAACACAGGGGGAAAAATTATCTCGGAGAACAATGGACTTAGAGAAATGATTTAAAATACCAAATTGTCTGGTTTTTGCAGGTAAAAATGCGTTTTCACAATAAACTAACTTCATATCCAGAAAGTACACATAAAAAGCTGTCAATTAATATAAATATTAATATGATTGCTGAGGTTACCCTGAACGGATATTTTTTGTCCATTCTGTTCTGTTAAAACGACGGTAATAGCTTAGCCTATTTCTAAGGAAATTCGCTAATAACTTAGAGACCAATGGACCTAGAGCAACGATTGAAGCTACAAAATTGTTTGTTTTTTCGAGCTGAATCAAAAGGTGAAAGCTATAATTTGATAACTTTGATTTTTCAATTTGAAAATCTCAAAAAACCCATTTTTTGGTTGGCAAAAAGGGGCCTTCCAGAGGTATTTTCGCTTATATCTCGGAGACCAATGGACTTAGAGAAATAATTTAAAGTACCAAATTGTTGTTTTCGAGCTAAATCCAATGGTGCAAACAATAATTGGATAAATATAATTTTTCGATTTGAAAAACCCAAAAAACCCATTTTTGGGGGGTAAAATGGGGCCTTTACCCCACTTTGGATATGTCGATCTGGCTGGTTTACGAACTCGTCCAAGAGAATCTATTTTTACATGTCTGTACCAATTTTGTTACGATCGGAGGATATTTACGAGAGTTATCGTGCTAACAAAACTCAAAAAATGAAAATTCTATTTCCCATATAAGCCCATGTTAAATTTTCAAACAAATCGTGATTTTCGCAGGCAAAAATGCGTTTTCACAGTAAACTCACTTCATATGCAGAAATTACACATAAAAAGCTGTCAATTAATATAAATATTAATATGATTGCTGAGGTTACCCTGAACGGATATTCTTTGTCCATTCTGTTCTGTTAAAACGACGGTAATAGCTTATTTCTAAGGAAATTCGCTATAACATGGTTTATGTGTATTTGTTTAAGTGGATTGATACTATTTAACTAAATTAATTTGAATGCAACAGTCACGTATAGTTTCAAGGGACGACTACAAAATGATATTAACAAAAACATTAAAAATAATACTGTGAAGAATGTAACATGAATTGTGTTATGTGCTTGTATTATTAACATAACAATCCTTTTTAAAATCCAATTCACTGCTCTAACTATTGTTTCTAATGAATTAAAATTTGTTTTTGTATTTGATTGGTTAACAAACATCATTGCATGGTGGATGAAAACATATATTTTGATAGACAACAATCACATTTCAGTTATCAATCACACTTCAGATCAATAGCGATGACGGACTTATCAATCACTGCCTTTACCGACTGTTTATTATCACATGTGCTTTACAGTGGCTTTTTCAATCATTTCTCATTCCAAAATGTCTTGTTCATTTTCTTACCAAAAAAAACATAAGTTTTAAATTTAATATTTCACCTTAATTTATGTTGATTTTTTCTTCTGAATGCAGAAAATGGGAAAAACGAAATTCAAATGTTGATTGTTATACCTCTTGAAAAAGTAGGTTTTGGAGTTCTCTTAGATCTCTGCGAAATTTCTTTTACTCCAAAATAAGGACTATGATTCGTGCAGATATTTTAGGCATAGAATAGTTTTAAACATTTAGACTTTTATAACCCTTAAAACCTTATAGCCCTATCTATTAACCTCATTTATTACTGTAGCTAATAAAAAAAACAGCAATGCCGTGGATACTAACAATACTTAAAGTTGAAGGAATGATAGCTCGTTTCAATTTCATTACAATTCTTTGTTCTATCGAGTCTTTAAATCCTAAAGCCCCAACATAAGTGTATCATAAGGTAGGCATTTGGGTAGTGAAATGGGCGTGCCATTGTGTGGTCATAATAATATTTAAATCTCTGAAGTTGTGAATTTGTTTCTTTGTTTTCAACTACACTTGATCTCCTGAACTCATACTGATACGTGATATTGATATAAATATCCAGTCTAACGGTGCATAACTATTTTAAAACAATAATAATAAACAAAAAAAACTTCTGACAAGATGCTGTAGCAGCATTCTTAAACAAAACAATAATTTAATCCCGTAAAACAGCCATCAAGAGTTAGTGAAAAAACATAAAAAGCCAAGTTTTCCAAAAATGTAAAAATTAAACAATGGTTGCTTGGTTTTGGATGTCAAGAGTTATGTAGCTATTGCTTTTGAATCCCACTTTATAAATTCTAGCTCTTAATAACCTTTATAATTTCGCTTCGCAAGTTTATATAAATTACTTATTAACGTCTAAGAAATGATAACTTTAACAGTGGTAAGAATATAATGCAACAGACACAGAAGTATAGAGAACACAGCTTTTCCAATCGATCTAATTACTTTGGGTCTTGTAATATAAATGCTGTGTAGGAATAACAGGTGTACAATATCTAATACTTCAAAGATTCTAACCCACAAAATATCATTACCACATCAATTTTTTCCGATATGGAGCGAGTGAAAAATATCCAAAGGTAACAAATCGCTCGTGACCGACTGACAGATGACGTCATTTGTGACTGATGGAGAAAAGACAGGTTAGGATGAGCCGCTCTTTCACGTGATTGAAACCTCACGACGAGGCGTTTGTCACCCGGTATCGTCCAGAGAGAAAACAAACACGTTGTGCAGAGAGAAATTACTTTATACACTTATATACAATACTTATCGTTTATTGAGTACTCGACTGTTTGCCGTGCAACAACAATTAAAAAAACTCAGTTTTGGACTTTACATGAATTTGTCCATCCATAATTTGGAAAATCAACGTCATCTATATGAAAGTTATATGACTATATATTTTATCCTTTCAGTGTGACAAAAACGCACGCTGGTGTGTATTACAAGGTGGGGATGAACGAAGAATGAATATGAACGGACGAGGTGATTTTTTGTAGCTTCTTTAAACTAGCAAAGTTCAAATTATTAACTGTTGGAAAATATTTTAATTTCACTTCATTCACCTGTTATTTAAGATATAAACTGTATAGTAAATTTTGTTTGTTAGTTTTTAGAAACAAAAAAGTGTTTTGTTATATGAGATTATGTATTAAATTTTGTTGCTTTTTGTGGAGATAAAATTTAACACTACGTCTTCAACTGTTCAACAATAACTCTAAGAACTGATGATTCGGAACCTTTCTCAAAACATATTGAAAGAGAGATCAAGAATCATGGTGTAGTGTAGAATTCGATATTGGCTTGATATTGAGGCCTTGGGTTGTCCAGCTGTGTCGCAATAGCCCCAAGCTATAGCAATATCTACTATGTTATATTCCCACTACTTTTTTGTTGGTTTCGTTAATAATACTTGTAGGTCATGCTTGAACGGATACCGTCCGCGAAATATTTCTCTTGGTTAACTTTTTGAAAGTAAGTCTTGTACCCCCTCCATAGAGCAAATCTTTAATGTTAAGTCACTGTCATTTTTTTAACGTGACAGCAATTAATTAATTAAATTAAACAAAAGAATCAATCAGATAGAGGGATGCATAAAAATGACAAATCTTTCATTGGGTGTACTCCCACAAGTGTTGAAAGGAGACAGGGCTTAGTGTTTGTCTATTTTAAAAGAATACAATCTTGTCCAATTGAGAAAGATATTTCATCGCCTTAGACTAAACTTAACATTATTTTGTGTAGACATAACATTGTTAAATCGTTCATCTGTTTGTCCAGTTATGCAGTATCGAATTAACATGTGCTTACTAATATTATGTTCTTCTCGTAGATCAAATGTATGAGTGGGACAACGAAATGTTTTTTGATAAAAAGAATAAAAATTGCTTTTTCTGTAGATTTTTACTGATTGGACTAGCCACTGGCTTGTTAATTTGTTATTTATATTTTTAAGCATGGACCTGAGAAGTTTTTGATACAAATTATGATTCAGTTGGAATTAATAGATATTTGCAAACGTTGCCTAATTTAATTCTAATACGTTCACACCCTCAAACATAATTTAAAATTAAAATCTCTTCCCTCGACTTCAATTAATTTAAATTATATTTTTTATATCATGATTCCATTTCGTGAAAATAAGTTTATATATTTTTTTGGCTTGAAATCTTGGATATTCCGGTAACATTTACTCACAATATCGTAGCTTAGTTTCCTCAAAGACTGCATCATCAGCTGTTGTATCAATAACTCATCTCATTTTGATTCATTTTGATACCAATCAAAGTCCCAAGTAGTTATATTTAATTATCACTACAAAAAGACCCAATGTGTTACGTTTGATGAAAAGAGTTTTCAACACAGAGAAAAACATTGTGACAGACGAGTAACACATGACTGACATATGCCAATATTTGATTTTTTATTGGACGCTGAAGCTAGAATATTTTCTGTAACACTAATCATTTAGGAATCAAAAGAGAAAATTCCATAATTTCTGTTGTTTAGCGATTGTATTTTAGCAGTGTGAATCCTCAGACAGAGGCATGTCCCCAACTATTTGAATTAAACCACCAAATAAAGACCAATCATGGACGTCTTAAGAAAACTGCGAAAATGTTATAGGTCTTAGAGCTAGCTATAATCAGGGCCTAACAAAACTGGGTGTATGCACTATTATGGTGTGATGTGTTGTTTTTTTTGTTTTACTTTCTCATTTGGCTTTAGAAAAATCCGACAAAAGTTTGACGTTAAAACCCACATACCAAGAATTGAAATTTCTTTTTCAACATGTAAACTAGTCCATACTAAAATAAAATAAATGTAAAAGTAATATATTTGACCATATTTAGGCCCTGCTAAGCAATAAGATTAATGTGTTTAATGTCACCAGTTTTCCTGGATCGTGTATGTTCACAACACTAGAGCAACGCTTTTAAGCAAACTTGACCTATTTATCACCAAAATTTAATAATTCATTCATTCCTTAAATTTTGCATGTATTTTTGAGATAAAATAATTCAATGAATGTTTGCTTTTAACTAATTAGAAACTTTTATACAAAAATAAATTATAATCCATCCAAGGTAGTATCTCAAAATGTCCTTCAGTCTATTTATCTGTCAGCCAAGGATGAGGAAGAGCCAATATCTCGGTGTCCAGGACTCCAGTAAAGTGCACAATAAAACACGCGGTGAAGATAAATAATAGCGGCAGAAGAGCGGAGAAGATGCGTCACTGTCCGGCCAAAGTGGCGTCATGTGTCAGCCGGCCGCTTATGACACACTGCTCTGTCCTGTATATTACTGCACTCGTGTATGTTTTGTCATCGTCAAATGTTGATTCAGATACGGAAATGAAGTCGTGTTGCGTCGCCAAATAATTAAAAAATTCCATTCATTTAAATTTTTCAATCCGACATAGGTTAAAAAGGGAAAACAAATAGTGTTACTGATAGGTTGACACTGCTCTAAAAGGGAGAAACCACATTCAAAGAAATAAAATTTATCTAGTTTAATATTATTTTGAGTTTATATAGGGGTTGCCGAGTGTTTTTGGCAAGGTAGAATAGATAACAAAGTCTGTACTTATTTTTAAAGTGTGTTAAAAAAGTTTAATTAAGCAATATTTTTTATTCTAACAATACCACAAACTTAAAATTAAATTTTAATCTAGCCAGAATTTGATTGATAATAAATACATGAGCATAGAATGTTAAATATAATTTTTTATCGTAATATGGACATATTATTATTTAGATAAGCAATTCACATTAATGATCTATATTATTTACGTGTGACTACCAGACAAGAAATACTTTGTCTGAAAATACTTTGTTGTTGAAACCAGTTTGTTTTGGTCGATTTATTTAGCCATTATGAAACAAAGATTATAAAAACTGGTCAGATTTATTTCTGGCCCTTCTTATCACAATATAATATGAAACAACGAAGTACAAAGTATTTGGAATCTAAAATTAATCACCCTCACGAATATAAATATAACACATGAATTCTTTTGTGAGACCATAGTTTATTCTTTCGCGTGGAATAGGTATTGATGTATGAATTATGTTTTCTGTTAGCTTGTCAGGGAAACGCTTTTATTGTTTGATAGTCCCCTATGGATTCATTTTTTATTTTTCTTAAATAAATCATAGTGAGAGAAAATTTACAGTTTTTTCCAAAAGTTTAACTATGGTTTTTTAATACATAATGTTATAAGCAGCATTCAAAATAAATAACAAAGAAACCACCGAAACTTATAATACTAATAAATGGTGAGTAGTTACAAACATCTAAACTATAATTTCCTCTAAATATTGCAAAAAGTAGTTTTAATTTACCATCCAAACAAATCTAAAACAAAAATTGCCATATTTCAAACCGAACTCGCCAAACAACTTTATAAGGAAAATTGGGATTCTTTAAAACTGGTCTGATATTAAGGTTCGAGCTCAATAAAGTTGGCAGCATTGAATAAATCGATTGATGGATGAAGATTGGCAGGCCTGATGATTGACGTCGACGTTAGAAATTGACGGCCTTCGATAACGTTCCTCGTCTTCATCAGACGCCTCAAGGAGGTCAACAAATTCAGTTTTCGCTCTATAAAGATGAAAGGAGATACCTTTATCGAATGAAAACAGACTTGCAGTAATGTTTAAGTGTTTCCTCCCTTGGAAAGAAATTTTAATTAATGTTTGACTGTGTAAAACTTGCTTTGATTAAAATTAATATTTACCATGTTTTAAATGATATTTTACGAAAAAATTAAACTTTTTAATAAATAAAATGTTAATTTACTGTATTCAAAATAAATTTATATTTTGATTAGGATTTTTGCGGACATTTGCCATCACTGATTAGTAAAAAACAAGTTTCACGACTGATTGGGTGTGGACGTGCTCTCTCCTGTCTGGTGATTCTTGATACTTGTGATTCCTGTGTTATTTTGTGTATTGTTTTTCTTTTCAGCTTATAGTTTTCGTGACTGCTTTTACAGTTCTCTGTTTTAGCTGTGTTTTTCTCCAGGTTTTCCTGGCTATGTGTTACTAATCTTGTTATGTTCTAGGTTTTCTTCCACCTGAAGACGAGGTCAGATTCCAGATCCCGAAACGTCGTGAAACTTGTTTTTTACTAATCAGTGATGGCAAATGTCCGCAAAAATCCTAATCAAAATATAAAATCACCATCACCAACAATGAATTTCAAACAAACAAAATAAATTGTTTTATCTCATAATTAATAGTTGAAATATTTTACTTTGCAACATTTTTTGATTTTTATCGAAGGTTGTCTATAACTTGACGTAGATAGCTATTAACCTCATTAATGGTATTGATTTATCTTAGTAATTAATGTTTTTTATTTTATTGTTTTAGAAGCTGAACATATTAGTTTATGGTTCTGTTTTAAAGTGAAGCAGGATTGGCCTTCAATATTTTAAATAGTGTGCAGATACTTTAAGATTAAATACCATTACGGGGTATTAATAATACTTAAGGAAATAATATCTAACAAATATATGGTATTGAATACATTAACATTATTTTAATGCGAATGTAGTATATGTGGTGGGATATGCAAAGTAAAAAAATAAATAAAAACTAAAAACTGTCCTCTAGGACGTACGCGTTTTAAAATAGATATTTGCATCGGCTTTGACTGTAAAGTAGCTAACAATGGTAACTTAAAAGGTCTTATCTATATTTTAAAGCAGTAATCAGACAGAATCACTACATAGCTCGTACACGTAAGCATTTGAGCTTAACAGCATGGACAGTATGTTGATTTTTTATTATCCTTTGCTCTCATTCTGCAAAACACTTTTCTCGACGGACATACATATATCGACTACCTTTGCAAAAATAAATTTACCGGGAAAATTTAACTGAAGGAAGTGCTGTAACCTAAATAATACTAATAATTTAGGTTAATTAAACTAAATAAGTTCAAAATTATTACCCTTTCCAGAAAACGTTGTGAACCAGAAGGGTAATAATAATCTAAGAAACACTAATATACCTAATATACCTTAGCACTAATATATTAAACAATACAATTTAGTTTCTCGTCAGTTTTTGACGTCGAAGTCAGTTTTCAGAGCTGCTAACCCTCCTCCTTCTAACAGCATCTCCGGAACTCTGTTTTACACATACTTATATGGGTGTAGCTTCTGCTCTTCAAATATGCAAACCTGCAAGTTCTACATTTGCTCTACAACAATGTATTTAATATAATAATAACAGTGCCAGTCATTAACTTTTCACGATTTAAATAGATCTTTACATTTTTAAAACTTATAATAAATTTAATATTTTACACAAAATATAAATTTATGAGACCGATATTATTGTTTTACCTATTTATTGATAAACAATTTAAATATAACTAAATTACTTTATTGATTATGTTACTTCCAAAGCGGTGCCATAACTACAAGAAGTAATCTTGCTATAACTCCTTGGGGGAAAAACGGTTTTAATGTCTCTAGTACAATATAAGATCCCCAAAAAAGTAATATCCTAATATGAACCGTAATGTAGATTGGTGGGTTTATTGTATATAAAATGATTTGATCTGTTCCGATTGAAACCCATAAGCCCCATCCGCGTCGCAGTTATGAGAAAAGTTGCCCTAAATCGGTTGCCCGCCAGAAGACATCTTCGGAGACAACGTCATAAAAACTTGTCCGCGTTTTTGATATCTTTGTTAAATTATTTCTTCTGGTCAATGGATCGGGAAGACACCATTTTTAGAGCATCATATATACAGAGTCATTTCAAACTGTTATGCTTTCTGGTACCATTTTTTGGGCACCTATGTACTATGTACAGAGTTATTTAACACCGGTCTGCTTGCTGGTTTTTAAGGAATGTTATTTTTATACAAGTTACTTAAAAGCAAAAACACAGCTCAATGAATCATTGAGAAAGAATAAATTAAAGAGATGTCATTTCTACAACAGGATTTGTGTTCAGCCTTAGTTTCTTACATGAAGTAGAGAGAAAGGTCACCTCAATGTGTTCATTATGAGACAAAATCTACTGATCTGAAAGTTTTGGAACTTATTTTAACAGGTTACTAACATAAAGAAAGTTAATCTGGAGTATAAATCGAACTGACATTATTAACTATCAGCAAAAAACTTGTTTTACAATTGTTTTAATCTTAAAACCAATGGACTAAAATGATTAGCCAAACATATTTTGTATCCATACAAATTCTACTCCAGTCAAATTTAACAAATGACTGTTCATTATTTATCGAATTACTGATTATATTTAGGCAAATTGACTATTGCATCATGCACGTTTAGGAAAATTATGATGTCATGATGAATGAAGGAATCGGCCTCTTGTAATCAGGTTTAAACTAGAACAAAGTTTTCTTATTTCCCTTGATAACCAAGTTTGCAAAAATGACAAGATGTCAGAGCTCATGAAAATTCTAACTAACTCTTCAATGTCGATAACGATTACTTTGACTGGTTTTGTCAGCTAAGTATAGATTTATGTAAACTTCTTGGTGAGCGCAAGGCATCAGATAAAAATCCAAATAAAAATTTAAATAGTTCTTTTTGTCTAATACACAAAATATTTCCCTTACTGAACAAAATATTTTTTATTGTTTTCCACCACTTTTTCATAAATTTTACCAAACAGCTTTTTGTTTTGCCAGCTGGTAATATCTGGACTAGTTTCAACTTTTTCTTCACAGAAAATGTAGGATGAAATTAAATTTTGTTTCGAATCAGTTGGCACTATTTAGTCCCGCATTACACTATGAAACATTTTATAAAAGATTTTATTTTTATCAATCAAAATTTAAGCCTGCTGATTTTCAAAACAAAATCTTTAATTCTGGTTGGACAAATAAATCTTTCATAACAGTTTCTTTTATAAATCAGCTGGCTTAAATTTTGATTGGTCAAATAAAATATTTTATAAAAGATCTTTCATAAAATATTTGATAGTGTAATGCGGGCCCAAATACTGCCAACTGATTCGGAACAAAATTTCATTTCATCCTATATTTTCTGTGAAGAAAAGGTTCTTGTAAAAGATTCTTTATAAAATACTCGTATTTGATAGTGTAATGCAGGCCTTAGTCTGAGTTACTTTATTAAAAACAATTTACTGTATAATTTAGCAAAACCATTTAAACTCCTTAACTGGTTAGGATTTAAGTTATTATATAATGGTCTTAAAGATTATTTAAATTTTGCATAAATCAAACAAAAACAACTAAAAGTAGTTATTAAAGTTCTGTAACGATATACTACTAATTTATCATAAACATTTTATAGGATATGAAAAATAAGTTATTTTTCTCTTGGCTATGATATTAGCATTTTACAAAAGCCCGAACGACCAACAACAAAGTCAATAGTCCCAACCATCGCAAATATTATCTGACTTTTACTAGAAGATTTTATTGCATTATTATTCTTTACTATTCTGGTGACATTTATAATTGACTGTTTATAAATTACATGTGAAATTTGTTATCATAATTTCATTTTAAAACTCTGTACAAAGTCATAAAAACCACTAAAAATAAAATACCATATTTTTCTATATTTTCTCTAAATCTGTCCTTACCGTTGACTTAAAATGTATGGTTTCCCAATATCAATGTTTTTCAGTATTTAAATCCAATCAAATATATAAACAATAATAAGTACCACCATTGATTAAAAATTAAAAAAAGATAGTCCAAGTAATGTTAAATTTTGAAGCCAAAATAACATATGATCATTTGTTTAAATAATGTCCACATTCTGGTTGAGATTTTTATATTATACTAAAGAAATTAAAAATACCTTTTTTCCTCTCTTTTGCGCTCCTAGATTTACATATATTTTTAAATGAAATGTCTATTTTATCCCTACACCATATTTTAGCCGGCAGAAGCAAAAATGTCCTGTTTCAGGGATATAAATCTTTAGTTTTAATTCACTCCTGGTGCTATCTTTAGTGACGAGTGCCGAACTAATTTTGCGAGTGCTCAATTTCTGGCTTCAAAACACCCACAAGCATGACAGTATCCTTTTAGGTATAAAGTCAATGGTTTCTCCAATATCAATGTTGAAAATCTAATGGAAAATTAAGTTTTTTTAATTTATTGTGTTAACTGTGTTTAAAAAATATATGTTTCACCATACCTAAGGGAGGAATATTTTCCCCAGAATCATAAAATCAAGAAAACCAAATTCTTTAAAACATTATATAAAAATATGTTTTAGTCTGTTCAGCTAAATATGTGTATTATGCGACGAAATCAAGATTAAAATCTAAAAGAAAAGACTCCTAATAGAAATTCCAAGAAAATTTGACTCAAGTTCCATTTCACTAAATCTTATCTCATCAATCTTTCTGCTGATCAGCTTTCAATCTTGATTAACGGAGCCATTTGTTACAATTAACTTCATCAGTAGTCAATTTCCAAGTTTGTAACTATTTAAATAAATGTTCATTACAAATAAATATAGCTTGCCTAATCTCGGTATGCCATGAGAAGATTGCGTAGATATGAAAACTTGTTTTCATCATACTGTCCCGAAAACAGCCGTTTTTAGTTCTCTAAATCGTAAGCAAAATGATCGTTTTTGGATCACTTCGAATAGGAGTACTGAAAAAACATACGGTAAATTTTGCCGTACTCTAATGTCAAAATTTGTTTATATTACGTTTGAAAGGTGGAACGATTTCTTAACTTGAGTTTGTAAACAACTAACAGATGTGTAAATGACGATGACTATTTTGGATAACCTAAAAATTATGTAGTCTAATTTTTTAAAGATTAAATTTTTTAAAAGCAAAAGTGTCTCCTTGGTACTCGATCGCATTTCCAAGCTCGGCTGCGCCTCGCCTGTAAATTACGATCTCGTACCAAAAAGAGCCACTTTCGCTCCTAGTAATGAAAACTAACTTTATAGGTGTTGTCAAACAAAATTCTTCGCCTTATACTGATGAATTTCCTGCTCCCTTTTTGACAAAACATAACTTGCTTAACTTGTATCATAATTAATCATGGCCATTGAATGAAGGTTGTTATTATAAGCTGCAAAATGCTCTTAATAGTTACTGTTGGATAAAGGGTTATAAAAAATGTATTTTTTTAGCGATGTAATAGATGTTCGTATCCTAATTTAAAGTTTAGAAACTCATTAATATAAACCATTATGATACACATTTAATTTTAGAAGTTTTTATTTTTGAATTGGTGGCTAATTTAATAGCAAAAGAGGTTTTCTATCGCTGTGTTGTCCAAAAAACACGATTTGAAAAAATGCAAATAAAATCATGCCTCCTTCTATGAAACAAGTAAGAAAAGACAAATTCTTTACCTACTAGTGCAATAAGATATAAACCAGGCGACTTTAAGAAACTAATATACATTTGCCAAATAATCCCGTGGTAATATTTACCCAATGTCAGCCGAACAAAGTTTCTTAACAATCATCAAAAGGAAACATCGGGACAGAAACTTGGACTGACGACTGTTTCCAGAATGTCTTCTTCCAGAGGGAGGCACAAACCAAGTTTTCTCATAAACTTGAATGGAACGGTTATACGAAGCCTTCCATGGGGAGAATTTAATTAAATTTACTAGTTAAGTTGATCGGGTATTTGATAATATGTGCTTTGTATTTTAATTTCAAAATATAGTGCGAGCATTTCAATAATGTTGTTTAACGTTCATTATTAATAAAAAAGGGATTTTAAAACTTTTCTATCTATAAAACGAAAAGAAAATTATGTTCAGGTGTGGATGGCTTAGGAAAAAACATCAAAACTATGTTGAAGTCCTTGGCTGAAAGTATTCTGTATATATCGATCGATACAGTATTTTTAAAATATGAACATCTTCAGTATTTTTAAAATATAAAACTACTAGGTTTTTGGAATTTTCTTTGGTTTTCTGAACTGTAGATTTAACTAAACCCCTTCAAAATTATTCGTAATTTTTTTGTTTCACTCTTTCAATGGAGCCCTCTAGTGATTATTTGCTGATAGGATTATCCAATTTGCCTCCCAAACATAACATTATTAGTATTGATTGACATCACAACGACGAGACATTGACAACCTTGATGTTTCATTGGGCAGCAGAAACTATTTGTCATTGACATTGTATCCATTTAACTAATAATTTTTATGGACGTTTTAGGAAAATAAATCCTTAAAACACACACATTGTTAGACTGAATGAGAGTTACACTTTGATTTTGGATAGTTCATTGGTCATAAAAATATTTATAATAAAGAAATGTTTTTGGGAGAGGGATATCGTGTTAACTTCGCCGCCGTCCTTTTCTTACAACATTTACTTTTTATTCAACTAATTCAATTATTTTCGTTTTTTATACGATAATACCTTAGACTTTCAATCCAAATCGATTTTTACTACAGTTTCAACATATTTATTGGTTAATTTTACTTAATGTGTAATTTCTTTTTAATTAAATCATTTGTACCCAAGATTGGTTATAAACATAACAGTTTGGTTCCAGTTTTGTTCTTATGGCATAATGAGATGTTTGCCAAATAGAAGATTTCCAACCAAAATCTCGGATTATATATTAAAATATTATTAAAAGCATAATACTTTTAAAAATCAACAAAGTTGACCCGGAGGGTTGTAGAGGTGAGACGGAAGACCGGAAGATATCTGCAGGGAGGATCGTCAGAGGTAACGTCCAGTGGCAGTTAGTGCGGGATTGTGACTTCCCCGTGCCCTGGGATTTGTGCCCTCAGTGATCCAGAAAACATCCCAGATTTGGATCTTAATCCCAACTTGATGCAAATGACTTGTCCAATGTGACTTACATGACAATTATTTTTTATTATAAATTTTTAAATTACAGGAATATACACGGTGTTTTTTTAACGCAACTGTTTCTTTCTTACAACTTTATTTTGTCAGTGAAGGATTACTCCCCCCCCCCCCCCCCCCAAGATCCCAGATTTGACCCTACTACATGTTCTTTACATTATTGTGTTCCCCATTACATGTTCACTACAGATGCTCTTTGGGAATACATAAAAGGTAAGGCCTACGAAAACAATCAACAAGATATTCAACACGTCAAAACAAACAAAACAAAGAAACGGTACTTTGCAAAACGTGTTCAGGAATTTGAGGAGAGAGCACAGCTTTGTATAAATGTGAACGGCGGATCATTTGAACACATAATGTAAGCTAAATGTTATCAAACTAACATATATAAACTAACTAATATATATATAACAACTAATAATAGGTTGTGTAAATGTAAAGACTATAAAAACAACAATCATTTCATCTTTATATGTACATTATACAATCTTAAAAATGGGTTGCGTTAAAAAAATCCTGTATCTTGTAAATTTACCTTTGCCGTTTGTAAAAATGTTCGGGCAAAATGGAAACTTTCATTTTGCTTTTTTGTGATATATTTTCATAATAGAGAAGTTATATGTATTCGGAATCATACTTCGGCATTGTTATAAAATAACTTATTCACAGTAACCTTACATTTGAAGGCTAACGCTAAAAAATTCAAAATTTAGTTATGAACGGTTTTGAATACATCTTTTGAATCTAAAAGTTTGCAAAATTCAAAATTAACAACAACGGGCGCCTCACACGAGTAAATCATCTTTGAAATAAACGCATCCAGGGGAAGAACGGGACAACCCACATATAGCGTAGGCAAGAACGGGCAACCCTCAGGCTGCGCATGCGCTTACTGGTTGCCTACTTCGGCAGCGCTCGTCTCATGCAACCAACAGGTGGCGACTGTCACTGCAATTTGCATTTTTCATTACAGTTTGCTACTAAAACTTTATTATTTACCTATTTAGTAAAAGCTACCAATATACCAAATTCGAAGTAAATGTGGGCTAGCCCGTTTTTGTCAAGGAAATTTGGCACTTAAGAGTGTTTAGCCGTATGTTACTCCATAACCCAACCGATTTTGAACTATTTCAATATAAATTATTGAATTATTTATAATTTAATGTAAAATACGTCATAAATTCAATTTCAAAAGTAATGGGCTGACAATTAATTCCTTAAATATCCTTTTTTAATCTCCTGGTAAATTTACTTTCGCGGGGTTAGTCCGTTTTTTCCCTTGGACTCTTCATTTTTTTTATTCAAAACCATTGAAAATCAAAGAGAATTTAATATACGACAAATTTTTCTTATATTATTCATATTGTAGTTCTTTTCAAACAAGTCCCAGGAATGTTTCTTCACTGACTGACTTCAATATTCGCGGAAACCCCTGAGCTCAGTACTGAAGTTGCCTAAAAGTTTGACGCTGGGAGCGGCCTCAGGGACTCGAAGTGATTGACGGCTGATATATTGATGCACGTCGACTTTGATGGATCTGCCGTCTTTGGCTAACATTGATTAATTCGTTGCCGCGACGCAAGGCGATAAAAAGTCAAGATCTCGTGAATTGGAATTTTCATGGATTTTCTGTGGTAAAAAATAATTGTTATTCGGGGGAATAGTTTATCAAGTCGTTTATGTAACAGGGACATATGTGATGGTACAATGACAATTAAATGAAAAAGAAAATAGTTTAGGAGATTCATTCCTCTACTCAATTTACTACTCAAATTCCTCGATTTCAAAAGTACTGCATGAAACAAGATTGAAATTTAGCTAAAGAATTTGCGAATTCCTCTCTAAACTTGCGATAGTTTTATATAAATATTATTCTAAATCAAATAAAACTGCATATAATTACAATTACAAAAAAAAATTTACTTTGCTTTAATTTTATTGCTTCTTTTATGGGTATTTTAACATAGTAAAGGCGCTTGGTATCAAATAAATAAAGCACAAACAAAATCGATGTTAAATCTTTGGTCGGTGATTATTCTATAATTCAGGCATCATATTAATAATTTTGAACCGACAAAAAGCTGTATGCTCTTCATATTATTGACCATAAACCTCTCCCGTAATTAATTGTTTTTTAATTTGTTTCTTAAAAGGAAAAATATACCAAATATATACTATACTCTACATTAAAGCTAATTAAATTATTGCGCAAGTAATAATTGTTTTTTTATAATAATCTATCTAAACCTCAAACAATGAATAATATAAATTTAAAACTAGGTTTTAATCAGGAAAATACCCCTGAAAACCCCTCATTTGTACATAATCTTTATTTCTGTTACAGAGATCAAAATTCTTAACTCAAAATATCCCGGTTTGAAGTCGAGAGACAGTTATGTTTCCATTAAAACCAATCAAAATTATCCAAAGGTCTATTTATTTCAACACCCACAATTACTTGCACGCCAAGACATGTGAACAAAAGTAACTCGACAATTCCTTAATCTGTAAACACCACCCTCGTGTAATGGACAGACGCGGGTAGTCTAAATCACCCCCAATCACAACGATCCTTCTTCACTGCCCTCCACTGTTATTTATTTCTCTGCAACATGCCTCGCTTAAATCAAGTGCCTTGAAATACTTCGTCGACGACGGAAAATGTATTTACTACATATTTTATGTCCAAGATAAATATGTGAAGATGTTGTCTTTTCAACATAAGATTCGACTTCTTATCCTGTTGGTATAAAGAATAAATCAGATGATTGAGTTTTATCATTGTAAATTTCCGTAACTTAGGGGCTAAAACTTTTTAAGGATAATCAGATATATTTCTGTCTTCTGTTTGTACTTTTATTGTTATCAACTGTTCATCCCAACCGTTTTTTGTTCATCAGATTGTCATGAAACTTAAGAAAGTTGTTATTTACACTCCTGGGAAGGTTTCTGCCATATTCCCGTCCTCAAAATCCCATAGCACTCCGTCCCTTGGGCTCCCAAAACTTCCAGTGTGCCTCCTGGAAGGTACCCCCCAAAACACCCCCCCTACCCCACCCCCCACCACCACCACCCCCTCTGGTGCCCCCCCTGGGCACCCCTGGTGTGTGTGCGTTCCTTATGAAAGCGACACAAAAAAATCCCCCTTGGTGTGCGTGTGTTATAATATAAACAGGAGAATATAAATAAACAAACTAATAAGGTTTAAACTGATGTGAATAATTTAACTCACAGAGCCGAAGCAAGAACGTCTATTTTTGATATTTTGATATAGTTAAAAAATTAAAAACATCGAATATAACTTATGTCTTATATCAATGTGCGAAAACCTAATGTAACTATTATTGTATAGTTTATCCTACAACTGTTTCTTTTTCACAAGTGATGTCTTTTTGTGGATTGTTTCCTATTAACTGTATGCCGCTGTATATTGTATAAGAAGTCTTAATTATTTGAATTTGCTTTAGTCATAGCTGAAAAATGTCGTTTGTGAGCGCTAAGCTTAAGAGAAACAGTAAATATATTCTTAGCTACGTTCTTAGCGTCGAAAAGAAACTGCAGTCATTGTCCTAACACAGCATTCGTAGAACCAATTTGAAATCTGTCTTCAAAGATTTTAAACATAATTTTAACAACAAACAACAACAATTTAACAACAACAACAACAATTTAACAACAATAACAACAGTAACAAGAAGAATAACAACAATTTTAATTTTACAACAATTTTAATTTTTTTATGGAATTTGTTTATTTATAACGGGTTTCCACAACTAAAGCTTAGTTTTAAATTACTCCGCTTTTAGTATTGACTGTGCTACCTTGAGACATTGGTGCCCATTACGATGGACAGGTCAGTTGGACTTGGTTGTTTAAATCACCCCCAATCACACAGGGCCTCCTTCACTGCTCTTCCTTGTTATTTATGTTCCTGCAACATGCGCTGATAGAGGAAGTGCCTTACATCATCTACAGTATTCAAAATTACTACTGTGTAAATTCACAAGTTAGTTACATTTTGATACGCTTTCTATTAACTGCGTTTCGATATAATGTTAGAATGTCACAATTTATTTTAGGACTAATGCAATAAATTCAAAATGTGTACTATATTTCAAATAATTTGTTCTTTTGAATACAATTTATTTGAATTATATTGAAAATGTTATTGAAGCACTATTGGCTATAACATGCTTATTACTGATAGAATTTAGAACTTTCTTCCAAGAACAATATTCTTTTCTCTCGTTAAATTTGCTTACGCACACATTTATTTGAATGACCGTGCTGTAGGTTTTTGTCTACATCCATGACACTATTAAAAGAAAGGGAATTAACGTATAACGATTTTTTCAAGGGAAGTTGTTGGTTATTTAAGTGAATAAATCTTTCGATCGTTGAACTTATCTTTTTAACCCTTGAGTCATCGGTATCCATTACGATGGACAGTTCAGTTTGACTCTGGTTGTTTAAATCGACTCCAATCTCACAAGACCTCCTACAATGCCTTTTCTCTACTTATGCTCCCGCAACATGCGTCATTAAAGAAAACACATTTTAATTAAAATAAATCGGATGAGTATGAGCCTGCATTTTCTTTGCAGGAATTACAGATTCAAATAAAAAATGAAACCAACTGACAATGATAATCAATAAATTGAATGATGTGTAAAATGAATTCAAGACTTCCATCGTGGACCGCCCTCTAGGAATGCAAAAAAATGTCGGTAATTTATGTCTAAATGTTTATTATTGAGTCTAATACACTATTAAAATATTTCTTCTTGGTAAAAACCAATCAAATCACATTTAAGTATAATAAAACAACTACACAAATTTTTTTCAAGTACATCATTTAATGTGTGTTGGTGTGAAATTTATATATCATGAGAAAAATGAAACTTATTAACCCGAGAACATAAAGATTAACTACAAAGAGGTAATCTTAAAATTTACATAACAAACGTAATTATTACATTCAGAAGGTTGATAAAAATGGAAGATTAAAGGTAAAGTCAAATTAAAACCAGCGCCCGTAAAGGAGCGGAAGCGCAGGTTGTAGTTTCTTGTACGAGTTTAAATTATTTACACTTTTATAAAGTTTGAACTCGGTAGGAACTGAAGTTAAAAGTGTCAGGACTTCGCGTTTTTACTTTCTTCACACTTGTCATGAAACCTTAACTGCTTGAAACATACTATCTAAAGATCTACCTGTAGACAATCTAAGAAAAACACAAAATGATAAGGTAACAAAACGGCTTTAATGCTTATCAATTAGATAATTATATAAAACTTTTTTATTTATTATCGTAATAACGTAGTTAAATCTTTTATCAGTACTTCATTATTAACTCCAGACTTTCTTTTAGGATGGTTCTAAAGTCTGGGAGGTGGCCAACTTGTTTTTAAGTCCCTACACCCTTTAAACTAATCAAAAGTTAAGTAAACTGAACTAAAAATTTACTTTTAGCAATCAACTGAAGTCTTCAAGCCAACGTTTATTCTTGATTTACCAGTTTACTAAAAAGTATTTTCTTCTAAATACAATTCTTGAAACATGCAGTAGGAAAATTTCAATTTTCATAAATATACGAAATTAAACTTACTAAAACTCAAACTAATTAGGACTTTCTCAAACTTTATTTTATTTAGATTTGTTGTTTTTAATGAGCTCTAAACCAGCCAGTATACGGTGCATACCTAATTTATTCAAAATATTACAGTGCTATCTCTAATTCTAAGGCACAACTATTCAGCACCATTCATAATTTGATTGATAGTCAAAGCCCCCCCCCCTCCCACAACATGCCGTCAGGTCAGGGGACGCTCAATGATGGCTGATTTTCACAACCACCGCCCAACAATGACAACTGAGGGTCATATTTTTACCAGCGTTGCACAAACAGACATAAACAGATGCTGAAAGTTGACACATGTTAATGTGCACTACAGTTGACAAGCCAACTCGTCGGGCACATCCTGTTTTGAAATAAATAAAAAGTTAGACTTTTCACGCATAAATTGTTATGCAGTCCTAATATTTTGTATACTAAACTTTTAACAGTGTTACGTACTGTATAAACTGTATGATTAATTATGTTAATCTAATATTTGGCGAACCTATTTATTGCTCCACTTCTATCTTGCACTTTATGAAGAAAACTCTAATGAAAAATACCACCAAATGCTTCTTTTATCTTCAGTAAGGTACTTAACGCTAAATGAAAGGCTGGAAGTTAAGAATAATTAAAATTACAGTCCGTAAAAAGGAACAGTGGTTGAGTTGTAATTTCTTGTGGTTGTTTGAATTATTTACACTTTTCAAAGTTGGAGCGCTAAAGTTAGAATGTCAGGGTGCGTATAATCTGAGTTTATCCGCCCGCGGTTTGGTCGGCCTTCTCAACAGCTACAAATGCTTTTAATAAGTGTTCATTCTTTAAAAATATTATATAAATTGAGCTATTAGTTCATAGCTTCATCTAAAAATATGATGTGACAAAAATACAAAGTGAGTTGAGATAATCAAGCTTTTATGTCATTTCAAACACCAAATAAAATAGTTCTCTTCTTTACGTTACTGTATTTAGTTTGTGCCCAAACTAACAATAAATAAACGGTATCAGGAAACTGACACATACTTTCTCCCTTCAAGTCATTTAAAACCAGAAAAAATATTTAGTGAAATAAAACAAATTAACAATTAATTATCACACAAATATATACCAAATGTTATCAAAATCGGTTTGTAAATAACGGAGATATCGATTTTTAAATATTTGCCATAAGAATAACATGAACAACGTACTGCGTTTACCGCCGAACTAAAATATAAATTATCTCCGCAACCAGTTGACGTAAACTCATGATTCAAAATACTAGATTATTTAGTTTTTCAAGTCAAATTTAATGGTTGCAATTATATTTTCTTTAGAGGTCACAGATTTTGTGAAATTTCAAAAATATGAATTTTTTAACACTTAAACCCCCATAACTTCTGAACCTGAATTTTTACAGACATGCGGGTGGTGTAATTTTGTTTGTCATCTTAAGCACTAAAAACCATGGAATTTTTATCAAAATCGTTAGAGCCGTAAAAATTTCAAAAAAATGAAAAATACGCCTGGAGATACCACGGCTTTGTACCTACATGCCAAATTTCATGAAAATCGCACCACTGGTGTCGTCTCTAGCTTTGTTTACATCCACACGGACACACATACATCCACACACACACACACACACACACACACACACACACACACACACACACACACACACACACACACACACACACACACACACACACACACACACACACACACACACACACAGAGAGAGAGAGAGAGAGAGAGAGACAGACAGACACCACGCAAAAAAACACTTTTTTGGATTCAGGGAGCACTAAAACGAATATATCCACTAACAACTCAAATACGAAAATTTTGACGAAAACAATACTTTCTCCATATACTATGTATAGGGGGGAGAAAGTAAAAGGTATATTTCTGATTCATGAGCAATATTCGTTGAACTGCACCTTTATTTATTATTTCTCAAAAAGGAATAGTTACCAAACACAATATAGTTTTGTTACATATGTTATAACTAAAATCAGCTGTCTGTAAATGTGTCATTTTGAACTTTTGTTATGTAAACAATTAAGTATCAAAATACATGGTTTTCAGTACACAGTTTAAATGAATTAATTTATAGATAATTTATAATTTAGAATAGAAAAATGGCGACGAATGCCAGTAAAAGAACCCGGAAAACAGCTCAAGATCAAATAAAAAGATTACAACAACTAATTGCACATAATGAAACAGAAGAAATGAGTTTGGAAGAAGTTGAATTAAGAATAAAAAGTATAAGTGCATATTGGGACCAATTTGAAAAAGCTCAAAGTAAGATTGAGAATTCAAAAGAAAATGAAGAAGATATAGAATTTGAAGAAACAGTGATAAGGGGAGAGACAGAAGATTTATACATTACGTTGCTAGCAAGGTTGAAAAGACGGTACAACGTCTCAGTAAGTTCAAAAACAGCTGAACAACCTACAAACTCAGTCAAAAATAGCATTACATCTACAATAAACTTTGCTCCTTTTCATGAGGAAGAATCCTTTGCGAATTTCATAAAACGTTTTGAGAACTTCATGTCTTTAAAAGACATCACAGACAATAAAACAGAAATTTCTACGTTCATGCACTGCTTGCCACCTCAACTACATGAAAAACTACAAGACTTGGTTTTCACCTAATGATCCATATACTATGACGTACACGGAGCTAGTAAGTATATTAAAAGCTCATTTGGATCCTCTACCAAACGTACTGACATTGCAACACCGATTTGTAAGCTGCATCCAAGAAGATGAAAATTTAACTGATTTCTCGTTGAAACTCAAGAAGTTGGCAGAACATACGAAAAAGGACAAGGAACTTAATGCTGTATTAAACGCTTTGGAAAATGGAGAATGTTTGGAAAAGCTAGGATTTCACGATAATGAACTTTCATTACACGATGGATGTATTTTTAGAGGTTCTAGAGTTATAATTCCACATACTTTACAATCGGAAATACTTAACGAGCTTCATATCGGCCACTTGGGAATAACTAAGATGAAAGAGTTAGCTCGAAGCTACCTGTATTGGAGAAATATGGATGCTGATATCGAGCAGATAGCTAAATTATGTAAAAAATGTATACAAAAGAAGAAAGAACCATCGAAAGAAGTACATCCATAGGAAGAACCTTGTGCACCTTGGCATAGAATACATATCGACTTCTTCGAACTGAAACCGGGTCAACACTTTTTTGTTATAGTCGATTCATTTTCAAAATGGGTTGATGTAATTGCGACTAAAGTCACGACGACAGCTTGGTGTATACATCAACTGAGACACTTATTTACAATTTTCGGGCTACCTTTAACCTTGGTAAGTGACAATGGACCACAATTTACATCTTTGGATTTTAAAACATTTTTACGAAACAATGGAATAAGTCACAGAACTACCGCACCGTTTCACCCGTCAAGCAACGGACAAGCCGAACGTTTTGTACAGTTCGTCAAGAACTCTCTCCGTGCAATGGCTGGAGAACCCGGAGACATCCAATGCAAGCTCGACAGGCTGCTGACACAGATAAGAAAAGCTCCAAACTAAACAGGTCTGTCTGCGTATAAATTAATGTTTGGCAGGGACATTAGAACACGACTTAACGTTTTATCGGAAACTAGCAGAACCCGTGGCTTCGCTCACGATAAAAATTAAAGTCTAACCTTGATATGAAGAATCTAGAGGACTGAATAGAAAATATTTATATCAAGGAATATGTCATGTAGAGATACGTTTCTTTTATGGCGGAATGTAGGATAAAATGTAGATACCACAGTAGATAGTGAAGGTTTTCTTTTCACCATTATAACTCGAAAACGGCCGGACTGATTTTAACACCAAATGTGTCGATTTTAAGGTACTTCTTTGTAGATTTACCATTACGTCCATGGATTGCCTAGTAGGGCATCAATTAAGTACAGTAAAGGGCTGAATGTTCGAAACAGTTATGGTGCTATCTGTGGGCAGCATTTCAAAGTCGATTCACTTAGTTTTTAACTTAAAACATGGGCGGGTAGTAATAATTTAAGATCAACCACTGATTGCAGCATTTATTTTTCCGTGAAAAGCCGGGACACCGTCGAATTAGATGAAAAAGGACTTTGCCAAATTATTGTAACTGGCATGATTGTAATTAAAAACAAAAAGCCGGCGTAAGGAAATAACTATAGCTCCCGCTGCCTAAAAAGATGGTACCACATAATAAGCTTATGATTGAACTATAAGGTACGAAACTAAACCAAATGTAACTTTTATATAGTACGAACAACCTAAAAAAATCATCAAAACAACCATAAAACTATGATAAAAGGAATCAAATTATAAATCAGCTGTAACAACGTATCCGTTTGTGAAGCTAATATGCTTGATTTAATAAAATTTGAAATTTAAACAAAAGATCATCCATTACATTAACATGGAGCATTTTCAAAGCTTCAGCTCCACCAAAAACCTCTAAAAACCTCGAAAATCCGTTCTAAAAAACCGTTCTTGGTGAATGCCATCACTCTGTAAGGAACGTCCATGCAAATTTTCAAGGTTCTAGGTTAAGTAGTTTTGGCTGTACAATGATAGGTCAGTGGTATTTGACAAAAATATAGTAGAAAAGATAGTATAAATATAACTTACAATCAGGGATTTGAATAATTTATAAATTTTTACATAAATAGATCAAAGAATCATATCATTTCAGCTCATTCTCTTTGTGACTGAAAGACCATTGTTCTTTTCTCTTTCCATCTTACCAGATTTAGTCTCAAGACTCAGCCACAAAATGCAGTATGCTCTTCGCGTTTAAAACTGCGTACGTCGAATTATACGAAACATCAAATCATCGGACAGGCATAGATGTAATTAAAAAATTATTACGAACGCCTCCAGGAAAAACGATAACTCCCGCTACCGAAATATAGATGGTGCCACTTAACTAATTAATGGTGGATTTTATCTAAACTAAATGTAACCTTTATACAGTACATAATTATGTCCTTGAAACAAATCAACAAAAATCAATGAAGCCATGATCAAAGAAATCAATTTATTATCATCTGTATCAACGTATACATTTCCGAAGCTAACTACCAGCTGATTGTTTTATGAACGTTAAAAATGTAAACAAAAATCGTCCAACATACTTTTAAATGGGAAAATTTGAAAACTTCGGCCTCGCCAAAAACCCCTTTATACTACGAATTTTGTAAAATCCGTTCTTAGCGGATGCCTACGCCCTAAGAGGAACATCCATGCAAAGTTTCAAGGTTCTAGGTCAAGTAGTTTGGGCTGTACGATGTTTCCACTGATTGGTATTTGACAAATATATAGTAGATTAAAGAAGACAAAATACGACTGAACCAGGACGAGAACAGAAGAAAGCTAAACGTACTCCAAAGAGTCCAAGCAAGAAATTACTCATCTAAAGAGAACGGCGCACCGAAATTGCGCCCCATACCAAACTGACGAAAAAGGTTCGCTAATCCCTAACCGATATTGCGCCCCGAGGGTGGCAGGTACCTGAGGACCGCAACACCACGCAATGACTCAGGAATGTTACCCTCCGCCTCCCACCCTCCCACCGCCTGACCAGTTGAACCACCAAATATTTGTACTCCCCAAACATTTTGTCAGTTTTGCATAAGACACCTGAGTGTTAGGGTGTTCCATTCATGAATATAAATTTAATTCATTTTCAATGATTTAATTACTTATTGCAATTACAGTATAATTTTTGTCGACTTAAAAATCATACCGTTAGTGAGTAGCACTAACAGACATCCTCTTTACCAAATTTGGTAATTTTTTGTTGACTGTAAGTGTCTCTAACCGCAGTTTATTTGAAAAGCGCGCATTAAAATTTTGTAGCGTTCTGAGCGACGATCCGTGGCTGTTGCCCACAGTCAGGCCGCGGACCGGCTTCACAACAATCAATGCTACGGGAATACAGATTTCCCCTCTATTATCTGTGCTCGCTGCTCTGCGGATTAGGAAGTGCTGACAAAACTGTATGAATTTTCAGATTTAGCTGTCTCCGTTGCTCACTCGCCACTTCCCTCCAAGCGGCAACAATGAAGGGTTTTGAAAGAATTCCTGTGTTCCGACCATCGAAGTAAATAAACTTCAATGGCGAGGCGAGGAGTCAGTGCTTGCCTCCCTCATGTGATTCTAGGAAGGGCTGGGGCGCAATATCGGTGTACCTCTGGGACAAGATTTAGGGTCGGGGCGCAATTTCGGTGTCTACCTGGATTTTGGGGCGCAATTTCGGTGCGCCCAAAGAGAAGTGGGTATCAGGAGTAATAACCGCAAAATTGGGCGAAGTTATGTACGAAGTCAAACTGGATGATGAAAGGGTTTGGACCAGACATTTGGATCAACTGCTACCTCTTTAAGTTCAACTCTTCATCCTGCTGATTACGGGTGGAGAGTTGTTACATATGTTATAAGTAAAATCAGCTGGCTGTAAATGTGTCATTTTGAACTTTTGTTATGTAAACAATTAAGTATAAAAATACATGGTTTTCAGTACACAGTTTAAATGAATTAATTTATAGGTAATTTATAATTTAGAATAGAAAAAGTTTATGTTTATCCATTTTTTGTTTAAAATGAGACATAAATGTTGAATCTCATATCAAACCTTATATAATTTTTTCAGAGATTATGAAATGTCACCTTGATTAAAACTGATGTCATGTTTCTCTAAAGCAGTTAGTTCATGAATAAACAATTCATTGCTTAGTATGGCATTGTACATATGGGTATAAGTATATTAAAATTGTTTATTTGGTATTTGATACAACGACATAAACCTGGGCTGCCAAGATCTATTATTATTAGTGTAAGCTATTTAATCATTAGTAGCTGGAGTACAAACATTTTTTATAGAATAAGAGATTAGACAGTTTATAAACCTTTCTCGACACACATAAAACATTGCATATTGACAAATATTTGCTGTCCAATAAAGATTGTAAATAAGGCTGCAGACTGACCACTTCTCATTTAAATTACTAAAAATTAACTTGTTCAGCTATTAACGTGAAATTTTCCAAGCAATCAATTTTTAATGTAATAAACAGATACTGTAAAATCATATTTTTTTACGACTTTTTCCAAAAATGTATTGTCTTACATTTTTAGTAATAAGTTAATTTAATTAAATTTGCATGAAAGATGTTATTTGTAAAAAGTGTTTCTATTCGTTTTCATTACAAATCTTTTAGGTATTCAAGAATCAAAAAATCGAAAGTACACAAAGCCCGTCTTTTCCCGCTTTTCGTCAATTGCACTACTTTTTGTAGAATTGCCAGTCTACATAAGTGGTTCTTATCAAGGGACAATATTTATTTAATTCCTTTTTTACCCCGGGTTAAAAAAAGTTGATTTTTTTACCGGGTTTTATTAAGTTGATTTTACTCTACCATCTCTTTTATAAAGTGCCGTTACGCGTTGACATAAAGAAAACGCAGTTAACAAGGTTCCAGCTAACTATGTAGAAAGTGAACTATAAAAATAACTTTTTATTTTTCAGATTTTATTCCTAGGAGCTTTTGTCCCTCCAAGCCACTAGTTTTACTATTATTATTTTTACAGAAAAATAAAAATATTACTGGGATTTTAGGCTTTTTATGTTTTACGATGAATAATTTTCACTGAACATCATCCACTAGACGATAGGTCAAGATATTCATGGTATTAATTTTCTACAAACCTGACGCCTTAATATGTAGAAACATTTTCGTCGAAAAACGCATTGTAAATGACTTCTGTACATTAAAAAGTACTATTGCTTGTTATTAAGTCCTTATATTTCGAAATCTTGTCACAATGTACTTGCAGAACCAAACTTCGAGGGTATGCTAAGTGACGAATCAGATTCCATCAATCAGTTTTCTAATCACCTCTAAATCTTAATTAACAAAGTCATTTGTAACATTCCAATTCATTGGCATCACGTCCTTCAGTTGGTTGTGACTTGTTCAAGTTAGGATATTACATTTCATTACTTAATTGCAAGATTTACAAAAAGTGAGTGACGTAAAGTAATCACTGAGTATATGTATTGTTTTTGGTTTCATCCATGCACCAACTTTTGGTAAAATTCATAAAAAAGTTTCTAATATTTAGGGTTAGTTAAATGTTTTATATCCTAGACGTGATCAAAGTTTATATACGTTTTTCGTTTTATTTTATTTTTTATTTTGATATCTCCTGCAGTTACAATCATTCCACTTAAAAAAATAACATTTTAGTAAGAAAAGTATTTTTTCTTTAAACGTTTTTAAAGGATTCTCAAAAATATTCTCGTGTTACTTAGAAGCTTGAACTTGAATTTCTAATCTAATACTAAGCTAAATATAAATTCTCAGAAAGTACTGCATACAAAATCATTAAAACCACTTTTAAATGTCCTAAGAAAACTGAAGTATACCTTAAAAAACTTAAGCCAATGAGTTATAATAGAAGATAGGTTGGTGATTTACTATTCAAACTAAATATACAAATATACCTAAATATCCAATAACACTGGTCCAAGTTTAACCATTTTAAGTTATTTTTAAAATCTTCTATAAAACATATAATTTAAAAGAAAACGTAAGTAAAATACTCGCTGTTTAAAAATGGTGTAACAGTATTTTTCCAAAGCTAGACAAACAAGCAAGTTTTATCCTTATGAAAAGCCAACAAACCGTGTACAGGATTGTGGTTTCAAAACCGACTAATGTATCGAACAGTTTTCATTCGGTTGCGGCTTATCGATAGATACCGACCACGAAGCCTCATCTCAGCTGATTGACGTGTGCTTGGATTGACGCTGTCGATGTTTGATTTGACGCGCATCAAAACGTAATCACCATTCGGCCGACATATTGAATAGTGGTGTTCCACACTCGCTTTGACAGATATTGCATTGAAGCTTTGAAGCTTTAGTGGGAAAAAATGGTAAACAATGTTTTTAGGTCTAGTTACTTTTAAAATGTTGACAGGGTGGACTAGATTGAAATATTTTTTTGTAGCTTTTCAAATTCGGGATAAACTAAGTATTGTTTTAAGTGTGTACATTTCATTTTTATTCTCAGTCATTTTATATTTGAAAATAAAGTTTGGATAATTTCAGTACGGTCTGATCATAAATGAAGCGATTTTACTGAATTCAAAATCAGGTTGACCTACATCCCAAATGGAGTATGAAATTATTTAATTATATGAGAGAATAAATTACTAACCATCGTTCGCTTGATATTATCGAAAGTAGAAACTTGAAGGAATATGTTGTTTTTAACTCTAGTTAAAGATCGGATATGTTATACAAGGCACCTAGGTATTGATTCATTAGGGCAAAAAATACGAGACGAATTCATTTAAAATTATTTTACAGTTTTTTAAAATACGTGATATTGTTTTTGCTAAAAACTGCAATTGTAACACCCATTAAATTTCTATTTTACACTGCTACCTATTTAACACCTATTTAATAGGTTTTTTAATTAATTTTAGCCTATTAAATATGTATTTTACACAGCACATGGAGAAGCATTTCACTTATTACTTAAGAAACGTTTTGTTAAGGTAACTTGGATATAAAAATTTAAAATTCAAAGTTAATCTCTTCTTCTGGTGTTTGTTTGGTTCTATCTTATAGTTATTTTCAGATAAAATGAGGTAGCAAAACATTGTTTCATTAACCTCTCTTTTACTTTTTTATTTTAATTACGATATTGAAAGTTAAAATGTTTATGACTTCAGTTCAAAAGATTACGTCAGGTTTCCATATTAAGACGTAATTTCCACTCGTCTCCCACCAGATAAGATCAAACGCCGTTCTGTCGCCCAATCCGAACTCTTCGTGATCCTTTTCCACAATTTCCACCATCAAGGGATTTCTTTTGCGACAATAAATTTCCAAGAAACATTTCGTCGTCTTTAATCGTCTCAATCTCGTCTGATTCTACCTTGGTACTCGAGTGTCTACAGGTACGATCCTTTTTTCCTTTCAAATAAGCGAATAGTGAAAATTTTTAAGAGCGTGTTAAATGTCATTACACACAGGTGTGAAAAAAGTCCGTCCATCCCCCTTCTTGTTTGTTTGTTAAGACAAACAATTGACCTTTGGGTAATGATAATAACTCAACCCAACTTATTTTTTGACGTTGGTAAAAATTTGGAGTGTACCCGAAAAATGGGGGATTTTGGTGGCAATTCAAAATTTTCAAATGCAAACCCCTTTAAGTGACCCCTCATTTTAAAGAGCTTTCATAAAGTAGATGAATGGTGGAAGTTGGAGGTCTCTAACGTGTTTCTATCCTAATTGACAGCTTGCCAAATTTTGAATACAACACCTCCTTGAAAAATTGCGTCTAGGACGTTTCGAGTTTTAATTCACCTTTTGTGATTTAAAAATGAAACTTCCCTCGGTAAAATGTTATTAAATGAAAAGGTGGTCTCTTTTGGTACCATCAAAAATTTCTAGAGGACACTCAAAATTTTTAATGTCAAAAATAATTTGGGTTGAGTTAGTATCATTCCCCAAAGGTTTATTGTTTTTCTCTACAAAAGGAAAAATTAAAGGGGGGTGGACTTTTTTTACACACTGTATTTTTTTACCATTGGACCTAGTCTATAACTTTATTAGAGAGATAAATAACCTTTATTTAACATAAAATTCGGTTTTATCGAATTAAATAATGAGGCAATTTGTGCTAATATGACCTACCTAACAGGTCAATGTTGATGATTTACAAATTGATTGAAATCTATTAACATGTACCTTTTGAGTACCCCAAAATATTACCCGACCCAAAAACCCTTTTAGGAGTCCCTCAAAGTACGTATTTCGCTTAGGTTAATAATATTGGAAAACATCATAGCAAAAGTACAGTACTGGCTGTAAATTAAGCAAACGGATAACTGTAAAATTATAAACGAAATCATTTGAAACGAAATTCAAATACTGTTTCCTATTCGACATAAATATACTTTACAGAAAAAATTTTAATCGCATTTTTACTTTCAATACAAATCTCTACTAAATCCACATCACACTTTATCCTTCCTATCTATGTTCAATGGGAGTTTTACCTAGAAGTCGAAAATACTAAATTATCAGTTCTGGAATTGTCGCCATGCCAGATTGCATCTCCGGCACTTAAGGCTAGAGTTGTAGCCGCCATCGAAAGGCTGGGGATTTGTAGCGAAAGAATGTTCAAGAGAAGGGAGACGATTTCGATCTCAACTGGCCATCTTTCCGGCCACGTTCAAACAGTTCGTTAGAAGTGGTAGAACAACTAGTAACAGGATTATTATGTCGCCTTTCCAGGAGAGGTTCTGTTAAATTTTAACGACAATATTTGTTGCTTGAAATTTTTTATTTGTGAACGATTTTATAGAACGATAAATTCGCAGAGAAATGTTGGCCAAGGACTTGTTTGTACGTGTTTTAAAAATTAAGGAAGATTGATTAGTTCAGTAAAAAGTGATGGTTCCTGTTGGTGGACGTTGATAACCTATGGAATGAGATATTCTATGGAAATATTCTATGGCCATTTCCCATATTTCATTTATATTTGTCTTCTTGTAAATATGAGTACAGTATAAGTGTAAATATACAGGGTGTTTCTTAAGGGCAATCCAAAACCTTATCAGGGAACGTTTATCCTCCCCCCCCCCCCCCCTTGATCCCCGGATTTGACCCCACTATATAATTCTCTTTTGGGATACATAAAAAGTAAGGCCTACGAAAACAATTCACAGGATATTCGGCATCCCAAAACAAACATAACAAATTTTATGCAAGAAATTCAAAGACGTATACCTTGCAACACGTGTTCGGGAATTTGAAGGAGAGAGCACAACTTTGTACAGATTCCAATGGATTTTGAACACATAATGTAAAATAAATGTGATCAAAATTAAATAATAGGTTGTATAAAATGTTAAGATTAACGAAACAATACTCGGTATATTATATGTGCATTATTCAGTCTTAAAATAGGTTGCGTTAAAAATATATATATAAAACACCCTGTATCTTTGGTTGCGCAAGACGTATTTTATTTATTTCCAGTACTGGAAAAGGGAAACCACTGAAGCAGTTACAAAACGTTAAGATAGAATTAAAACAGTAGTGCTAAATTTTCCATAAACACGATTTTCAATTTCCTAGTAAAATCATTTATCCATTTTAAACAAACAGTTATACTTAAATTACTAGGTGACTAACCTTTTCGTCTTCAATCCATAAATTTAATCAATTGGATGACTAGTTTCGGGATTCTATCCCATTATCAAATCCTTCGTCAAATAATAAAATTAAACAACACACATTATCAGTTCTGGAGGATGTGTGTTGTTTAATTTTTATTATTTGACGAAGGATTTGATAATGGGATAGAATCCCGAAACTAGTCATCCAATTGATTAAATTTATGGATTGAAAACGAAAAGGTTAGTCACCTAGTTATTTTAAGTCAAAAAATCAATCCAGGAGGCAAATCATGAATAAAACAGTTAAACCTTAAAAATTAATTTTTTTTAGATTAGAATTACCTATTAACAAATATCTCCGTGTCAATAAAAGGATGGTTCATATAAATATAGACCCTTTTAACGTCTAGAGCACAATTGCCATTGTTGGGGTCTTCACCCTCCTGAATGATTATATTTCAAGACAGATATAAATTTTTAATTTATTTTTGACAAAAAAATTACCGAAATTGGAGTAATTATTGTTTCGACGAATGAAATCCATAAAGGCCATCCGTGCTCGATGTTATGAGAAAACTTGCCCCTCGTCGCTCCTTCTGCCGAGGGACAATTTGCCAGAAATCGCCACCAGCTCCATATGCTCTGATATCTCAATCTCCGGAAACTAAACTTTGGATTTGATACCTATTAATAATTTATTTCAAATCATTATGTTTTGTAATCTATGGTTTTGGGATTAACTATGGCAAAAGAAAATGTTCGTAAACGTCATTACCAATATTTGATAACTAGTGGATTTATTGCATTTTAATTTCCTTTTTGTAAAATTATTTTTGAGAGGTTGTGAGTTTATTTTCTACGCACCTAAAGAAATCTTGGGGTTTATCTTGGTGTCATTCCCTTTCTGTGTAGCTATTCTTATTTTTTCGGGTCGTAGAATAACTTTTATATTGCTTCTATCAAATTTGTTTTAGCTTGTGCAATTAAAATGTTTGGTTAGAAAAATCCTATCAATTTATAATAACGATAACATAATGTAAAAGGTATGAATTTTTCCTTGGAAAATCCTAAATATGTCTCTATTTACCGTAAAATATGTTGACTAGTTGTAAGTAATACTTTTGAACGAAAATAATTCTTAAGACACGTCGATGATCTTTTTGAATCATTAAGGTCTAGATTACTTCGTTACCAACAAAAATCACAATAAACAATTCACTATCGCCCTCCTATATTGATTGCTTTAGCTCTGCTATATTGTTTCATTTTACCGATACAGGTTAATAAGTAGTGTAAGTTAGCGACTTAGTCAAGAAGATAATTAGTGTTAAAAAGGAAAGGAAAGTTTTCTCATCGTCTAAGATAAGCAAGTTTGCAAAAATTGACAAGCCTTCAAAGTCAAGTAAAATTACAGGCATTCAACGTCAATCAAGATTATTATTTCAGCTAAAGTCAATAATTAAGACTGCGGAGATCAGTGATGGATGGAATAGGCTGAGGTTTCATTTTTTATCCAAACTGTGGATATATTTTATAAAGATTTACGTTTTTAGTTTGATCTGCAGTATTTAATTTCTACATAGTAAAAACCAATTGAACTGTTGTGAATAATTTAGCTATCACGATCCGTTTCAGAGGATTGTTATTATCAAGTGAGTTTCGCTATGAAAACATTCATCCAGAAAAACTCGTCAAACTTTAAAATTGAACACATATGGACAGTTAATGGAGGGTGTACCACAGATCGGCACATTTTCTATTAAGAAATACATTACAAAAGAGCCGTAAAAACCTTATAACAAAATCTAATACTGATTCAACTCGAGGTGAAAGTTTTGTATTTTGTGATCTGTTGCACTCTTGTTATGTTTGTCTGGGTTTTGTAACGTTAATATTCTTTGGATATATATATATATATATATATATATATATATATATATATATTCCTTTTTTGGGGGGAGGGTGGGTTTCACGCCGAGGCCCAAACCCAACCGAATCTAGGGAAATCCCACCCTTGACTTGTCCTTGATGCGGACTGGAAAAGCTTTTGTAGATTTTAATTGACTTTAGGTCGGTGAACACAGCTTAAAAACTGTCATAATTATTATCTTTATTATTTATTGTTCGATTTGACACGTTCTTACATTGCATGTAAGAAATATAGATAGAATTATACTGTTAACTACCCAATGTCAACTACCTTTACACTAGCTTATAATTTCCTTCTGTTTACTGTTTCGGATATGCATTTCTATACACGAAATATAATCTCTATTGATTTCCAGTGTATTTAAATATATATAAAAAATGCAGAAATAAAAACCTTTGTCATTATAGTCTGATCAAACTATTGCTGTATAGTATGTGGTTGTCTTAAAATGGTGCATGTGCAGACGTCTTATAATATTCCTATATGTCATGCCATGTTAATATTTCTGCATTTATAATTATGAACTTATAAAAACGATGAAAAGTACTAAAATTTGACTTTTCTGTCTGATCCGTCTAAAACATGTATATGCGGTCGACCTATGGAAAGTGTAGGTCGTCATATTTCAATCGGATCTTCCCTGATCATTTTTAATTACAAAAATTACAAAATGTCTGTAGACTATCGCAAACCTCCTGTGAAACTATGTGTGTAGGTCCACATGTATTTTACATAAAATTTAAATGTTTTATAAAATCATCAATTATCTACGATATATTTGTCGAATATTTCTCGCTATAATCGTACACCCCATACTACTTGACCTAGAACCTTGAACATTTGCATTGACGTTCATCTATTAGGGTGTAAGCATCAGCTAAGAAAGGATTTTTCAAAGTTCCCTCAGGGCTACGCCCTATGGTACCAATGTTAAACTATAAGGAAGCTTATGAGGTTGTCATGGCGACCTAATTAAGTATTATAAATTAAATGAAACATCCATAAAATTTTCTGTTTTCCATGGGTGGAACCAGGTTAATTAGCTAGTATTTTGTACAAATATTAAATTATCTATTATATATAAAATTAATTTGCATCGTTAAGGTTCACCGTATGTGTGAAATATGGAAGGCAAGACAAGACATACATTCAATTTTATATACGACGAGTTTTTTCATCATGAAACATTTGCTGCACAAATTCCCTAAAACAAATGTGCATTTAGAGTATAAAGTATTACGGTACAAAATACAAAGAGTAATTGAAAAAACCTGTATATCCTACTACTTTGATTACGCTAATTGAAGGACGATTCAACCCTCGATACAACTTATAAAATCATTGACTGTGTATAAAAATAAATAATTAATAGAGATGTTTTACTGGATCAGGGTATATCAACACAGAATTAAAATTTGTTTCATCTCAGTCCTAACGTAGTTTTAATCCAAAATATTCCACTAGCCTTTATAAAACCCATTTATATATGCAAGTATTATTTCTGTTCATGTAAAATATCATGATCCCTAAAGACTTGAAAAGCCAAAAGTGTTTGACTGATTTGAAGGGTGATTGACGGTTGCTGCATCGATGCACGTCGACTTTGATGGATCTGCCGTCAATGTGAAACTTTGATGAATACATCACAAGACTCGATGGAAAAGTTAGGAATCAATAAGTGAACGACTCTCGTGTCAGTGCTGCATACCTATATTTGCCTAAATAAATAAGTTAGACATTGTTATTACGCGCATAATGACTGGACAGAGTTAAAAAACGGAATAGCCAACTTAATAGGCTAAGATTTCGAATTTTGAGATTATTGAAGCAGCTGTTTACTTAAAGCTGGTATGCAGGGAACGAAACAGTTGTTTTTGTAATTTCGGAGTTCACAATTGTATGGCATGACATCAAGTATAGCATTTTCTATGATAAAGTTTATAGACTGCATAGTTCGGAGTGCATGGAAACTAACTTTAGGGGGGGGGGGGTTTGAAGTGAATAAGTTTAAAATTAAGCAATTTCTAATAAAACAATAGTATGCCTTCAAGTTTGTTAGGGTTTGTCTAGTTCTTGGGTAAATGTTAAGTTTAAATGTTCCTTTTGATCTTGTAATGAAGGAATCCATACAAACTATAAAACAAAAGGATTATGGAGTTCACGACACGAATATAAAATTTAATAATATTTCGACAGGGTTGTTTTTTTAATGCTTTGATATTGGTTTCGAGGTTTTTTGTTCACTCGTCATTTAGCAAGAGCTAAGTTTTAGGCTTGGATGCTAGCTTTTATTGACTCCTCTCGATATCTATATCTATATCTATCTAGTATCTATATACTAATCTCAGTACAATTAACCTCTTGTAACATGGTGCCCTAGGCACTTGTGGTCTTTCTTTCAAGCCTCTTTTTGTTATTTTTAATTATATTAATTTTCAGATTAAACTAATTGTCCGACAAGGCATTAGAGGGTACTAAACATTTTCCAGTAACTATTCAAAAAAGTTTTACATGTTCTAGAACAATCTTTATCAGATAAAGCAACGGGATACAAAACTGTCTTTAGGATATTACTGTGCAAAATCTAAGGTGACTTGTTTGAACGAAGCATGTTGCAGAGACATAAATTACACAGGGGCAGGTGAAGCGGGTCCTTTTGTGATTGTGAGTGATTTAAAGAACCGTCTGTACAGAGCCGTCTGTTACCAGATTTAATGCTGGGGATCATAATGTGTGGTGGATGAAAATATATATGCAATTAAAGTATAATGTAGAAATAAAAATATGAATTATTTTTCGTCGCCAAAGGTAGCAACTGAGTTAGGTAAGAGGCTTTATCAGGTTTAGATAATCAAGACGAAAATGGTTGATGAGGTTTTAAAATATTAGGGATAAATGTTACTCCTCCTTAAGCTTTGAATAAATATTTAACTAAGGATTGATGTTTAGGGTGTCGAAATTATGTCTTTGGCAGAGTGGGAGCTTTATACTGCTAATTGAACTATTGTATTTTGGTGAAACTTGTGTCATTGTTACTGGTAGTCTGCGTAATGCATGTGTACAAACAGCACAAATAAAAAAACTGTTAAAACTATTATTTAAATCAGTATATTAAGCGATTATTATCTGAGATAATATTACAGATAATTTAAATCAGTATATTAAGCGTATGAGATAATATTACAGATAATGTTATAGTATATTATAGATGCCTGCCTCGCGAGTGTGTGACAGTTTCAAAATTAAACGCTTAAAGGTAATAAGATAACTGTGGATAATTTTATATTATTATATTATTGATAATACTGTGATAATATTATATTATTCTTCCAACTATAGAGGCAAAACAATCTTTCAGTGAACCATTGGAGCCAAAAAACATTCGAAATGTTCGAAAGTCTACCAATTTTTTAGTCTGTGGGGGTTATGTTTTAAAGGTTTTGCAACTCTTATTCCTAACATTTAGCTTATTTTTAAGCATTATAGTTGGAACACAGTAACCATTCTAGTTTGTAGTGAAGAATAATACATTTCAAAAATTAACGGTAAATTTTTCTGAAAGACAACTTATTTGAAACAGCGTGATCACCGATGTCTTTCTAGCCGTTTTCCACATTTGTATCTGGTTTGGCGGACGAATTTAGTAGAAAGGACAAAAGCAAGATTTAAGGCTGGGATCAGATATGTGTGTTGTAAATAACAGTGGAGGCAGCGGAGCGGTCGAGGGCCCAAGACGGACTGGGCAGTGATTTGTGTGATTAGAAAGACACTTCGGTGAAAATTAACCAGAATGAAAGGAGTATTGTAGCCTACTTTTTATACTCAAATGGATACGAATTTTATAAGTTTAAAATTTATTGTTAGAAAAATTGATATATTTATATTGTTTATATTGTAATGGTTGTCTGTTGGTATTAAATAAATAAATAAGAAAATATTTCATCTTTATACTAAGAATCGTTTTACTTAGTTTTTGAGGCATTATATAATTTCTATTGTAGATTATTTCGGCTTTCTTAGTTGTAAACCCGAAATTGGACATGCTTTGAAGATATTTATTCAGAATTATATATCAGAATAGTTTTAGTTGGTAACATATTTCTGGGGCACGTTTACTAGGTCTAAGGATATAAATAAAACACTTTCGCAAAAAAATCAAACGGAATTTGAAAAAGTTGAATCTTGGTTGCAAACTTTGCTGAATGTCCAAAAAATATTTCAATGATAATTTATTTTAATAAAATTAAGTCGCTTCTTGTCTAATAACTAAATTATTTGGATAGTCGAGCTTTAGTCATACTTCTAAAAATCCCGCTTGAAACCTGAATTAAAATTATCTATCTATTCCAATATGCCAATAATTTATTTGTTGATATGTTTTGCGATGATTGCTTAGTCATCACGGATTAGCAGAAATAAAATCTCATCATATTGAAGGTGATGGCAGCCTAATCAGTCCTAAGTACGTAAACATTGGGACATATGCGAATGCATACTATTTACATAAAATATTTTTGATGAAATCTGTCAAATATTATATGTTACAAATCTATGAAGGTAAGATGCGTCAAGACAACCGACTAAACGTAGGAATGGCGCAATGATTTTCAATAGTAAATATTTCGCTTTGAGGAAATATCGAAACTGTGATGTCGATATTTGTGATATATGGGAAGAAAAATCAGTATTTTTTATATATTGAAATAAACTATACTACAGGAGAATAAGCAGATTCTGTTTTACAATTACAGAGAGGTACAGGGTGTTTTTCAACACAACCCATTTTTAAAATTTAATAATTCACTGATAAAAATATATTTTTGGGTTGCGTTTAAAAAAAATCACCCTTATAACACTATTTTTACAAACAAAGTTGCCATCACGGAACCTAGAATTCCCCATAAGCTTACTAGGAATGATTAGTCCATTTAAAACCACAATAACGTAGTTTCATAGACCTGTTATCACCAGAACATTATTCACAATAAAACTTTTTTTTCAATTGCTGGAATTTAATTTTTGGATGGTAAATTAAATAACAAGTTTAAAAACTTGGTTTCTTAAGAGGAGGTTGGAGAGACAGGTGCTGCTAATACAATGCTGCGGCGAAGCTTGAAACTTTTGCTCCGCCGTAGACAATGCACGAAATAGTGCGTAATAATATTGATGAAACTTTTCAAATATATTAAATTAATGAAAATTTCGTAAACACACTTATTTCAACTAAGTGCTGTTCATGCTGAAACAGCAAGCAAAGGACACTCATACGTGTAGTCACCAAGAAGAGTGTATTCCTCCGCGCCGGCTAATTTTCGTCACAAGTCAGCTGATCGCATACAATTCCTTCAAATTTACCTTTGATTCTCACTTGACATGCCTTTTGGTATGCAAAAATTTGTCGTTGTTATTAATTAGATAATTTCAAAAGTCGAATATTAGAAATCCCAATCAAATTATCTACCGGACGTATAGGAAGCAGATTTTCGATCAGTTTGTTAAATGACGTAAAAACACGCAATCAAAAGTTATCTTTTCAATTTTACAAAAAATGGCTCGTTTATGTGAAAATGTAGCTCCTACGTCCGGTATAGTTTAAAAAGAGCTTTAATTTGACATATAAACTTTAGTTTTCCGACCAAAAATAAACGAGAAATCCTGCATACCAATTAACATTGGTTCTTATGGAGTGTAAATCCAATATGGTGGCCAACTCCAACCTCCTCTTAAGGCGACATATCGGGCTAAATATATCGATTTACCGATAATATCGAAACCAAAATATCGATACACTATTTAATATACAGGAACTAAAATATCGATATTTGCGATATATTTCGATATTTGCGATTTATCAATATTTTGTTGCCATCTCTGAGAAAACGCCCGGCAAACACCGATTAAGATTAGTCTCCTCATGACACTCTAAACTTCAGCCGCATCCGAGCTCAAACTTTGGAAAGTGTAAATAATTTAAACAATCACAAGAAATTACGACTCACCGCTTCCGCTCTTTTATAGTCTTAACTTTTAATTTTATTTTTCTTGCCGTCTCAACGTATAATACTTTTCAGGGAATTAGGTTTTTTAGTTACTTCTTACTCTTGGTTAATATCCAGCCGTAAAAAGTGGTAGTTCTAAGGCTGGATTTCACCGAACTTTTGTTAACAGTAGTCTATATAACTTATAATTAGATAAACATCAGTTAACAAATCTCAGGTGTTGCAAGTTATTTCTGATACTAAGGATAACCTAACGATGTTAAAAGAATCGTTTGGTTTTCAGATTGGGTCGAAAAGATGTTTATAAAGAATTAAGTGAGTGAGGTGAGGTAAAATTAAAAGGGTGTTAAACAAGCTCTAGCGGCCGGTTAAAATGTAGGTGAAATACGGCCTTAAGGTTACGTCATTAAAATAACCAATAGTTAACGTGCCTGAAATTTTTCTTTACTTCAACAAAGATGTTTTTCCTGAAACTAAGAAACAAAATATTGGGTTCAACAAGTCAATTAGTTGTTTTTGACCAGTGATACCGTGTGGCCCTCACCAGTTTGTAGCCTATTGCTAAATTAAATAAGGACTGACTGATACATGCCTGTCCTCTAAACCTCAGCCCAATCGAAAAGTTCGAAAACTTGTTTTCGCAACACTACACTAGTAAGTAGCCGATTTCCGCTTCCGTTTCAGTGTGGGAAGTCGCCGTTTACAAAAGAGTACGGCAAATATCAGCTGTAGTGAGGTAACAAATCAGCTGGAGTGCGGTAAAGAGTTTGAATTGAGCATTTACCGCACGAGTGCGGTAAATGCTCAATGTTGCCAACTCTAGAAAAAATATATATATCACACAATTTAGATACATTACACATAAACACAACATACACATTTTAACTATGACAGCCATATCTCAATTGTAACTAAACTGGTTTCCCAGGCTGCAACTACGTACAGTTAATAGCGATAAGTTAATAAAGAGCAGTGTTATTTAATCAATTGTTGTCATCTGTGTGACGATAAGACGTATTCCTAGTAAGGCCTACTCGGTCGCTGAACAGCAGAGATAACGCCTTTTGTTATCTCCCCCGCAAAGATAAATATAGTTTTGTTCGTATTTTCTCTCTACAGTTTAATTAATATTTTTTAAATCTTTTAACTTTCATATAGAAGAAGTGTTGTTTTTTACTTACCTTGGTATATTTGTTGCTGGTAGTGTTGCGAAAACTATCGTACGCAACTCATCCGGGAAGTTGTTTACGTGCGAGCATGATAGTTCACGCGCGACGCTTGCGGAGCGCGGGAATTTCATGCGAGCAACGTAAACACATACTTCCCGCACTAGTTGCGTAATATACTATTACGTCATACTACACAGAAGCATCTGTTTTCTGTGCCTTACTCTTGGCTGGAAATTTTACTTTTTGCCAATAACTGCACGGTAAATTTACCGTGTCATTCAAGGAATACGTTACGATTGAAAAATATGTTGTTTTTCTGAGTAGTATGATGTAAAGTATCGTATTTCACACGCCCGGTAAGTTTTACCGTACACGCATGAAAATCCCGCACTCGCCTCTGGTTCGCACGGGAACTATCATGCTCGTCCGGTAAAACAGTACTTGCCAGTCTAGCAAGTAATATGTATACAATTAATAGTATATTTCGCAACAAGGGCCGAAAATGAGGTTTTGCAGGCTCGAGATCGTGTTTCAAATTCGAGACGAAGTCGAGAATTTGAAACGATCCAGAGCTGCAAAACCCTTTCGGCCGAGGTGCGAACGCTATTTATCACCACACTACACAATGAAATTTACCCTAAATAATTAAAAAAAAAAAAAACTTATTATTTGACTCACTTGAAAACAAAACACAGCTATGACAATCATATGATTGCAACTATCCTGTCTTGAATGCCGTATAATTTTGTGATGTTCTGACGTTGTTTCAAACAAATAAACTATCAGCTGACTTTCGGCCCAAGGGCCCCCAACGTTTTCGGTCCTGTGGCGGCAAACGGTGTGTTTCGGTCCGCGTTTGACGTTTGTAAAACAGGTGATTTCGTCGTAATGTGGTGAAAAGGTCGTTTATATTTAAGCAAAGTATCAACTCGACGCATGATCCGTGCTCTTGATTCGTCCAAGCAAGGCCGACTCTAGTAGAGTCGGCCTTGGTCCAAGGCACTTGTGTTTTCTAAGTGAATATGCAAAGTGTAAAGGCAAATTGTCAATCAACCTCTTGCATTAACATGTACTGTAAACTATTTGCAAACCATAAATTAAGATTAATTTAAGTGCATAATCTAAGATTAAAATATCATGTTTTATCGAGCAATAAATAAACTAATATAAAAATTAAACACACGCAATACACCAAACACCTACAATACAAATATCGATCATATTTATTAGCTTAAAGTAGCTTCATCGTTTTCCTGTTTTGACGTTTTTCATAAGCGTTAATTGCCCCACGAAACTGATGGCCGAAACATTGACAGAACAAATAAACGTGTCCGTCGGTGCGCGGGCGTCATGGACGAACTTGGATTTATGACCAAAGCTGACATGTAACATTTCGTGTTCGGCTTCAATCCCCCAACGATAAATTATGATTGGTGTCGTTGTCTTTTGAAATGATTGTCTGTGGAAATATTATAATTAGTTATAAAAATTATTAATAACGGCAGGTAACAGCGTGCTTTTCCAGAAACATTTTCTGACGCCAAACCAAGCGAATATTGGGTAAGAAATGTAATAAGCTAATGCTTAAATGGTTTTGGTATTAGTTTTGTTACGTGTGGATTATGTATGGTTTGGGTTGTACAGAAAATAAATGTGTTAAATTAAATCAGGCAGTCTGTTTATGGCGTTTGAATATCAAAAAGGTGTGTTAGAGACGAAAAACATCAGTGAATGGTGTAATTGCACTATTTTGTCCGTAGAAACTATGCAAATCCTTTCATATAAAATTCATATTTGCAAATAAATTGCAACAATTTATAGTGACATTTCCACAGAAAAATAGGGAGAGCTACGGTCACAAACTTAACGAGATAAAAATATAGTTCCAGTGTTCCAGTTAACAGTATTGTTATACCCAAAAGTGCTTCAACGGAATGTTAAGTGCATACTGATTTTTGAATGAATTGTTTAGGTCCTAAACAAATCTGTAAAATCTATCATGTACTGAAACCAGGGCCGTAACGATAACTTTGGGGGCCCCATGGCAATCCTTGTGAGAGAGGCTCTTCTAAATAAAATACAAATTGTGTACATAGATTAAGTAATGAATTTCTTCAGCCTCTTCCTTAAATATAAGTTCAGTCATCATGATTCTAAGGAAACATTAATCAACTGTTTATATATATTTTTAACCTTATATTTTACGATTTATTTTTATTTATTTAAATTGATATACGTTTAAATAGAAACTACAACAAGTAATAAACTATTACATCACAAACAAGTTGAAATTAAAGAAATTAATTAATTAAATTGATTAAAACAACCTTGGGATGTTGAAATTAAGGCTATGGGATTGCTGATTTTTGGGAGCTGCTTCCCACTTGTTTAAACCAGGCCAAGGGGCCCCCGATCTCCGCCCCTGTGGTCGTTACGGCTCTGGTTTAAACTCAGTTGAATGAATAACAAACAAAACAAAATGTTATTGCATTTTCGTAATCGTATACTCATCTCACAGGAATAAAGCAATACTAAAATTAGTTTTTACCAAAAAATATTGTTTTATTCTTGAGTGATGAATTTTTGATCAAAAAATTTTAAAAATAATGAAACTATCACAAAGAAAACTTACGCGAGAATAAATAAAAATAAAATGTGTCTAAGCTGCGAACTTACAGTTATACCTTTAAACAGATCATTGAAGGCACTTTCCTTAACAGCGCATGTTGCATGAACATAACAGAGCAGGGAAGGAGACCCTGTGTGATCGGGGGTGATTTAAACAACCGAAGTCCAACTGAATTGTCCATTGTAATGGAGGCTGGGGACTCAAGGGTTAAACAAGTAAGATGAATCAATGAAAGATTAATTTTCTTAAACTTTTAAAAATAAATAACTTTTCTAAACAATACCGGTTTTGCTTTTTGAAGTATTTTAGCTATTAACTTGCCAAACGAGTTGTAGAGCTTGAAATTAAATACAGTGGTTTCCAAGTTAAGAGATCCATATGAATAAACATGGGAAGTATGTTCTTGTTCTTCATTTATTTAAGTGATGAATCTGTTCCCATATAATCATTTTTCAACATATTGGTCCTCTCATAATCATTATAGTATATTGCCTTTATATTATAGTAAATAAAATGCTTTGCTGTGATTCTCCGATTTTTTTACTAAGAAGATTACCAAATAGAATTTGGAAAAAGATTTACAGAATTGCTTTTACTTAGTTCATGCGTAGTTTAAATGAACAAGTACTGTCTAGTTACTAGGCCTACAATTTCTCCTTCTTGTAGAGAAATACAAGAATCTTTTAAATATTCCATCCCTATTGTCTAAAACGCTTTTAATAACAGTTGCTTAAGTGATAAAATTAAAACGCTCGAACAAATTGCAATCTTTCATAATTGCGGCTAGAGTCAAGACCACTAACTTGTTGACAAGCATGAAATGAGTGTTTATCCACCAGTTAAATCATAAGCCTAAGCAGAGTTTAGTTCTTGAGTGCAACATCCATAAAATGAATGCGGATTTCGAATTAAGTTACTTTTGTTAATGTTGTGAAGAGGCGAGATTGGCTGTAATTATAAAAGGTTGTCCTCATCTCTACAATAATTTTATTAGTCTACCATCAACGTAAAGTAAATCAGGAAATTCTTAGATTTTATAAAGCCATGCATTTTTTCCGAATGTTTTTCAAACGGTCTTATTGACAGTTGGTTTTTATCCTTAGAAAAACGTAAGTCAGAATGTATGTCTTTTTCTCATACTAACTACAAAACAATGATAAACCAACATAGTTTTATCTAATATTTTTGGGCAGTATTTTTATTTTAATATATTTGTTTATAGGGACATCAAATTACTTTCAACCCTTTTAATAAATTTACCACCCTACAGTTTGCCCTAAACAAAATGGAAAAGCATACTGTATTAGTTATTAATTAATTAACATATGAGTTAACCCGTTTTTGGGTTCCTCATTAAAACTGACACTGTGTTTAGTAATTTTATTTCCCACACGAAGAACAGTCAGCACCCGTCATTTCCAGTGATGCATAACCAAATGTGTCAACTTCTAACAACTGTTTATGCCTGGCCGGCCCAACTATGGGAAAAACACTGTCCGGTTGTCGAGGGATGTGATTGAGTGGGGTGCGAGAGGGTGAGGGGCTTATTTATAAATCGAATAAAAGTTAAATTTGTAATACAGTTGATAGTTAAGTATTTGATAAGTTAGTAAGCAAATTTAGTACGTTAATAATAGCAGTTAGTAGTTAAGTTAATATTATTATTTTGTGGATTTTTTTTACTAGCGTTACTTTCTTTCTTCATAAGGATCATTGGGCATTACCTTTGACTGGCAATGCTAATAGTCAAAGATTTTTTATTTTTATCTGTAATAATTTTCTTGCAAACAGCTAATTAATTCTGTTGCTCACTTATTAGCTATATTACGCACACCTGACCCAGTTAAAATTTGTTTATTTCTGTTCTTCTTTAAGATAAAACATAGTAGTATTAAAGGCCTTTGGGACGAGGCCCTAAGGGATTTCTAGGACGAGAATACGACAGAAACCTTCCCAAAAGTTTAAAGATCAACTTTCTAAAGTTTCAATGTTATGGACTGTGACGTAATGCATTAAGAACAAACAAATATTAATTGAATGTCAAGTGTATATAGGGTTGAAGACTGTGTATGTATGATAAGTTGTCTTATTTTATAAGTACCGGTAGTGGATTTACTGAAGTAAACCTTTCATATAAAAAGTTTTAAAAATATGAATTTTGCGTTCAAATTGAATTGTATTAACCACTGAGGACTTAAGGCTGGACCCTATACCTATTTATGATTATGTATATATCTATGTATCTATGATTAGCAGTTTTTTTGTAATAATATGAGCTCTGAACAATCATTGCAAGCTTTGACCACACCTAAACAGCTGGTCACTTACATTTGTAAATGTAATAGAGGAAGTCAACCAGCTGTGTAAATCGAAACGTAGTGACACGATACCTAGTATAAACTGTTAATCAGTGACTTATTGTACTTGAAGAAGTTGCTATAGATTAAAGTCTTTCATGAGCCTACAATGCTTTTACATGATCCTTCATTCCGTTATTAATGAGAGTTTTTGAATTAATTATTATTATTACTTACCACAAAACAATAAGCTAATTAAGCTGCCTACTAAGTAAAACTTGTTATCACTGTACACTTTGGTGGGCATTGGGAAACTTCTATATCCCACGAAAATGAATTGAACCGCTTAAAAATAGGAAAGATCTTTCACAAACTCCTCGTGCATAAAAACCAGTCAACATTGAATCTGATTCCAACTATTGTATGAATCTAACAGAAACCACCCATACTACCCACATACACACCTGCAGACATTGCACTTTCCAGATGATAAAAATACCAATTAGTCATTCAAGGTCTACTTTCGAAATTTCATGTAATTATTAAATAACAAGTAATTCCTCCTCACTTTACCTTTTTTATTGTTGAACAAACTACACGAAGTGCTATTCAAACCCTTTTCAAAAGTCCCGGTAAAACTATAATTTAGATAAAACGTTGATTTGGGCGATCACAGTTCAAATTATCATGTTTGCGTCGGCGTTTGGGAATGCTAGCGAGGGAGGATTTATTACTAAGGCTGACACATGCCATTTTGTGTTTGACTGGCCACACAAAAGTGTGTGAGTTATGAAACATCGAAACTTTATGATCGAGAGTATTCATCACTCACTATAAATGCGTCCATTGCAGAACTACTATCACGTTCAATTTGTAGATTTATTTATATTTTTAGATAATATATAATAAATGTATTAATAATATTTTATGTATGGGATGTATTCTTTTTCAACCAAAAACCTTTTGATTGAATAGATTCTGGCTCTACGTGTGATAGAAATATCTGGAGGAACGTAGTTTATGTTGTTTTCTAATAGACACGGAGTTAACCCAAATAATTGGAAAATAATAAATAGTTAATTAATTAAGTTAAAGAAATAATTGTCGTAATAACTATATGACAAAGTTTAGGCATTTTAAAACATTTTAAAATGTTAAAAAAGCCACTATATGTTTAAAAATCTGGCTTTAAGCTTAAAATACAAACAATAAATTTGTATTAATGTTTCCTGTACCATTGCCATCAGAGTGAAAGACGCCGTGCTATTCGAGGTCTCCAAGTTCCCGGCCTACAACGCTACGCAGCGTACTGCATCTTCTAGGCGCTCACACGATTCCTACATGAACATGTCAAGAGTATACTGCACTAGTAAGAACAATATCTCGGACTCTATCACATTTTTTTACTTCAGTATTGGCATCTTATCTTAATAACTGGAACATTTTTCTTTTCATTCTGTTATTAGTAATACTTTTCACGTTTATATGCGTATACATTAGATATTGCATTAGTACATTGTCTCAAAGTGTATTGTCATCCTTGGATCAAAGCTGCTTAAATGACAAGACCAGACAAATAAGTATGGAATTGAATGTCTCTTCTTCATTTATATTTTACATTTATTCTCAATAAGTAACGTCCTGTGAATTATGAAAAAAGTAAGTATACTTGATTTTGCTTAGGCTGCATCTCAAACTTAATCCTAACTACCTGATTCTGGCTTTATAACAACTAACATGCTCAGCAATGTGACCTGACTTAACTTATATTTGCAACACTAATAAAATGTTGTTAGCTGTTTACTTGAAAGGGCGACCTAATGTTAAAAATATCAAACGTAAACATAAGATATTATATTATTAAAGTATTATAACGAGCAACACACTAGTTTCATATAATACCGTGTGCAAATATTTCATATCACAAAAATTATTACGGATTTTAGGAAACACAATACTGAAGGAAAGTCAATATGATTGCCTGCAACGAAGTTGTCACATAATTACAGCTGTCAGGTGGTGTCACTGGCCACCTCTGGGAGACTCCTTCCTTATCACCTGTTATCAGTTGCCTTATCAGTGGAGCGACAGCAGGTCTCGGGGCAGCTGATTAGCTGACCTGTAGGTCACCTCAAGGGAGAAAATCACAGAACGGGAATCTGACAATATTAAAACCTGGAGCATGCGTCAACGATACCTATAAAATTAAAGAAGAAGAAAGTGGAAATAATAAAGAGGACAGTGTTAATTTTGGTTACTGTAACCAAGTTCTTATAGTTTTAAGTTTTATGAAAATTGTAATTGTTATAATTTTAAAATTATTGTATATGCAAATGTGCAATATTTCATTCCACCTGACAGCTGTAATTACGTGACAACGTCGTTGGAGGAAATCATATTTACTTTCCTTCAGTATTGTGTTTCCAAAAGTCCGTAACAATTTTTGTGATATGAAATATTTGCACACGGTAGTTGAAAACCCACACTGCACCTACACCAGCAATACTTAACACAAGCCAAACTAAATTATAACTCCGATGCCTTTAGGTACCTGTACTTGATACCATTATTATGTGTTATTTTGTTATTGTTAAAAACTAAGTTATTGTACCGAAGTTGTTACAGTTTTAAAAGTTACTAAAATTATAAATGTTATAAACATCAAAATTATGGTACATCTTATAGAAGTTGAAAACTCACATTTCACCTACATCAGCAATTCTTAACAAAAACCAAACTAAACTAAAAACTCTATAGCCTCTATGTAACATTATTAAGTGTTATATCGTAATTGTCAAAAACTAAGTTATTCAATTAAATTCTTTGTCTCTTTTTAGTAAATGATTTCCAACGTATGGTTGTATACGTTAGTGTTTAAAGTCTACAATTTCTGTAACAATTACCGAAAGTCGTTTTACAAATGGAAATAAGGATGTATTATGATATACTTGAGCTTGAAATAATTTATTTAAAGACTCTTGAAATAATTTATTATTGAGCTTGAAATAATTTATTAAAAGACTCTTAGTAAGCTTTCTCAAGATACTAAAATCTTCGGTTAAGGTTGCATCTTTATCCGTCTCTAAAAACCTATTTATGAAAAAACTCTAATTTTTTTGCTTATTCAATCTAAACGCCTAACATATTGCAACGACCGAGACTCCCCTGTAAAGCCCAGCTATTCCAGCCTAATGTCTGATTCGTCGGAGCCGGGGCTGCGACATTAACAAGGGCTATAAAACTCGTCGAGAAACGACGATATCGTTAGACGAGAGATATTCTTCTCGGCATCAACCGTGGGGTCGAATATTCTCGGCGGGGGAGGCGATAACGAAAATACAAACGGGATTCTTCAATAAGAACTCTTAATATATAAAGGGCTGATGTCGTAGGTTCCGAGCACAGTGCGCATAACGATGCCCCGGCCTGGAATGAAGCGATTCTCGCAACTCAGTGTATTGTGTTTCGGCGTCTCAGCTTAGAGCAAGTTATGAAAATGTTTAGCGGCTGGAGGAAACGTTTTCTTCCGAGAGGGATCGATTCGAAGAGCACATTTTGGCGAAGTTAAAAAGACAATTACACGAGGTTTTTTCTGGTCTTAAACAAGTTTAGGTTATAACATTCAGCGTACAAATATAACGCCTCTAGACAAGTGCAATGTACAATATACATTAAAAAAAGTTCATTCTGACATTTATTTATTAAATTTCAGATTCCTTGTTAATCTTTTGGTAAAATCAAATCCGGTAAGTTTTTCCCTACTTTAAATAGAAAAAATAGTTTTTACTATAAACTATAAGCCTAGACAAATGTTCGGTGCCTACGTTTTTGTTGTTTAATTTGTGACCTTGATTTTTCTCTTGATAAACCATACAGGGATATAACTTCATTTAATTGACTATAGACTGGTCATAGCTGCATGTCACAATGGACTGTAATAAAGTATCTACGAATTTGAGAACTTAGTAACTGAAAAATATCACTTTTAGTTTTATTTTCAAATAATTACTCTCGTATTTCCAAAGCTATATCTCTATCACATCAAATTTTAGGCAACCACAGTATTTATTTGTTTATCCTTTTAATTCACTTGACAGAGAAATAATTTTCTCAAACCCATATCATTAAACTCTCTTCCAAAACGTCCCAAACCTACTAGATCTCAACAAAACAGCTGAGTCAAAGATCTGAGAGTTGTCAAACACCTGGCTTTTCACCCAAAACGTATTTCACCAAGTACGTTACCACTTCACCGTTTCAAAACCGTCACTCCGAAGTTTACACCCATCCTTCAAGACGGCTTATAACCATAACTTAACCGGAAGTGGAAGTGGGACGCACCTCCCCCTCACCTGCCACCTAGAAGTTACATCGCATACAGCGTGAGGTACTGCAGATATACCCCGTAATGTGTGTGATGGGGCAGAGATATGTCCCGGAAGTGGCGGGACCGGATGTCGGCTCTGAGCTATGTACAGCGTGTGTCGTAAGCAAGGCAGGACTTACTGCCTCCAACTGTCCCTCGGTGAGACTGGGCGGTGATATGATCGCCAGATGCGCGGTGGAAGCGACAGCGTGAGAGGTTTATGTGGTTGTCTGGGTGCGTTATGTGGTGGTTGAAAGGTGACGTTGAAAGGCCTGTATGTGGAATTTAATATGATTTTATATCCGATATAGTAAATGGCAAGAAACTCATGTCAACTATTTCTTCAAGGTACTCACTCTAAATCCAGAATGTAAATATAAAACAACAATCTTAGTCGTTGGCACTTTACAAGCAACAGATTTGCTTCCTATTTGGAGAAAATAAAATAGATACAAATGCAGTTCAAAAGCGACTATATAATACTCAAGATTTAATTAAATATGACATAAAAAATCTATTTAAGGCATTTCTTTACAACGAATTTAAATTTAACTTTGCACCATTGCATTACGTTATTACCAATTAAAGTTTTAGAATAAGAAGTCTTTGAAGTTACAGTATATTTTTACTGTAAAACACGCTGATCAGTCAACAGTAGAAAAGTAAAGTATCTTGTGCAAATTTTATCTAGACTTTTACGCTTAACAATCATTTTTATATATTTTTTCTATTTCTGCAAAGTTACGAGCTATAAATATAATTTTTAGATGTAATGTATGTGGTCTTTAACTGCAACTCGTGTTTATTATACATTACAAACCTTATAGAAGAACAGCGAAAATGGTCGACCAGTTCGTAATGACCAGTGGTTAACTTGTAATCATTTAAATGAACTTCGACGTAAGTATTTATTATTCAATAACACCTAACGCCATCCCAAGAATCGTGCCACTCGACTTAACTTTCCACGTGGACCTCTTAACATCACCTCCCATCTTTGTATTCAAATTCGAGCTCTTGGGAGTGAAACTCAATATATAAACTGATTTACGACTAAACCAATCTTGGGTAATGCGTATTGCTTCAATAAACCTGCTGTCTAAACTAACGTCGGGGGGTTTAGACTATCGTAAAGTTAGTGACATTCTGATTAGAGTAACTAATATATTAGAAACTCTTATCTGCCACCAATCTTTGAAAAAACTATTTAAAGGTGTTTTCCGACTAAACTTATCGTTCATCAGATTCACTGATACCTTAATATAATTCTTTTTATAAACATATAATAATGGTGGTAATATCATGTCTCACTGATCACCATGCTCAAGTAGCAATCATAGAAGGTTCAGAATCTTTGAATACTCCTAGTGCTGTTTATCACTCAAAAAGAATTTTTTCTGAAGTAAACATCAAGTTGTTTGCATCTTATCTAAGTGAGCAAAATTGGTTGGATGTTGCAATGGCTGGAGGTCTAAGTTTAAAGTTTGAAACATTTCTCTCTATCATAGATTACTATTTCAAGATAAGTTTTCCTTTGGTCAGGAGAAAAATGTCATTTGGGGACAATGTTTTTAAGGTTAGGTTGAATGATAGAGTTCTTCATGAAAACAGGAACTACGAAATCTGTACATTGTATCAAAAGACCTCCCTTCAACAAACCCTCTTCGTCAGAAATACCTAGATTTGAAGAAGAGATATAGGCAATCCATACGGAATCTCAAATCTGCAAATCTAGTCAAGAGATTGGACAGTTCTTCTAATCGATCAAAAACCCTCTGGAGTTTCATAAATCTCAACAGAAACACTCCTTCTGACAAGAACAGCTGTTCTCCCAGCTTGAAATCTGATGATGGTAGAATAGTGGATCATCCAAAAGACATCGCGAATATGTTCTTACAGTATTTCTTAAACCCTAAAGATGATTCAGGCAATCGTCCTAGTGGTGGTTACCAACCTGTCAATTGTCAACAGAGTGATAGGTCATTCTTTCTGTATCCCACATGCCCCATGGAGTTACTAGAAGTGGTGTCTGAGCTCAAAAGCAAGAGGTCTTCTGGTATGGATGGGATATCTTCAATCCTCCTAAAAAAGGTGGCACATACACTTGCATCACCTCTCAGTGAGCTCATAAATGAATCATTTAGCTCTGGAATTTTTCCTGAACCACTCAAAATGGCAGTTGTAACACCAATTCATAAAAAGGGAAGTTTAGAGGATTGTTCTAATTACAGACCTGTCTCAATCATCTCGTCATTCTCTAAAATAATTGAGAAAGTTGTTTTGAGACGGCTTTGGAACTTTCTAAAAAACAACAATGTCTTGTTCGCTCATCAGTATGGGTTCACTAAGGGAAAATCCACTGTAAATGCAATGTTTACAGTAATCCAGCACGTTGTGCAAGCATTAGACACAGGAAATCATTCCTCTGCTCTCTTTTTTGATCTTAGTAGGGCTTTTGATCTCGTTGACCATAGGTTGTTGCTTGACAAAATGTACAGGATGGGAATCAGAGGTGTAGCTCACGAATGGTTCCATTCATATCTTACTGGTAGATTAAGTCTTGTCAAGGTGTCATCAATCGATGATAACAGCTGTTATCAACAACATTTTTCTGATAAGGGAATTTCATTTCAAGGGGTACCCCAGGGTTCAATTTTGGGACCAGTTTTATTCCTGCTTTTCGCTAACGACCTCGGACAAGATTTGGTGAACTCTAATCTGTGTATGTATGCCGATGACATCAGCATCACATTTTCCCACCCACTGAGAGAGGGTTTGGAAATGGAATCATTTCTAAAAGGTAATCTCTTGCTTGATTGGCTTGATCGAAATGCTTTGTCAGCTAATATTTCCAAGACTGCTCTCCTAGATTTTAGTATTAGAGACCATCCAAATGACATTCCACTTAGTATTTATCTGGGCAATGAGTTGGTTGAGTCCGAAACCGATGCTCGCTTTCTTGGAGTGATGGTTGATCAAAGTTAACCTTTGAATCACATATTCATCTTGTCTGCAGAAAGTTAAGCCAAGGAATTTTTATTCTCAGAAGACTTAGAGATTTTGATTCTCCCTTCCTGCTTCTTACAGCTTACTATGGAATCATCCATCCATACATGACATATGCTGTTGCAATATGGGGGTCAGAAACGACTCGATCAAAGGCGGGTATTTCGATTGCAAAAAAAGGCTGTTAGGGTTATATTTAAAGTCCCAAAACTCGATTCATGCAAAGATTTATTCAAGGCCAACAAGTTATTAACATTCCCCTCAATTTATATCCTGGAAACACTTTCTTTTCTCCGACAGAACTTCTCTATCTTTAATGACTCTATACCAGTACATTCTTACAACTCAAGGAGCAAACCAAAGGGCGTTTTAAATATCCCCCGACATACAACATCATTCTTTGAAAACCACCTATATTTTTCTGCCATTAAAATGTTCAATAACCTGCCTGACCTCCTGAAAAACGAATCAAACCCTATTAAATTTAGGAGAGACTTGAAAAAGCTGCTAGTTGGCAAGGCTTACTATAGTGTAAACGATTTTATGTGTGATAAGACCCTTATGTAATATGTAAATTTTTTGTCATAGAAGAACCGTTATTTTTATGTATTTATTTGTATTTGTATTGACTTGGCATATGCATGTACTTGTCTAAATGCTCAATAAAGTGACTATGACTATGACTATGACTATAAAACAATCAAAACAGAGACGCATTGATAAACGAAACTTGTCATCTCCCAATATATAAGTGCATAAATGTAAGTACTCACCAAGAATGTAACAAATTAATACCCAAATATTGCATTTACTTTCTTTCAGCACATATAAGAATTCATCAAAATATAAAAATTCAATACTGATTAAAAGTATAATAGGCCAGTAAAATTAGATCAAAAATTTGTCATGTCTGGACAAAATTCCCGGAAAGCTGGAAATCGTCTTAATCTATCCGTTTTACATCCAAGTATATGAATTTGAAGTTTGTCCCATTTTTCCTAGTGTGCTTTCAACCTGGGACCACAAAAACATCAGAGTTTTGGGTAATTTTTTATTCTTTTGTAAATAAGTAAAAAAACCGTTTATTCTACATAAAAAGTTTAAATACAAGAATTGTAGAGGACAAAATTCTGCATTTATTGCGTACCCTCTGATAAAGATACTTTGAATAGTAATTAATTTATGGTAAGTTAAATAAAGGGTTTTGGCGAATTTCTCTTTTAGAGAAAGAGTTATTACTATAGGTCTCATGGTAATCCCTAAGCCCGAGACCGTGATAACTTTTAGTTTTGAGGTCCTCAGAAGCCAAAAAACCCATACGTTCAAATCTATATAAATATATATGTATCAATATGGATGTATATAAATATATATACTTATGTATTTGTTTCCTCTATAACCCTCGCAAAAATGGTCCGATCTTAATAAAATTTGGCACGGACGTGTAAAGTAGTAATTATTCACAAATGATCGAAAAACAGCCCGATCGGACCATCGGAAAGGGGGGTGAGGGGGGGTAAACCCCAAAAAATGGGGATTATTGAATTTTTCATGTAGAAAAATTAAAATATTCTAATTTTGGTTTATACAGTTGAATTCAGCTTGAAAAAACAAATAATTTAGTACTTTGAATCATTGCTCTATGTCCATTGGTTACCGAGATACTCAGAGTGGTAAACACAGTACGTTGTCCCAGCAATGTTAACCTTATGGGAAATAAATAAAATTGTATATCTCCCTTATTTCTGAACATATCTCGATAAAATTTGGTATGTGGCTTCATTTAGTTAAGATCTAATTGATATAGCGTAAAATCCACAAATTTATATATTTTTTAGGCAGCAAACATGCGTACTCACCTTCCCAATGTTAACCTTATGGAAAATAAATAAAATTGTACAGCAACATTATTTCTCAATATTTTGATAAAACTTTGTTTTTGCAACATCTAGTTGAGATCTATCTTACTAAGCAACATACCAAGTTTCAACGAGATATGTTGAGAAATAAGCCAGCTACACACATTTATTGTTTTCCATAAGGTCAACATTGGGGAAATGAGTGGGCAGGTTTGCTGCCTCAGAAATCTATAAACTAGGGGTTTTTTGACCGTAATCAAGTCGACCTTAACTAGATAAAGCTACATAACTAATTTTATTTAGATATATTGGGAGATAAGGAAGGTGTACAATTTTATTTATTTTCCATAAGGTTAACATTGGGAAGGTGAGTACGCAGGTTTGCTGCCTGAAAAATATATAAATTTGTGGATTTTACGCTATATCAATTAGATCTTAACTAGATGAAGCCACATACCAAATTTGATCGAGATATGTTCAGAAATAAGGGAGATATACAATTTTATTTATTTCCCATAAGGTTAACATTGCTGGGACAACGTACTGTGTTTACCACTCTCAGTATCTCGGTAACAAATGGACATAGAGCAATGATTCAAAATACTAAATTATTTGTTTTTTCGAGCTGAATTCAACTGTATAAACCAAAATTAGAATATTTCAATTTTTCTACATGAAAAATTCAATAAACCCCATTTTTGGGGGTTTACCCCCCCTTACCCCCCTTTCCGATGGTCCGATCGGGCTGTTTTCGATCATTTGTGAATAATTACTACTTTACACGTCCGTGCCAAATTTTATTAAGATCGGACCATTTTTGCGAAGGTTATCGAGGAAACAAATACATAAGTATATATATTAATATACATCCATATTGATACATATATATTTATATAGATTTGAACGTATGGGTTTTTTGGCTTCTGAGGACCTCAAAACTAAAAGTTATCACGGTCTCGGGCTTAGGGATTACCATGAGACCTACAGTAATAGCTCTTTCCCTAAAAGAGAAATTCGCCAAATCCCTTTATTTAACTTACCATAAATTAATTACTATTCAAAGTATCTTTATCAGAGGGTACTCAATAAATGCAGAATTTTGTCCTCTACAATTCTTGTATTTAAACTTTTTATGTAGAATAAACGGGTTTTTAGTTATTTACAAAAGAATAAAAAATTACCCAAAACTCTGATGTTTTTGTGGTCCCAGGTTGAAAGCACACTAGGAAAAATGGGACAAACTTCAAATTCATATACTTGGATGTAAAACGGAAAGATTAAGACGATTTCCAGTTTTCCGGGAATTTTGTCCAGGCTCAATCTTTATTTTACTGGCCTATAAGAAATTACCAAGAATATAAAATTTCAATAATGATAAGCCACAGAGAAGAATCTAACAGAGGTCGCTTTTAAATGGGTCTTCTGTTACGCCCAACTGCTTGCTAGTTACAGTTAAATCCAGCTACTGTTAAGTTACTAGTTACATCCAGTTACTAGCTACAGTTATGTTAAATTAGGAGAGGGCAGTGACGGTGCTGGTCTCTCGCGGCGTTAATGGTAAACTATTTTTTTAAGTCCACGACACCAGCTTTCGACACCAACTGAGCGCAACATTAGAAGATACCTCTGTTTGATTCTTCTATGTGGATAAGCAAATTTTAATTTTACTTACGTTCAAAAAATTTGTCCCTCATAAACAAAGAAATGGATCCCAAAATCACGGTAATAACTGTTGTCTTAACAAAATGGTATTTTTACAGTTAATAATTTATATAAGATCTACGAGAAAACTAATTTAAAAGCAAGTAATATGCAGTGATATTTTTGCATTTTTCTAATTTTACGACAGGAGCTGATATGTTAACTTTCCATCTCGCGCTTGCATGCAGTTATTCAAAATCAACCTCATCGTAACACTTGCCCAACATTCATGCTGCTGCTACAATAATGTGAGTGTGCCAAACTCTTCACGGCGTTTATCGTCCGAGTCGACTGACTTGGCACAGTCTGCCAAAAAACTAATGTTAGTTTTACCACTCGGCTGTCGGCAGTGACAGAGCCATTTCATTTGACGCAACCTGTATATGGCAATTCAGACGGAGGATTGTCCAACACAACGCCTCACGAGGCAGTTTACGGTAAGCGGTTAAATATCACTGAACCGGTCCCAGTGATGAAGCATTGGCTTGTGCAACCGTGAGATGAATGGTGGCTGTAAATATTGAGATGACGAAGGTGGAATGATAATATTACTTAAAGATGGGCTTGGAAATCAGATAGAATGCGTTGGAGGAAATTATTGAGGAGTGTAATTGTGATTTATTGAGATGCAATAGTTTGTAAGATACGCTGTATATGATAAATTGGCGTTTTAACTAGTTCTAGATGCGTATAAAACACTAGGAAAAAAGGCAATTTATCTATTAATTTGGTCATGCACTGTATCTTACGAAAGGTCGTAAGATTTGATAAATGTAAAAAGATCATTGCATATTACTTGCTTTTACATTATATCTCTCGTAGATCTTGTAATAAATTCTAAATCATAGAAATAGCGTCCTGATGAGACAACAATTACCACTCTAGTTTTGGGATTCATTTCATTTTTATGGTGTGAAAAT